>AP027105.1:49753914-50103914 GCA_028142955.1 Pinctada fucata
AGTTTGGGTAATTTTAGACCTAAAAAGAAATTGCATAAGAATAGTTATCGTGCTTTCCTTTGTTATATAATGAAAACCGCGGATTTTCTATTTGATTAGCGATGTGTTAGAAATTCAAAGCTTGCTTCATTTCTAACATTTCACAACGAATCCATCTTTCAATTTCATTATACGTATACACAGAACATTTATCCAAAGAGGAGAATGTATATGTAATTTTTATCCATCCAAAGTGGTTCATGTTTCATTACGCTTATCGTATTTGGGAGTTTTGGTGCTTGACTGACCAAAACCAATGAAAGCATGAAATACTAGTGTATTTGTGTTACTAGGGCAGACTTCTCAGTCCATTTAGCATTTATTTCCAGTACCTTGCTTGAAATAAACTAGATGTATTGTTCCTTTGGAACACTGCCATGATCCGGCTTAGGTTGGCCTCTCAAGGACATCAGATTTACGTGTACTGTCGGTGTACTGTGTCAAGTTGGGCGACACACGGTGAATCTGTCTCAGCCATATTGTCTGTATCTGTACTCCACTGTCTTATAGCTGCCAACTTTATATAGATATTAATTAATCATGAGGTTTAAATGTGGAAAGTAAGTCGATATGTCACATATGATGTAGAATCGATGGTAAATCTTCATTTTTCCTTTTTTTATGTGCGTGTCTAGTGTTGATAGGGAGGGTCAGGACACCCTCCCCCTTGGAATATGCAGAGAAAAATACTGATTTTACCGCTTAGTAAATCATAGACTGAAGCCCCTCCCTTTCTCACAGGACACAGACACCGTGGAAATAATTTCTCGATCCGCCTATGGCCTTTGTCACAATTGTCTTGTAAAAATCTATCTGTCGTACTATCGGACACTGACTTGGACTATTATTTCAGCTCTCCGTGACATCATTACACTGTAATGTAACTAGAGCAGAGGGGTGATTGAACGATGAAACGCCAGATAAACTGTACCACTAAGTAATCAATACACCACCATTGATTCCTCATGGATGTGACCTATTTTACAGTCGGTATATTACGTATGAAACCATTAGTCCATGATTTTCCCAGTTCAGATTGATCATACTCATTTAAGATAAGAATATAACGTTAGTTCCTGAAATATCAGGGTTTTTGAAAGAATACTCTGTGTTTTCACAGATAGAGCGAAGAACCATATTTCGCCGGTGACCATATTTCGCCGTTTCATAGTTAATTGCTTCTCATTGGTTATCGGAAATGTTCGTCAAGTTTATTTTTCTATATCCTTTCAAATATGACCGTAGTAGTCATGTTTTGATGAGATTGTGATATACCCTGCACTCAGTTTTGACAAAAATACCACAAAATGGGGAAAATTTAACGAAAACACCCAATTTTAGACGTAAACATCCGATATTTTTACAAATAAAAAAAAAAAACATTTTATTTGGCATGATTGCATAGAAGTAGTGGTGACGAAACATTTACTGAAAATGAAATCACAATTTTTGTCCGTTTGTGTGTAAATAAGATACATATCAACAAAAACGGCGAAATATGGTCACCCCCGAAAACATGGAAACGAAATATTTTGTCGTTTTATAAGGAAATAATGAATTGCTTAAAATAAATTCTTTTTGTAGTTTTTCAATCGAGAATGGAGTTAAATTTAGTTCTAGCAAAAGCAATTACTGAATTGGCCTCCAAGTTTTGAGATTTTCAAAGAAATGTACGAAAAATACGGCGAAATATGGGCACTTGCTCTATGTATAATATATCATTGAGTTTTTAAGAGAAATAGGATTTTTCTTAAGATTTTTAACGATTTTAGAATGCTCAAGAGTACAGTAAAAAGTATATGCAGTAAAAAGTACATTTCTCCGTATTTCATTGTTACCTTGCTAGAGATGAACAAAGCGAGCA
This sequence comes from Pinctada fucata, assembly GCA_028142955.1. Classification (NCBI taxonomy): domain Eukaryota; kingdom Metazoa; phylum Mollusca; class Bivalvia; order Pterioida; family Pteriidae; genus Pinctada; species Pinctada fucata. The sequence continues at coordinate 49,755,818 of AP027105.1, forward strand.
TGTCTGTCAGACGTCATTAATATTATATTATGACTATATAGAGATGGTCATTTAGATTCTGGGAGCTGAGATGAGATCTTTGGTATAATTGGTTGGTACATGTATCTATGGCATGTTAAGCTGAGGTCAGACTTTGACTCTTGAACGGTCAGCAACCCTCTGACCACTTGATCTAGTGATTTCTACCTTTGATTTTCTGTCATTTACCTGTCTTTCTATCCAGGTGTTGTATTGTTCAGCATCACAATGTCTTGTTTAATGACCTCAGGGATCGTATCACAACAAGGTGGATGTTTTAGGTGCAGTGGAAAACATCGTCAAAACAAAACAACAATTAACAGCATGATAATTGTTTACTGTAGTATTTAAGTCTTGTATAATGCATGAGTAAAAAGTTCATTAGGTACGACGTAGTTCATTCAAACCGATTTCATTTATTGCGGTCGTAGGATAGGTCCTGTTAGCGGAGTCTATGATAGCAGCTTCCGGCTTTATGATTTCATTCATAAAATGAGCAAATCCAAAGACGAAGTAATTATTGGCAAAAATCTTGTCATGTTGACAGCTTGGAATACACATTAAGCTATTGATTGTACCGAGGAGCTGAACAACTTTATATTGTAACATCTGCATTAGTTTTCAACGCTAAATAGGTTGACACAATGGTAAAAGATGTTTCGTTAAAGAAGTATTTGCTCAGTTGATTTTATTGTCACATGAAGAGAAGTTGAGAGTACGTGTACTAGGTCTTTGTACTATGATTTTCAATTGATTCTCCATTCACCCATTTCCAAATCTTGCCAGAAATAATAGTATGGTCTAGTATCACAATATCTTTACATCAGTTCGATCAGCAGACATTCACATGTTAGTGTCCCGTCATTAGCAGGTCTGTCCCCCGGAAGCCACGCCGGGCGCCCCGATCATTGTGAACTCTGGGAGGAAAGAGACGTCGTTCTAAGATCTAGCCAGATATCGATTTTATCACTCTCCAATATAGCATCGAATTTGGTATGCGGCAGTTAGACGTGATGAAGAGCATGTAAGCTATATAAAGATGCGGGAATAAGGCAGGCTGGGGCGTCCTCCGGTCGTGGGTGGAAGTGCGGGCGTGCAGTAGGTCCTGAGGGTGTGTGGTACTTTGTATTGTGGTAGCCGTGGTCAGATAGTGGTCACTTGTGGTCAGTGGTGACGTAGACTGGATTCTTTAACTGCAAGGAAAGGTTGCATCTTGACAGATATTTTGGTAAGTTGGTTTCGGATGATAACTATAGTGCCAAGGGGATGGCATCGTGCGGATCAAGGGGGTGCAATGTGGCAGATATTTGGGCGAGTCCGTTTCAGATTGTAACTACTATTAAATTAGTATATAGTAAGGTGGGGTCATGGGGGTACAACTCTACAAGGAGAAGGAGTCAGTACGAGAGGCCTAAGTACTGTAAGTAAATATGAGGGCTACATTTAACGTGAATTCCACATCAAACAGCTGAGAATGATTTTTGCTTCCGATCGCTAACCTTACAAATTGGCATATGAAAGGAATGCAGTACAGAAAATCTGGGAAAATCTCTGATCTGGAGTAAACCACATACTGAGCTTGCAAAGGCATTGGTAATCAAGCAGCAGTTCGTTGCACGAGCAAACTTAATTTCCTAATGCCTTTTGTCGAGGAAATGCTGATTTTGAAGCTCTGAACAGGCATCGTTTAGCTTCATACCAACTTACAGTAACTGCTTTGAGGTGACAAAGTGAGTCTAAAGTAACATATCACATTTTCAAGGTTTTTATTCAAATCTGTTCTTTAGCAAGAATTACATAACCTAGGTCAAGGTCATTGACACTGGTGTAAGAAATGCTTCCTCTTCATATAGTTATTACCAGGACGAATTAGTGCCTCTTGCTTTTGGGGGTCAGCAGGTCAAGGGTCAATGTCACTTTCCTTCCTAAAATTTATTCACGTGAAATACTTAGAAAGCAAAGAACATTGCTCTTGACATTTCTGTTGTTCTTTTGACCTTGATCCATCATTGTACTATTGCTGGTAACAAGATGGAGATAAACTGTGAACCGACTGGTCAAGTATTAGTCAAATATATGGAATTTATAAAACATTTTTAATAAGTGGAGGGGAGGGGGCTATTTATTTCTTTTTTCTGCATGAATCTTTCAGCAGTGAAGACTTCCTGCTTTTGGGAGACACATAATGTCGTACACTGAATTATCACAATCTAGAGGATTTGTAGCGCGGCCATGGATATCGACATGGCATGGATACAGATTCCAGCATGGGAAATGGTTATACCATTGCCTGTCTAGTAGTCCTAGTATTGATTTTGTTCCTTTCATGCTGAGATTATGATACACTTTTCATTTATTCACAGTCATTGCATTAGCATAGTCATTACACAGATCAGGGCCATATAACTTTCTCGTCTTTGTAAACTTGCAACTGTTTGTTAACCTCGCGTTACTGCAAAATGCTGACAATAGTACAATATGATAGACATGTTTTAGATTACATAATCCAATAGATTCATGTCTGTACTCGTAAGATAGTTTTAGGATAGTCCGTCACCTGACCTTGGTGGGAGAAACTGAACATTATGGTAGGGGTTGCTCGGCACCCAACTTTATAGTTTAGTTTTAATTTGACAAATGGGAACAAGACAGCAGTCCTAACCTCGTATAGTTTATCAGATTGTCATGATCTAGACTAGAACTCGGTGTATGTACGTGTTAAAAGCAGCGATTAACAATATCGATAAAAAGAGCTCTAGGTCGGATATTTATAGACTATCCTTTGATTTTGCTTACCTGCACGGAATGTCTGGATCCTAGTGACGCAGGTCTTTAAGTGTTTCGTCATACTTTAGTATCCGAGTATTCGACGAAGCGGTCTAATTTGTGATGTGTGTGATTAGCTATGGTCTGTCAGGTGTCATCGCCAGTTTCTTCAAAATGAATAGAAACGTCTTATCATAGTTTGGTTCCCCTTGTTTCGTCAGCTCTCATCATGTTTGTCGTCGTCCCAATAATTGTTTTCAATGTTCATCTCCTACTGGTTAGCGTCATCATAAGCCGAGATACTTATCTTGGTTTCGCCTCAAAATTGTGCACCTAAGCATGTTGTACTCAGATGCATATACCCAAGTTACATTTTGGATTATACTATTTGGCTGTCTACTTTACGTACCTAGACCAGTCCGTAAAGAAACCTTGTCCAAGGTTTTGCACACACGCTTATTACAATTTCAGTCGAGTAAAAAAGAGGATAAATGGGAGGGTAAAGAGGGGGGGGGGGGTACGAACATAGAATAGTTTGTACAAAAAAAGTAACTAGGACATACATGTATTTCGTCGTACACTGTGCTTAAATCATCTACGCGGCAGAAAGTTGACAAGACTTTACCTGTCCCAAATATTTGTGGTTTTCTTTTTATATAAGTGTATACTTTCCATATATGACAGCATTTTAATGTAATGAAGGGTTTCCATAAGAAACTGTTTGATATGTAACCGCACGTAGGCGTACTACGGAATGCCTTGGATTAGAGTCTGTCCATGATGTGTCGCCATAGGTCTACTTTTGTGAATAAGGTAGCAGTATCGGATATACATTGTATATTCACAAACCATTTTGATCTGTGATGATGTAGTCGCGTGGTCCAATTTCCTATTTAAAAAATGGGATTGATTTTATAACCACAACAGTTTCTTCAATTTCAGATGGTGGGTGGTCCAATGCTATATTCTTATTGACAAGTCAATTAGAAGTGATGTATGCATTTTATTCTCTCTCGATTTGGGATAAATGTAAAGAAATTGGAAGGGAGGAAATGTACGGCATTATATCCTAGATATAGCACATAATGTACATATTTAAAGGACGGTAATCGATTCCTTTAAAGTAATGATAGCCTCTGACCCAGTTCACGACAAAAAGTAAACATTTCTTTCATTTGAAGATGTGTGGGTAGACACATGTGTCTGGACAGGGGATATTGAACAGGGCACTAATAGGGGAAGTCCACATAAAACTACGTGGTACTTTGCGCACAATTTTACATATGTACCCTGAAAATTACCCAAATGTTGAGTTTTATTAGGAATTTTAAACTTTTCTATGGCAAAGCTCGAATAGTCCTCTTTTTCCCTTTTCCCACTTCTATTGAACATTGAGACACGTTCATACATGGGCTATGTAGTCGCTATATGTTCTCATGGGATGTATATTTTGGAATTTTCCTTTTTATCGTAAAGCTTTCTTCGAAACAAGTACTGAAAAGCTAATGCGATTTATCAAGACAGCCGCAGGTCCGTTCGTTGAATTTTCGTCTGAAACCACAAGCCTGGTTTTGATTATTGTGGTTTAAGTTGTTATGTGTTCGACATTTTTAAGAAATCATGAATTTGGAAATATGATAATGATACTACTAATAGTAGAGTTTATTACCTTTAATCTTGTCAAGCTTATAGAGCTATCAATTTGTGACACATTGTAAACCTCATTTTTTCGTCATTACCCCTCCATCGCAATCCTGTCGTTCACCGAAGCATAGTAATACTATAGAATATTTTTAATTTTGATACCTGTGAATCACCTGGAGGTACCTCAAAGGCTGGTTTTAGAAAGGTTATAACCCGCTCTATTGGCATGAATTAAATACCAATTGGATGAGCTCAGCAGATTGCCTTAGTTCCAAGGTCGGACGACCTCTTGTAGCGCTGAATGAGGTCACGCGTCTGTGATTCACACGGACTTGGGAGGGACAGTGTGTAGTTGGCTACGCGCCTACCCGGATCGGTGGGTGTCCGTTATAGACATTGGCTAAACGTACACCCATTCCCTGTTGTGTTGGGGGCTCAGTGAGGAGTTACTCAGATTTCATACCGTGACAGGTGTCGAGTGCTCCCTCAGGTGTTACACTAGGAGAAATTAACAGTTACACGAGCTATCCTCCCTTTGTGATACACTACATGGCATCTCGGCGCAGTCTTTGTTGTCTTGTAATAACAAACAGAACAGTGCAGAGAAAACCTCGGCTTATTATATAAGCTGGCAATCGTTTGATTGGATTTACACTTGGAAATTTCCTGTTATACCATTTAGGTATCAGTTTTATTCACTTTTATTTGTTTCTTTTTCTTTACAGCGAATCGTAAAAATAGATTTTAAGATAATGTGAGCATTGTTACATACGAAACAACCCTGTTCCTGATTTCTAACCAAGAAATGCAAGTCTTGTATTCGTGTTGCTGTTAGAGGTCAGAAAGAAATGTGTTGCCGTCAGTAGGCAGCAATTCTGTATTCCACTTTTTGCCCTGCATTAACTGGAAACTGACTTTATGATGCAATTTCACCTTTTCACTGATCTGTTATCGTGATTTTAAAGATAATCGGAAGTTCTCGTCGCCAAATGCTGAAAATTTTTCAGATATCAGGAACACGAAATATCCAGATTAGACATTGCCGGTACTGTGCTTGGAAATCGTCGCAGAACCTTTTCCTGTATATGTTAGTGATATCGTAATGATTGTCATAGGGGATTGTAAGAGGACAAACACCGTCACCGTTAGCCATTGTCAGTGACTACAAAGGGGAGATGGCCATGTTATCTAGCTTACACTCACAGATGGTGTAGGAATAAAGGAGGCCTCTCATTCTGTACTAACTCGCCTGGTTTTCTGTGTAATGTGGCAGGTGGTCAGGAATGAAAACAGAGTCGAGGCGTCAATAGATCCCATAAACCTGTCTTTCAAATCTTCTTCAATAAAACTTGCGTTAAGCATGTTCGGCTTATATTTGCAATTTGGTGAAATCGAAAGATCTTTTGTTATGCTTTAGTTCGATTGATGGTATCTCGAATGAGTGAGATCTTGGACCCAACCCAACAAAAATTAGTATCCCTGGCTGCGACGGAAGAGGGAGGGGTTGCACTTTTTGTATCTTTGATTGTTTTAGAGTTCCTCCATGGTACTTACAAATAGTATATCTAATGCTTTTGAAAGTTCAAGACAAAGGAGGGTTATTTTTCGGTTTTCACTTGGCTAACCCCCCCCCCCCCCCTTTTTTTTTTTTTATTGCAACTGACTCTTAAGAAAATATACTGTGCAGTATTGGCATCTATGTAACGTTATGTTTTGTGCTCATGGCTTGTCCTATCATAAGATGGACATCGACATAATTTAAAGGAAAATTTTAGGCAGCGATTTAGGTCACAATGTATCGTTATATTTGTACCACGACATTATGCAGGGGTTACCTAGAATAATTTGTTTCAGGAGCGATCCACCTGACGTGTGTTTTTGTCGTTTTGTTTGATTTTCTTCATTGTGCTGTATGATGCCGCCATCCACCTGCTTCTTCAGACTAATTGCTATGGATGATTAAGTAGTCTCTCCCAAGCTACCCCGCAATCAGGGAATGTCTCGCAACTTCCAAGTGATCCAAGACCTCCTTGAGGTCGGCTGATCTAATATATTTTTTCTAATGTCATAAAAATGAAAATAGGTCAAGGAAGGATTAGTGGATAAAATTTTTTTGCTTTGAAGTCGTCGAAATTTTAGGGGGAGTGGGGAATGTTTCCGGCTTTTTGTACTGGATACGAAAGTGCATTGAACTGGATACGAAAGGTTGAAAAAAATCGTTTAGTGAGTTCCCGATGATTTCAGTAGAAAAAAGAATATTCAAGTAAAAAAGAAAAGAACTTTTTTTCCACCACCATGCATTTTTGGGTTAACATGGTAAATGTTCCTTTAGTACACACGTCTCACTACTTGTATGTTTTAATTTCGGATACCGTATCATGATCCTTGGTATTAGTACTTTGGTGACATGCCACAATTCGCTAGTGGGTACTGTCTGACTGACGAACCTTGTCATCAATCCATGATTTGCCCACAAGATACGTGCTTTCTCTCATACTCTGAGAAGGAAGCTGTTCAGAATAATTTTAAGGTCGATCACGTTTTGTACGGGCTGTAGGAAGCATTTCTAATCACCATTTCCCATTATAGATGCAGTTTCCTTTATTTGTATACGTGAATGGGAGTTATAATGAAGTTGTAATCTCTTTGTTTTATAGCTGCTCTCAAATTGATCGCCGATTTTATTTATAAATCCTTTGTTTCTATACTTAGTATTGGGTGTACTGTGACTTGTCGTACTTATACAATGTAACTCGATGCCATTGTGAGTGGGCTTTGATGGCATCATTTGAAGTATACTAGTATATATATTTTTGGTTTTAATTGCTTTAGCACATTATGCAGTACGTAGGTAGCGATGATAACCCACTTGGTAGTCTTTTATAGTAACTTAAAGTCGAAATTAGGTACGAAAATTGGTGTACTTTTTGCGTATTGTCACCTAGTATATAGAATTAACCGAGGATGACAATTGCAGATAATAGTAACAGAATTTCCTACGCATTGCTGCTGTTAAGTATCCCATTTCTAGACCGTATGTGAAACTGTGAATTTGTCTACTTTCAGGGCGACACGAGCCTTTCAGCAAGTTTTGTACCTAGAACCGGGTTTTAGCAGGGCAAACGAGATTCATATACGACTTGGTTTGATGTGCAAAGCCACAAACAACTATGACGCCAGTCTCAAGGTAAACTTCATGGTTTGACTTTTCCTTACAATACTGTCATTCTCCCTGGTAACCGTTTTGACCTCTTACTATGACATCAGTCTCAAGGTAACTCCAAAATGTGACTTCTCCTTACTATACGATCATTCTCCCATGTAGCTCCGTGATTTGACCTCGTACTATGACCCCAGTCTCAACGTTACATCCAAGTTTGCCCTCTAACTATAACACCAGTCTCAAAGTCAGTCCCTACTTTGACCTTTTAAAATAATATCAGTCTCGTGGTAACTCCCCAGGTTTGATCTCTTACTATAACACCAGTCTCAAGGTAACTCTCAGGTTTGACCGCTTACCATGACATCAGTCTCAAGGTAACTCCCAGGTTGGCCTCTTACTATAACACCAGTCTCATGGTAACTTCACAGTTTGACCTCTTACTATGAGACCAGTCTCAAGGTAACTCGCAGGTTTGTCCTCTTTATATAGCATCAGTCTCAATGTAATACCCAGGTTTGAACTCTTACCATGACAACAGTCTGAAGGTAATTCCCACTTTTGACTGTTCTCCATTATACCAGTCTCAAGGTATCTCCCTGGTTTGACTTCTTACTTTGACACCAGTCTCAAGGTAACTCCCTGGTTTGACCTCTTACTATGACACCAGTCTCAATGTAACTCTCTGGTTTGAGCTCTTACTATGACACCAGTCTCAAGGTAACTCCCTGGTTTGACCTCTTACTATGACACCCTCAAGGTAACTCTCTCGTTTGACCTCTTACTATGACACCAGTCTCAAGGTAACTCCCAGGTTTGACCTCTTACTATGACACCAGTCTCAAGGTAACTCCCTGGTTTGACCTCTTACTATGACACCCTCAAGGTAACTCCCAGGTTTGACCTCTTACTATGACACCAGTCTCAAGGTAACTCCCAGGTTTTACCTCTTAGTATGGCACCAGTATCAAGGTAACTCCCACTTTAGACCTAACTCCTTGGTTTGACTTTTCCTAAATATATTCATACGAAGGTAACTCACTGATATAAAGTTTCCTTACTACATGGCACCGTCTCAAGGTTAACGCCTGGTTTGGCATTTCTTAGTACACCCATATAGATACCGTTTTAGGACACGTGCACCCTACAATCTTATAGGAATTCTAGCGTGTGCCATCTGGTAGATCTGTATTACATGACATTTGTCTTCCAATCGGTAATCATGTGTTTTGGCAGCCTTTCAGCAGTAACTGCTGCTGTCGACCTAGATAAAAGTTTTATTGACCTTATTTTATGGCATGTCTCGCCTATCCAGTAGTAGATGGTGGATTAAGTCCAAAGAATTCACTTCGCGTTCCTTTATGCTAAATAACGTGTGGTAGTCTTGTTGTTTTAGGGGTTAGTCATATCTCCTTGACATTGCTTTAAAGATATTTTGTACTTTTATTGCAATAATATTATGAATATAGCATGATGACGTAGCCTTTGGACTTATATTTATGAAAAGATTCCGTCATCGTATGTAAGTCTCAAGAAGAAGTGAAGATATGTAATCTTCGAATTTTAGAGGGAGAGGAAGGAAGCGGACGTTGTTGAATAGCCACATCCCTGTCCCCGCCCCTTTCAATCTCCGATCCCAACAATAGGATGTTACTGATCACCCTAGCTTATTCTCACAAATCCCTCAAACAAAGAGTTTATTAAATCGATTGTCAAGGCAAATTTCCTGGTACTAACATGCATAATCTGTGTATGTGACGTAAATGTTAAAGGGGATCCGGAAAATATTAGGGGAAAAAATGAGAGAACAAATCATTCTAAATTTATCCTTCCTTTATTCCCTGTACATCGGGGGAAACTCTGAATGGACATTTGCCAATGGGAAATGTTACTCGTGTATTTCAAAAACTGAGCAGGAAGAAAGCTACCAAATGTGTTACGCAATATGTCATATAATGAAATATTTCTTGTTTAACTGAGACAAGATGACGAGTTTAAACTTGAATGACTGTCCTACTACGTGACTATTATATACCTTTTGTTTGAAGTCTTTTCTGCTCCTATGCACATATTGTGTATTGGTATTTTGGACAGGTATAGGTACTAAGGTATTTCTTTTTTATCGTTGCAGCATTTTCGACAGGCACTGAACGATTCAAGCGAGTGTTCTTTCAGCAAAGCGCAGAGTAAGTTATATGATTTATAAATAAGAGCTCAATTATTAATCTCTGTGTAATAAATGACCTGCTATTGTACGGACTAAGAGTTTGTGCTTTGTTTATTTCAGTTCGTCTGCACATTGCCCATCTTCTAGAAGTACAGGTAAGTCACACTTTTACTATGTATTCATCCCTGGCCCTTGTTAGTATTTCCCTTTTCCTATCAGGTATTTGACCCAATCTAATTAAAACCAGATCTCTGCATGCTACGCGACAACAAAATCGGGAACATGTATTGATCTGGTTTCAATCAGATTGATATTTGACCGTACGACAAGCCTTACTGTAAATAGCAAGGCTGATGTCTTTTAGTACTAATATTCCCAGATCAAAGACAAAAAGAAATTCCTCGAGAAGAAATTAGTTGGATGTTTTGCGTCAGTTAGTCGGTATATTTGTCTGTCCGTAACGTATGTTATTTTCATCCCCCTATCCATTGCATGTTTATAACTTCAATTTCATTGCCACACTGCGAACCGCAAGGATTTTCTGCTATCGGTACCACAACTTGCGACCTTGACTTTACATCCTCTATTTGAATAGTAAATACATGCAGCTTTTATAATCTTTGATGATTTCTAGATATCGGTTTGGTGTTTATGTATCGTAGTTTTTTTCTTCAAATAGGAAGCTTTTATTGTAAAATGACAATGCTCATTTCTGCACGTAGTCACGTATAATCGATCTTAAGAATTCGCACCTCTTGCTCACAACAGTACTGGATTGTACTGACTTTGCGTTACATAGCAACCCCTCAGAATTTTGTGCTGACACGCCACATTTCTCTCCTGCGTTCCCAGAATAACTCGCCATCTGGCAGAATACACAATACCTGGAATATTTCCATTTGTTTATATCTCCCCAAGTGTAAGATACGTGATGAAGGAATTGTGATTCACTCAGATCAAGTATTACATAATAGTCAAAATCTGTGGCGTAGTAAATCTAATCTAGGCCCCTCTCTGGAGAAAAGCCGCCGAAATTCCTCTATCGTAATGCTTTGATCTGCGGCGCACCACAGTGATACAATTATCTTCCCGTTCTAGATTGTTACATTAATCTTCCATATTTTTCTAGGATACACTATGTCGTTATGTCATTGGTGTACCGTAAAACAATACATTATACCACTTATTGATCGGGCATTTCTTCACTTATTTTGTTCTAAGCCCCAGTTGGCTGGTGTTTGTTTCCATGAAGTAGGCGTCAGACTCTCATGAAGTATTTATCAATGACGCCTGCATTGTATTCTGTGTAAACGTATTACGCAATACGAATGTGGGTCACATCCCACGTAATAGTAAAATACCTATAACATAGAGATGTTAGGGCTAGGAAGGGTAGATGATAGAATGTGATACACGATATACCTAGAGCTTCTAATGTTACTAGAGACATAGCATGGTGATTACTACGTCAATAACGATGTGGAGTGACATTAATACAGTACAGTAAGACTTCAGGGTGCAGTCACAGAAGCTGCAGGACTGCCGTAATTGACGTGCTCTATTAGTAGGATTCTCTACCAGACCGATATTTCTCTGTATAAATGGATAACTTAGACTGTCACATCAGTCTCTTCTTGGCAGACTTTCTCATGAAAGTATATAAAGAGGTATAAATTCATCTGAGTGTTGTTCTTTCAAAAAGTGTTGTATTGACAAGAAATTATTGGAAATGGGGGGGGGGGGGGGGATTAACGGTTATTCTGTTCCAAATATTCTGTCTTGATTTTGTGTGATATGAAAGTTTTGAATACTAGTATATCATATCTTTCTCTTTTATTTAGGGTAAATACAAGCAAGCTAAGGAAGCGTATGAACAGTTTCTTTCATCAGAGGGAATAGAGGCACCAGTAAAAGCCACAGCCTTAAAACAATTGGGTAGGTAGTATTAACTTGTCAATATGTGTGTCATTCTATGAATGGGTAGGTACTTGATACAAATCTTGTTAGGTTTGTCTTACAACAGTGGTCAAATTTGACCAAAAAAAATTGTGCAATCTTGATCAGTCTTTTCAAAATTTATAGTTGCTTGGTACTTGTCGGCATAATCCCAGATTCTCAATAGGTCTATGTTACATAAAGAAGTAACTTATCAGTATGCACTCTTGGTAAATCTATCTTACATCAACAAAGTCAGGGTTACATCAACACTCTTGTCAACATGTAATTTCAAAAGGTCTGTATTACAACTACAGTATAGGCATTTTCAATTGTAAATTTTCACTCTTAACAGACCAAGTTACTTGTACTGTATTTAGCCAGTTGTTTTAAGGCAGACCTGCCAAGATTAAAAGATGACAAGGTTTTAGGATAGGTAACATATATAATGAATAAGTCTACCTTAAAACAGTGGATGAGATATTATGTAAATTGGTAGTAAATATAAGATCTTGATGGTTCTATCTTTAAACAAATGAATTAACCACGTACATGTATATTAAGTCTCTGTGTACCTAATTACTCCATCCAATCTTAATTAGAATATAAAACGCTCCATAAACAAGGCCATCATGGCAGGGTTCTGACCTTCTCCCTTAATGACATCATAATAATTAGAATGAAGAATATCAACAATAAAGAAAGCCTTATGACGTCATGAAATATAGCAATATTTTGTCTTAAGTTAAAAGTTCGTTCACTTTCACTTCTGTGAAGAGCATAGTATAGGAATGAGATGAAACATAGTATCAGAGTACAGGTAATAATTTACACCTGTCACCAGGTATAGACAGACAAGCAGGTATTTATCATTCTATTTATATACTAGCAGTAAACTATATCACAACACTACATTATTGCCAACAACTACGGCCAAAGACCTAACCCTGCTCTTAGATTGTAGCTTTTATTGAATGAAAGTTTTTGCACTGCAACATAATATGATACTACCTTGCATCTACAGCTGTATTGCAATGTAACTTGAACAGTATATCAAATATGCAAGGTCAGCAAGCTTTGATACTGATGTTGCACTGAAGTATGACAAGACATGTAGTGGATATTTGACTGAAGCATATGATCCTAGGTCAAGTCTGTTTTGTTAAAAGGTGAACTATAATACACAAGTACAGATGTTAACATGCGTGACTGAGATTTTTCAGTTGGTTTACTCATTGTACATGTCATAATGTACTCAGCATCTGTCCTTTGTACTTCTCCAAAAAAGGAAGGAAATTGTATACATGTATCGTGATATTTATTGACTCTTATTGTCATGATTACATTATGCTTACATGGGAATTCCCTTTTCTATCAGATGCAATTTCACATGGTTTTATGGAAATACCAGTATAGTGAGAGATATTCATCATTACAATACACAATACATTAGTACAATGACGTAATATAGATAGAGTAGGAAGGTATTGCATGTTTATACATGTATTATGTAATATTGTGATAGTTATCTACAATATCGTGTACCTTACATACTGGTGATTATTGTTTGTATCTATATATAACAGGTTGGTTGTACCACACCACAGAGCAGCTCGGAGACAAAAACTCCCGTGAGGGTTTAGCAGTGTACTATCTAAAGGAATCGTTAGACGCTGATAACGGAAACGGACAAACCTGGTATTTACTCGGCAGGTAAATAATTTATAAATAGACTTGTTATATTACAAATGTTATAGGATACAAATATTGATTTTAACTTGACATGAAAAATGGCATTAAGAAGAATTTCCTTACCTTGACGTCAAGATTTAGACTGATTTTTCCCCTTCATTATGAGTGCCAAAAAAGAGGTTGAATGTGGGAGAGATGTTGATTTTACATTTTAATTTTGATGTTCTATGACACCATAATTCTAAGTCTCTATAGTGTAGAACAACATAAGAAATAGTCTGTAAGGGTTTGTGTATCTTGGCAGGATGCTAACAAATTTAGTAAGAGTTATTTAGTCGCAAATCAGAGATTCCTACAACAAACTACCAAGAACTTATATTGTCCCCAAAACATTGTTTCAGATGTTTTGCTACACTTGGTAAAGCCTACGATGCCTTTGTTTATAATTATTTCTGTAACATTGTTTCAGATGTTTTGCTACACTTGGTAAAGTCCACGATGCCTTTGTTTATTATTATTTCTGTAACATTGTTTCAGATGTTTTTCTACACTTGGTAAAGTCCACGATGCCTTTGTTTATTATTATTTCTGTAACATTGTCTCAGATGTTTTGCTACACTTGGTAAAGTCCACGATGCCTTTGTTTATAATTATTTCTGTAACATTGTTTCAGATGTTTTGCTACACTTGGTAAAGCCTACGATGCCTTTGTTTATAATTATTTCTGTAACATTGTTTCAGATGTTTTTCTACACTTTGTAAAGTCCACGATGCCTTTGTTTATTATTATTTCTGTAACATTGTTTCAGATGTTTTTCTACACTTGGTAAAGTCCACGATGCCTTTGTTTATAATTATTTCTGTAACATTGTTTCAGATGTTTTGCTACACTTGGTAAAGTTCACGATGCCTTTGTTTATTATTATTTCTGTAACATTGTTTCAGATGTTTTGCTACACTTGGTAAAGTCCACGATGCCTTTGTTTATTATTATTTCTGTAACATTGTTTCAGATGTTTTGCTACCCTTGGTAAAGTCCACGATGCCTTTGTTTATTATTATTTCTGTAACATTGTTTCAGATGTTTTGCTACCCTTGGTAAAGTCCACGATGCCTTTGTTTATTATTATTTCTGTAACATTGTTTCAGATGTTTTGCTACACTTGGTAAAGTCCACGATGCCTTTGTTTATAATTATTTCTGTAACATTGTTTCAGATGTTTTGCTACACTTGGTAAAGTCCACGATGCCTTTGTTTCTTACCGTAATTCCATTGACAAATCAGAGGCCAGTGCTGATACATGGTGTTCCATAGGGTAAGATCATTCTTACTTTACTGCCCTGTCTAATGATATATATCTGTCTATCAGTAATTTTGTCAACAAAAATTTCTTCACTGTAAGAGGTAGGATGTGTTCAAGTGTATTGCTTCAATAAAAATTTTCTTATGATTCTCTGAAAATATTGAAAATCACAAAATACCCTAACCTTTAATGAAAGCACACTTTCCAAAGTCCAAATATTATAAAACCAATGGCAGATGTATAAGTACTACTATAACATTCTGTTCCTTAAATACTTACCCTACAATTTGTGCTTTTAGCGTGCTGTATCAGCAGCAGAATCAGCCTATGGATGCACTGCAGGCATATATATGTGCTGTACAGTTGGATAAATCTCACACCGCTGCATGGACTGATCTCGGTGTATTGTATGAAAGCTGTAATCAACCTAAAGACGCACTTGCATGTTATTTAAAGGCAACTAGAAATAAAGGTACCATAAATCTACATGTACTTACAGTGTATCATCTTGTAAAGCAAAGGCTCTTGATTTTGAATAATGCATAAAGTAAAATGTACATTTGTAAATGTTTGTTCCATTTTTCTGTTGCAGGGGGAATTAACTCTAGTTTAGCAACAAAAATCAAATTTCTACAACAACATTTGGAAAGTGTAGCAGTACAACATTTGCAAAATAAGTAAGTATGCAATATATATAAATTTATGTAAATGTTGTATACATGCAATTGAAGCATTCAGATAAAAACATACTTTTAAAAAATGATACATAAAACCCTGTTTTAAAAGAACTTTTACTATTTCAAGATTTACCCTTCTCAAGACGAAGCATTATCAATATACATTTTGTTTTAGACCTAGAACTTTACCTAGTATAGAGGAAGCTTTTGCCTTACCGATCCCTGCAGAGCTGACTTCACGCCAAGGCTCAATTGGCCCCACACCTCAGGTGAGCAATCTAACATACTGTACTAGTGAATACCAGGCTCCAAGGATTTCAGCCAAATCTAAATTATCATACAATATTAAAGAAAAACTTTAGTTTAGAATTGATATGTATTAGATTTTACACCCCTATCTACCTAATACTTACAAAACAGTGGATTTTCCAGCTTCTGTTTATTTTATGAAAGATTGCTATATGTCATAACACCAGTATTTTGCTATTGCAGCATCCCATGGGAAAAACAGGAATAATGCATTCCCAGGCTTCCACTCAGCAACATTCCCCTGGAAACCATGGGGCAATGCCAGGGGAGGAAGCACATGGCAAAAAGAAAAAAGGACAAAAAAGGGTAAGTTTGAAAAGGGAACTTAACCTTTTTGCTTAAATTTTTTTTTTTAAATCCTAGTTGTCTTTTCCTTGTTATTACCTATACCTTTTATCTGCAAGATAATGATATTGTATGTATTGATTTTATGTACAGCCGGCGTCGGAGCCCCTGGACCTCCCGCCCCCTCCTCCACAGCTGACACCTCAACAGATGAATCTACTTCACCAGTTACAGCAGAACCAGGCGTCGTTAGATCCCCAACAGAGACAGGTGCTTGACAACCTTAGACAACAAGTACTATTACAGAATCAGTACCAAATGAAGGTACAACAACAACAAAAGGAGGGAGCATTTCCCTTGTCTCAGGGGGACAGGATGCCTCCACCCTTCCTTCCAGGAGGCCTGTTACCCCCAGGTCAGAGAACAGACTCACTCAACTCTATGCCTTCTTTGTCCTCTGTGACGTTAAACCATCAGGGACACATTCCAGGGGTGATGTCTGTAGCATCATCAGCTCAGGGAGGTACTTTACCACTGTCATCATCATCACATCATGACAGCCTGGACAGGATCGGAGACACAGCGACAAGCGATACCGAAGGACTGCCAAAAGAAATTCAAAAATTTGTTTCCGATCACTTGAATGATAGGGATTTAAATGCTCTTGACTATGCTACCTCTATTGCTGAAGACTTACTTTCTCAGTTTACACAAAGTCAGAACACTAGCAAATCTGAGGTGAACTCTCAACAGAATGTGCATTCTAGTCAAAAAGAGAAGTCCTTATCTAACAGTGGGGATAATTCATTACCGACATCCCACGCTAGTCCCAGCAAACTTTCGTCCAGTGTACATTCCATGAATTCTCAGGAGACAAGTCGTACCGAACCTAGAATAGACCCCACCAAAGTGGAATATAGTGTCAAGTGTGATAGTGAAAATGTGAATAAGCTTGTCATATCTCGGAATATACCAAGGAGTCTAACACCTCCTAATGCACCTTTCAACATATCCATTACCATGAAGGGCAGAGAAGTTTTAGCAGCTTGTAAAGGCTATGGTAATAATTTATTTCAGTTTGAATCATTTAAAATTCATCTCCATTAAAGCATTCTTTTGTATGCATTTCTTTAAAATGTAAAATGGTCTTTCATTCAAAAGTCAGACTCAGAAATTAGGGAAAAGTTCTATAATTTTCTTGTCGGCGCCGTGGTCTAGTGGATAGGGCGTCGGGCCAGTGACAGAAAGGTTGTTGGTTCGAGCCTCACTAGGAGCACGGGTCGGTCGACATATATTCGTTTATGTTCTGTGTTATATACTAAAAATGTCTTTGTCTGTGTATTGTTTACGTGTCTGTGGTGGTTTAAAAAAAAAAAAAAAGTTCTATAATTTTGTTATTTTACAGGTAAAAGAGGAATAACGACAAGTTTACTTGGAGATAAAGGTCCCCCACGACCCCCTAGTCCACCCTATCCACCACTGGCCAAGGAAAATCTCAACCCACCAACACCCAGTGTATATGTGAGTTACATGCATATTTATTGGAGAAGAAAAATATCTACATGATTTATTCAGAAAAAAATCTTATTGTTGTACTTTAATGATTAGATAATGTTGACTAAACAATAACTTTCTATTGCTAAAATACAATTTTGAATTTTTACAGCTTGAAACAAAGAAAGATGCTTTCTCCACAGAGCTACAACAATACTGTTATTCCCAGCCAGTGGTTGTTATACGGGGTCTGGCTGGAGCGTTAAAACTCGATCTTGGTCTCTTCTCAACAAAAAGTTTGGTAGAGGCAAACGCTGACCATCCAGTAGAAGTCAGAACACAGGTAATATCCTAACTTAAAAAAAATGACAATACCAATTAAAGTATTAAGTATAGGTCCACGTAAAAATCAGGCAGGGGTGATACATAAAAATTTTTTGCAAAATTTTTTATTTCTGTTTTGACACATATATGTAGTACAAATCAAACATATGATATTCATTTCTCAAGGTAACGATGGTGAAGCGAGATATTCACCTCATAATTTATAAAGGATTATGTAGGGAAAATTTTCTCTATACTAGTATAATTCAGCCAAATTTGCTACCCCTTTAACTTTCTTCATCACCCAAGTATGAGGAAAATTCTTTCAGAACATTCATATGGAGGCTGATCTGAACACATTTCAAGAGAAAAAAGTTCTGCAAAAATTTAAAAGTTTTTCAACTGCCTGATCCTTACGTGGACCTGTAATTGATAGAATTTTTTTCTGTTCATCTGATGTCTAATAAACTCCTTATCTTGCATGCAATGAATATGAATTATACTAGTGAATTATTGAGATACTCGCAGCTCGTTTTGTTTTATTGATGTAGTGAGGTTCTCTTCTATTTATAGAAACAGCAAGCTCCAGATGAGAATCGAGATGCTTATGGTAACAAGTTATGGCGGTGTGATAGCAGCAGGGGAAGAACAACGATAGCTAAATACGCACAATATCAGGCTTCTTCATTTCAAGAGTCTCTCAGGGTAAACGCTTACAAAGTATTACCTTGTTTCAGTGTACATTTTATGAATAACTTTTAAAAAATTAATCTCTTTCTTATGCTGTTTCTTCATCAAGTTTTCAACTGATATTTAGATATGTAGAAAATAAGAAGTCGAAATTTATGGTGTTGAGAAAACTGAATAAAATTTTTCATTTTTGCAAACAGGAGGAGAGTGAACGTGCAAGGGGAATACACAAAGACTCAGATAGTGATTCCAATTCATCAGGGGGTCCTAAAGGGTAAGTTTATTGCATAAAATGCAACTAGTTTAGGGAGATAAAAATCAAATAAGTAGCATATCAAAAGGAGGCTGTATTTATAAGAAAGTTAATGGCCCTTCCATTACATGTATATGCACATTTTACTTTTACTACCAGGTAGGGTGGGGTTGATTTGTGGTTTAGTAACTCATCTTGTATCATATTTATCTAAATTCATTGTCTTTTTGTATTTCAAGACATGAAAACAAATCATAAACCATATTTTTGCAATCGTTTTTCTCCTTTTATAGGAAAAAGAAGAAGACGATCAAATTTGGTACAAATGTGGACCTTTCTGATGAGAAGAAGTGGAAGACTCAGCTACAGGAGTTGTCTAAATTACCCGCGTTTACTCGAGTAGTGTCGGCGAGTAACCTACTGAGTCATGTAGGGAACACTATACTGGGAATGAATACCGTACAACTCTATATGAAAGTTCCAGGATCAAGAACACCAGGTACTCGACTCTTCCTACTCCCTCCTACTTTATAATATAAGTCCATGTTGTTTATTGCAACTCTTAACTGCTCACGGTAGTGGACAACATACATGTACATGTATGTGTTCTTTAAATTTCCACATTTATCCCTCAGTAGTTACTAGTAATTTTGCAAAATAAAACGAATCTTTTCATTACATCATTGTAGGACATCAGGAAAACAACAATTTTTGCTCAATCAACATCAACATAGGCCCTGGGGACTGTGAATGGTTTGGTGTACCAGAATCGTACTGGGGAGTCATTCATAATATGTGTGAAAGGTAAGCAAATTCAATAGAATATTGAACAAGGAACGAATTGTTTACTTATTTTCTGTATGTTAGATTTACTTTGAATATACAATGTTTCTTTTACATCCTCTATAAACCACAATTATTTTGGTTCTGCAGAAGATCCAGTTAGATATATGTACTTCAGTGTGTATGTTTCAAGCTTTTGTGGTAGTTGTTGTAATGTTATACCATGACTCCTAATAAAAAGAACTTACAAATTGCATTGATATATAAGCTGTACTATACATCTATTTGGTTACTGAACTTATGGTTTTAATTGCTGCTTACAGCAAGCACCTTGTAGCTAGTGCTCAGTCTTTCTTTGTTTTGTATCTCTAGAACAATTGTCTTTCTTATGTTTGATGTACCATCTGTAAAATTATATAAAAATATATTTCTTTTTTCAGGAATAACATCAACTACCTAACTGGGTCATGGTGGCCTATTTTAGAGGATTTATATGAGGAAAATGTGCCTGTTTACAGGTTTATACAGAAACCTGGGGATCTCGTGTGGGTGGGACCTGGTACAATACATTGGGTACAAGCTGTGGTGAGTTATGTTCTGTAATGAAACTAGCTTGACCATCTCTTTTCCCATCTTACATAATAATTTTGAATGATTGAATATCCAAAAAATTCTTTTTCAAACTCTTTAATTTTGTTTCCAAGTTTCCTCTCAAAAATGATTATTTTAGTACAAACTATGCCTGAACTTTTGCACTACAGAGTGTTATGCCCATACGGTTATTTTAAATACATGTATAAACATTCTGTTTAATATTACAGGGATGGTGTAATAACATAGCATGGAACGTTGGTCCAGTGAATGCCAGGCAGTTTCAGTTGGCCTTGGAACGGTACGAGTGGAACAAGTTACAGAGCTATAAATCTATTGTCCCTATGATCCATTTGTCGTGGAACATTGCTAGACATATTAATATAGCTGAACCAAAGCTGTTTGAACAAATCAAGTGAGTGTTGTACATTGTACGTTTTAATGATTTTGATTTACTTTTTGAGTCAATGAAATAGTAAGCATTTTTTTTGTAAATGCAACACAATCTTCAAACAATTTTCACATATCCTTTAATTTATAAAGTAATACTTCGTCACTATACTTCCATTTGAAATCGTGTTTTAAGAATAACGTATTTCCGCAGGTCTTGTTTGATGAGGTCGTTGCGACAGATTCGCTTTACGTTGGATTTTATTGAAGAGATGGGACTGGAGGTAAAATGGCATGGAAGGTCTGAAAACGAGGCAGCACACTATTGTAACGATTGTGAGGTAAGCAGTTGTATATGTTCATACAAACATTTAAAAATATTCAGAAAGGAACATCTTCAAATAAATGAGCATAATGTAGTATCGCTTTGTCAAAAAACCCAATTCTATAATTGGGAAGTTCCGTAACATAAAAGGTAATTTCATATTGAAAATCACCACATTCTACAGAAGGAAAGAAATCTCACCTTATAGCAAAGATTTGCAACATCCGCAATGAGGCAAGCCTTGTCGTTAACTGCAAATCTTTGATACTCTGGTGAGATTTCCTTGTACAAAGGAGTGATCATTCATCTTTTTGTGACATGTAGTTACAAGTAAAAACTTGTATCTGCACTTTTATTATAGGGAAAATTATTATTGATGATTAGAATCTCACTGATAGAAGTATACATTCTGTCTGATAATAGTAAAATACCTTAAAATTACTGTAATTATGGATGATTTTTGTATACAGGTAGAGGTATTTGACCTGCTGTTTGTGGTGGAGCAGGATAAGAAGTTTGTCGTGCACTGTCAGGAATGTGCCCGTAAAATCAGTACCAGGATGGAGGGGTTTGTTGTGCTTGAACAGTACCAACTAGCAGAACTCTGTGAAATATACGATAGGTTTCAACTCTCACATATGGTTAGTTCTTTGGAATTTCATTGAAATGAATATTAGAATTGTATTGAATTCAAACTCTGTAAGACAACACATGTAATTCAGTGAGACTAATTATTTTCAAGACCTTAACGCCCTTGGCTGTAATGACAGAGAGAAGGCTAATTGTTCTCGTTAATACAGAGTATGGGTCATTTTGTGTAAAATTGTTTCTTTGTTGACCCTGTCAATTTCCATGTGTGCTTTCATGTAGATAAAATAAAATGAAAGTGAAAAATGATAGATATTTTCTTCATTGTAGGTTCCATCTAGCTGAGACATGGAGAGAAATAAGGTCCTAAGTGAATCTGTGATCTAGTTACGTTACTATTATATATAAGACAGACATTACCCCCAGATATATGTACAACAGACCTACCAATTGCAGGTATCCCAGCGTCATTCCTCATCACCATCGGCATATAGTCCACGTCTATTTATTGTTACCTCATTCATATTATTTACAATAACGTATTGTATTATTTAACAAGTATATGGTTGTATACATGTATGAGGCCAGTTTATTATAACATCTATGCAAGCAAAAGACAATGCTCAACTATGCCTATTTAAAAATATTCATGGCATTTCTGAATGTAGTTTCCAATTCATTCATCAAGAGGCACTCACGTTCAGTAATGAAGATAAAGCTTGCACTATGTAACTTGGAAATCATACAATTTCACGTGTGAATGAGACGTTTGAATTGAGTATGTGTTCATCAAAGTAATATGGAACAAAAGGTCTGTTCATAAGAAGATGTGAAGAGGTATTGTTAATATATATAACAGATATTAAAGAAAAAGTATTGTTCAAAACAAAATCATATGAACTCATAATTTATAATTTTTGAAATGTATTTTACATACGATATACATGTATAGCCTGTAATAACTACAACAGGTAGTTTTTTAATGCTTATACAATACATAAACTGCTTTCAGAGAATCTCAGGGAATGTTAACAATAGCAGTTTAGTAATGTCATAAAAGAGTTTAGCACAATACATCGGTTATGTAGAAGACCTATTATAAGTGGTACGATTCCATTGTATCATGTATGGTACAAACCGTACAATCAAAATGTTACAGGTTTAACCATGTAGCAAACTGACCCATTTGTGTCTTGGGATTGCAGATTTGATGCTTTCTTCTAGTTATTATCGTATTTATTGATCTCAAATCATGTATAAGTATCACTATGAGATTTTATTTTGATTGTTCCGATTATCTTGTGTCAACTCTGCGTCTATGACCTGTACCAATGTTTGTACATTTGTAAACTTTGTTATAATTTGTATATGAGAATTGCTTTATGCTGTTTAGTTTTTGTAGCTTTCAAACTTTTTCATTAGTATGTGTTACTGGAACCTTTTCTTGTATAGTGACTTGTTACTGTAAATTGTGATTTACATTTCGTATTTTAAGAAGTTCAGTTTGTTTTACTCATTAGCCATAGATTTCATGACTACAAATTCGAAATTGTAGGCATCTTTATTTCACCTGTTTCAAGTTATTAAAACATATTTTATTCAAAAAGTAAATTTGATACTAAGTGCTTCAAGCTTTCCCAAAAGTACATGTATGAGGATATAAGACTTTATTGAATAAACATATTATATACATGTATCTACATGTACATGTATCTTTTGTGAAATGTACCATTGTCATCTTTGTACATTTGCATTTGAAAAAAAGTCTGAAATTTCTTTGTATGTTCCTAATGTAACAGGAGCATCTCTTTTAATTCCTAGATTTTATTCAAGATTTATCTAGATTATGCTGTGTAGATGCACCTTTAGCTTTTGTTTCATTAATGTTTGGTTTTTTTACAACTGAAAAAGTGAAATAGTTGAACGCACAAGATTGAATGAAATGTTTGGTTTTACTTGAAAAAAAACCAACGTTAGTGAAAACAAATTTTATTATTATATATATACAATTTAGTTCCTTGTATTATTGTATGGATAACTATTCTTTTTTCAAGAAATTTGCTAGTTACCATAGTTTTCAAAGTACATTAGTTTTATGAATAATTTCTAGTGTTATTTGAATTTTCCCAACTTATGTGAATTCATCTCTCTGCATACATGTGTCTTAAATTAGATTTGTTTATTCCCTATAGTTGCCAATCTTCATTTTTTCTGCAAGATTGATTTTGAGAGAGAGTGCGAAGTTTTATATTCATTCTTCAAAATTGTAAAATAAAACCCTATTACAAAGGTAAATGATTATTAGAGGAAAATTTCTAACAAGTCCCAAGTGACTCCAAGCAACGAAATATTGTGAACAACTGAATAAGGGCATATATTGATCATTTTGTCAACTGACTGTCCTTCCGTCCAACTGTACAGTTAGGTAACGCTTCACTATCCATGCTTACACAAATTACTTATATAATATACAAAGATAATTAACGAGTGTATCTAATGAATACAAGTTTCTAGTGTACCTTGAGTTTTTCATATATGAATAACTTTTACATGTTTATGCACATTTGGACTGATCTCAAGTTTGTGTGTATGGCTTTGCAAGAGGGCTGTGTTTCATATGTTTATATTTAACTTTAGTTACCCACGCAGAATAACTTTACCTCATTTTGATTTTGTTTGAACTTTTGTCTACTCATTTTTCAAATCTAGGATGAAAACAGCGTATTTGTCTACTGTGGACAATGCATCATATTTATTGTGTTGCAATAAAATTACTAAATACTGACTCAACAAAGAATTGTTATTTCATTTATATAACTTGGATTCAGCTTAAAAATGCTCTGCTACGACTTGTAAGCTCAAAGTACAAAATCTTAGAGCATTGATTTTTTGTGAATCTTAAATACAGTGCTTCATCAGTACATACACTGTAATCTGTCTGGTAGTCACACTTTGAAATTACATGTAACTTGATCAATATTCATTTTTCTTCTATAAAACTTGCAGGGATGATCAAGGGTCATCTGCAAGGTTAAGGTCACATATTTAAGGGTCAAACATCCAACTGCCAACACACCCATCCTTTTGAATAGCTTTTCGTATTTCACACACACATTCACCATTTCCATTACAAATCCAACATTCTGAAACCAAGATATAAACATTATGAGACAGCTACAAATTCATACCAAACTTTCTAAGATCGTGACCTTGAATTTGAAAGAAGACAGCTCTAGTTTAGTAATGGTATACATACAGTATCGACCACTCCGTGGGTAAAGAGGAGTTGGCTTGAATACAGTAATGGATCAACGTCCAGAATTCTACTAGCAGAGCTTGAACATCTTTTTCTTCAGTGAATTAGACCAGGTGCTGCAAAAACAAGACCTCAAACCTTGCTTTTCCATCAAGGACAGGAGATGCCATTTATATTACATTCCGTTTTTTCTACACACAGAGTTACTTCCCACTTGGGACGGTACCTGACGTACTACAGAGGACTCTCTGTAGTAAACGCATCACAACGTAATGAAATTCCTGTATACCAATTACCTTACATCAGCTACTGTCCCAAATGAGAGGGAACGAAAAGACTGAATACTGTACTAAGCTTGATCCAGCAGTTCTTTAACTGTGCATGTCCTGAGTTGGCTCAGTTCATTACAGCCATGCTTTGCATAGATCTCTATATTTTATAGTTACAGCTGCAACTTGTACATGTATTTTCTTCAGTTCTAAGATCAAAGGCTTGAATCCAAAACATGCTGAAGGAAAAAGAAGCATAAAGTTTAAACTGAAGAAAATGAACAGAACAAAGTTTCAATTTTGTACAACCTGTACAGTTTATTCATTAACAAAAAAATGTATGACTGATAAACTTGCACTTCTTGGATGAAAATTATGGTAAACAAAATCTTAATGTACATGTATATGTATACCTATAACTGTGATAACATAGTACCCCCTTCATTCAATTCATTTTCTCATAAATGTTTTGATATGACATCCATGATGGATGCAATGCTCATAATTGATAATGATGTTACAGCCAATATGATGACATTGGCCACTTCTCATCACAAAGTAGCATCAAATTATTTTTAATACACCAAAATATCATGAGATGAAAATATTGAATGATATTTCTCTTTCATACTGAAACTTGCGTGATTAAGATCCCATTGCCATGGAAACAGATATTAATTTGAGTTATTTGGTATACATGTATCTTAATAAACTGACATAAATCAACATTTTGGATTTCACTTGTTGTAAGATACAATAAAACATGATTCCTATTGGGTGGCTACGATATGCACCTCAAGACATGAGAAAAAATATACAATGTGATGGTATTTTTTTAACCTACAGAAACCTTGGTCTTCTCGCGAATTAATAATTAGAGGATATACATGTAAGACAACAATATTACACATAAAACATTTTCTTTTTATGTTCTACAGAAAATGTTTGACAGAATCTATTTGGACATGTGAAATGAACACTTCAATGGAAATAAGAATTCAACGAAATGCTTCAACATATTCTGCTATGAGCATACTGGTCAAGCAGACAATTCCAAACAATCTTAGAGATTATTCATCCATAACTCAGCTTCTGTATGTCCAATATCCATTAAACTTGGAACAAATGATACAGAGGCTACATAAAAATAATTTGGAAAAATAATACATGTATACAAATGCTGGTTTGAAGACATTTTATTACACCCCCCCTAAAAAGGCCATGTATCACGAATTATTTGAAAATAATCTTCAATTCAGAAATATCTACTCAACATGTAATGAGTAAAAAAACAATCCCCAGAATTCTTCTTATCAATGGATGTAACATTAAAGAAAACTGATACATAATCATGAGAATTATAGTCATTTCAACCACTAATCTCAGGTTGTCCATATGGAAAATACGAGACCACCTTCTGCCATAGGACACAAGATCAGCTTGTCATTAATTTGCACGTATTGTCAAAATTACACAACTGGATCTGTTCGTATCCTCGACTAACACCTTCGTAGTACAACATCGTCATAGCTGTCACAAACAAGAAGTCCGCATCATGTAACATTCTGTTCTTAATGCGTCTCTTTTTAATGTTCCATGTTGTCAGCATCTTCAAACCTTTCATCTGTGTCTCCATTTTGTTGATCTAGAGAGAAATTATTAAAAATGTAAATCTATATGTAGTTAGGCAGAAGAGAGAGAGAGAAGGTATCAAAACTTGTATTTTTGATTGGTGAGATTTTCTTTGCATTTTGAAGAGCGAGCTGAAAAATCTTTTCCGGAGAGGGGGTCCTTTGGTCTTCAGTGTTTTTTTTTAATTCAAATAACAAGTCAGTTTTTTTAACAGCATGATATTGATTTAATAGATTCTGTTTATCAGAGAAACATTATACACAGGATGACTTTGCCCCGCATCTCAACTATATACCATCATGCAGAATAGTACAGTAACCTTAGAGGGTAAGAAAGCTGGTCTTTATGAAATACAAAACTAAGTGTTTTAAAGTACTGATATCCAGACAAATCTACAGGCAGAGCCTATCCTAAGAGTAATTCTAATATGACTTGATTCTTTTTCCCTATTAAGACAACAGATGCGAGCCGGGCTCTATTCTCCAATATAGGCCCTATAGCGATAAGCCATGCCTACCCATTTTCTGAAAGCAGATAAACCGGCAGGAACTGGTTTTTACCGGTCATCATTAGAATAGAAATAAATCAAAGGTCTGAAGGCCCTGAAAGATACTCCACTAAAAATTTTCTGTAGCATCTTATTTCACTGTAAATGTTGATGTTGTAATACATTTTTTGTATTTGCATACACAATATATGCACATGTAAAGTGTTCATACTTATGTTAGGTACTACAATGTGCTATACTAATAATTACATTGATGAACAAATCTGGGACGATGAAAGAATTCTGGGACAAAAATTGAAAAATTCTTAGACACAATCCGAGACATTTTTTTCTGACTTATTAATAAAATATTGTCATGCTGTCATGTACCTAATCCAGTCTCGTAATCCCCGTGTCTCGTGACGTATAAGCATTAAATTTTGCATGCAATAAAGACT
Source organism: Pinctada fucata (assembly GCA_028142955.1). Classification (NCBI taxonomy): domain Eukaryota; kingdom Metazoa; phylum Mollusca; class Bivalvia; order Pterioida; family Pteriidae; genus Pinctada; species Pinctada fucata. The sequence goes on from AP027105.1 coordinate 49,783,315, forward strand.
CATCGTTTTTTTCCGGGTAGGTCCGTTGAGTTGGTCTAAATTCGATACATCTCCCGAAGAGCGGAATTTCATTGCATTAAAAGTCGAAAGATGTAGGTTAGCATTCAATCACATCCCAGTTTTATAGCTTACGTTTCTCAGCGGTTGTCGGCGCTCATCCTGAACGTCATTATGATCTCAATACTTTTCGGAATTATAACAACTAATTCTTTTATAATAGTGTTTGCATAATAACCATTTCACGTATAGAAAAAGAGACTGAAAAAGAAAAGTATACAAACTTATTTTATCAGAAGTATAAGCCCATGCGAACAGACCGGCCTTTTAATTTCTCAGCGGCACTGTTTTACAGTTTCGTTAAAAAATATTTACAATGTGTGAATAAAGTCTAGACATTCATTTTCATTTTGTCACGGACTAGTTCGAACCAGTCAGAGAACGTAAATCTCGTCACGTGCACACAGTCTAAATTTCTATAGACCGTCAGCAATTCCGCCATTGCCGTATAAATGAATTCGCATTTAAAAGGAGTCATGAAACGCCAATTTCCTGCAAAAAAAAAACAAGAGCCCCAGGGGGCACAACGCTCACCTGATACCCATGCACGCTCTAACTGACATACTGACATTGAATACTGATAGTGCCAGTACCAGGATTTTAGCCCACAACCTTTCTAAAAAGATTTTTGCCGGATGCAGAGAAGTGTTTTTTTCAGACAACCTTTAAAAGTACAAAAAAGAAAAAAATAGTCACATTTCAAAACAATAACTTTTTTACTGATTTGAAAAAAAACGGATAAAGTGGTCCAACGTCATATGCCCAGCTAGTATAGTTCAATTATGCAACATCAAAAATAAAATCATATTGTAAAATTCCACATAAATGTGCAGCAGAAAAAGAATAAAACAATGAAATGATTTCACAAATTAAGTTTATTTAAAATTGAACACAAAACCTTTCATTATTGATAGCTAGCATGCCAGAAATTATAAAGCCTGTGTTTGTGAAACGAGAATGCCCCCGGCGGCATCTTTGTTAGTATAAACACCATTTTCTGTAAAGTATGTGAGAGGTCAGGGTCAGCGTAATATTGGTATCAATGGAAAGATCTTGTCACAAGGAATACACATGTACAATATGAAAGCCCTATCACTATAACCATTCAATAGTTATGCCCAATGTTAAAGTTTTTGAGAAGTACGTGAAAGGTCAAGGTTATGGTCATGAGGTCAAAAATTTTGGTAAATACACATGTGAAATATGAAACCTCTATCACCAGCTTCCATTCAAAAGTTATGCCCAATGTTAAAGTTTTTCGGAAAACAGACAGACAAACAGACAGACGGACAGGCCAAAAACTTTATGCTCCCGAATCTTTTATTCCAGGGGCATAAAAAACAAAGATTTTTCGGTTTTGCCTTTATTCACTGAAATCTATGAATTATGCTTTTGAATAGTATTGATTTCATCTCAAATACATGAAACGTACAGTTAAAATCGTTTTGATCCAATATTCATCAATTCAAGTGAGTTGTGCAGAAATTGTGCCAGTTTGTTTTCCAAAAAAGCAGTGTATGTTGTATCAAACCTCATGACCCAGTGAAGCCACTTGAACAAATAATTTTCAGTAAATATGCTGAAATGCGACGCTTCTTGCCTATGCATATTTCAACAGGCGAGAAGGAGCGTCGCATTTCAGCTTACGCTGTTCAACAACTCAAGTGGTTTCTCTAAGGTTTCGCAGTTTGAAACAAATTAAAAGGCCCATGAAATTGTTAAGCTTTTCCAACTAGCAGACCTACGACATCGTTATTTACTGTTAACTAATTGTTTTACCTCATCATAGGTCTGTTACACGGACAAGTTGTTAGCGGAGAGAGTTCATGAAATGTATCGGTTGCATTGGATTTGCCGACAAGAAGTTATTTGGTCCGATAAAAACTCATTATGTATCTATTATTTGAACAGATAAAAATTCCCAAATGTCTTAACACAGGATCCTGTCGTTTTATGAGAGAAAATGTTTTATTATTCACAACCTCAGGCCTCTGTGTTCCTCTTAGAAATATTATACATACAAGATGACGAACACAGTGGCTTAAGGTTGTGAATAATACTGTAAATTGCTTTATTTTCGTCAGTACCAATTTTCGTCAATTCCTTCAAAATGACCATTTCGTCAGTACGTAAATTCGTCATCCAAGGGTCCCTAAAATGTACATTCTTCTGTGCAAATGCTAACTTAACATTCAGATAGGCCGTATGCGTTTGTTTCATTGTTTGTTTAACAATTATTGGTAAACAAACAATTAGAGAAAAGCTTATTGTAAAAACATATAATTTGGTAATTAGAAGTACATTATATACGACTTTGTGTGCGTATTCAGTTTTCAATGATTTATCATTTGCCTGTCGTAATTTTTCCTTTCAACACTATATTTTGTCGGAAGTATTTATATTCGTCGATACGTAATTTCGTCAAGGGAGGCACTGACGAAAATGACGAAAATTGGTACCTGACGAATAAAAACCAATTTACAGTAATTTATTTTCTCTATTAAAACAACAGCTTCTGTGGTCCAACATTTCATTGGAAGATTTCAGGAACTCTGAACGGAATTATTTATTTTCAAGAATTTCAGATATTAAATGTCCTATGCATTCTCAAAATCCAGAGGAAGAGATTACTCATTAGACGTTTCTTCAAGAAATCAGTCCGTAAATGACTTCATCTAAGAGAGTCTAAGACAGAGGAAATTCAAGCAAACTTTATACATGATAACAAGTATATGCAAGTGTTCCAAGTACATGAATGATAACCATTATGAAAGTGTAATCTATTCCGTTTGCACTGTATCTCCTGAAATATATCACAGTACTGCTTTGCGGTTTGTATTGCAATGAAGCGCCTAGCGGAATACGATGCGCCTTGGGGACGAAGATGAATTAATGCATATCTAGGTCATTGTCCTGTCAAATAGTTCTGATTATTTTCTTATTATTTTCAACAATTGGTGGAAAATACACACAATGTGTATCTTGTATTGTCTTCCCGTGATTGTTTACTAGATAGATGAAATAAAATTTTGAATATAGTTTTAAAGTGTGTGAGACATCTACATGTGTGGAAGAATACGTGTGAAGGTGTAATCCAAGGAAATCGTTTTAGCGGGGAATCCCCTCAGTTTTGACTGGTGAACAGGGCAGAATAAAAGGTGTCACACCATTGGTCAAAACTATTGAAAATTTAAAAATAGCACATGAAATCAATGTACCATTCCCTGTAGTCGGGATAAATTGAGTTTTGAACCTGTTTTTGTCTTTTATGCAATCTATAGATCGATTTAAAAATAGATGAAATTTGTAAAATTTTCGCAATGGATAGAGGGGTGATGTAAAAAAGTGGAAATTGTGAGAAAACGGTATGCATGACCCCCCTTTTTTCTGTTATTTTTATGTGTGTCAAAGGTGTCTAAATCCAACGAGACCAAATTCATAATTATTGAAGGATTGGAAGTCACTGAAATTGAGCTAAATGATTAATCATACAAAGAAGGTTTTTATTTCCTTGGATGACACCTGAAAATGGGTCCTCAGATCATAAAATTCGAATAATTCCGGTCCGGAACCAGGTGCATGGCTTTGAAAAAATATTAAAAAAGTTGTGTACTTTTAATCTTTACGGCATTTTTTTTTTTGTGATTCAAATAAAATTTCTTCATTCAAAAGTAGTATCAATGTGTATAACCCGGTGCGATTTGAGAATTTTTCTCCTATCTTAAAAAATATTCCTTAAAAATCCAAAAGTGGATATCTGGACAAAATTCTTTCACTTGTAGGGTACCATGCATGAGTACCTCATACCTACAAATTGTCATGACAATCTGAAGAGTGGTTATAGAAAAGAAGCAGAAAATGTATGAAAATCACCCCCCCCCCCCCTTCCTTTTTACATAAGAAAAAAATTCATAAAAAATCAAAAAAATAAAATTTAAGCATAAAATACATATCAAAGCATTAAGTAAGTTAAATATGATAAATATGTAGTAAATGAGTGTGTAAAATCATACACTTATTGAGTTATTTAAAGAAAAAGTGCAAAAATGTGCATTTCTGACTAAGTCCGAAAAGACGTCAAAAACGCGTCAAAAATTAGTTATCGGATTTTAACGAAATGAACAAACTTGAATCATACATCCTTCTAGATCACATAGATACAATTAGTTTTTCAATCCATTCAGTGGAACTGGAGAAGAAGATTTTTGAAGAGGGGTACCCTCCGGGGCCTATTTGACCCCGCCCTGGATCCACCCCTGAAGGGATCGAGCCGAAATGAACAAACTTGGTAGAGGACCTTTAGTACTTCATGCATACCAAGTTTCATCAAAATCCCTTCAGCCGTTCTTGAGAAGAAGTTGAAAATGTTAAAAGTTTACGACGGACGGACGCCGGACGCCACACTATGACAATAGCTCACTTGAGCCTTTGGCTCAGGTGAGCTAAAAAAAACCTTCTTTGGGCTTGATCAACCCGACATATCTCTGTAGACCCTAATGTATGTATACCCGCTGATTAGCCGTTATCGTAAAATTATGCGTAACGTCACGCTTTCAATACTGGACCCAGCCCAGGTGTGATTACTGAAATATTTAATTGTTTTAAAGAATTTTTTTCCTTTAGATTGATAAACAGATACATTATCTTCAGCGATCGACTGTTACCCTGTACATGAAGCACGGCAGGTACTTTTATCAGAGAAAAAGTCTCGTCAGCGGAAAATTATAGCGTGCAGTGGTATCTGTGAAACAACCAATCGGCCCAATATCATCATGTAACGATGTTTAGCCGACAATTACAAGACTCTCTTTGAACACCAAAAAAAAAACCAAAATGGCTTTGCCCTTTATGCGATTTGATGTGTAATTGTGAATCCAGAAAGGGGGTGTGTGTCCAGACCACCCTGGATTTTTTTTTTGCTCTTAAAAAAAATCGGACTTTAGGACCACCCCTGAAAAAAAATCCTGGATCCGCCCATGAACTTTATATGCCTTATTATTATTTTTTTTACATGATTCATCTTTTTTCTGGATACGCGTCCTTGCTAAATCGATATTTTTTTGCGGACCTGTTTAGAACCGTTTAAAATACCAGAACAAGGCGCTAGCATTTTTTTGGCATTATATCGGATGTATCTGAAAATCTAATCGCAAATGATTATTATTTTTTCCGATCACATGCCTTCATAGGCAATGTACTATACAAGAAGCCATATTTATAGTTTTAAGAGCTACGGAAAGGAGTTGATATTTTTATTGAAATGTTGAATCTTTAATTGAGACTATATTTGATTAATGCGTTAGTTTGAAAGAAAGAACACTTGTAAAATAATTGGAAAAAAACCTAATTAATGAACACATGAACACTTTATAAAATAATCAACTATCTAAATAAGTGGCAAATGTCGTTATAATCAAATGAGTCAACTGATCGAGGACTTTTGTTATTCGTCTCCTCGCTATCGCGGGACAGTAAAAATCGTTTGCCTATATGTATATCACAGAGAGAGAGAGAACAAAATTCATTTTATTTTTCGATAAAGGCCGGTTTGTTTTGACGGCGAAAGTGCATAATTCCGATGTTGACTGAAGTAAGTCGTTGGGGGCCAAAAATCTTTTCTCATAATCAATTTCAAACTGAAGTTTTTCTCTGATCTACTTTCTACCTTGTAAACAATAACGTATTGATAAATATATAATTTTCCTGAATTGAAAAAAAGTAAACATATCTTTTACCAAATAGCGATAATACTCATCAAATTCAAATAGCTATGAAATATCCATACTTCTGAAGTCTGAGATAATGATTGACAGCTGACCCGAATCGTTAAAGGCGGGGCTTAGAGTTAGTTGTTGAGTCAGACGTTGTTTTAGTATCTGATGAGAACATAGCAGAACTGTGTCGGCATTACAATATAATACGCATTGAAAAATTCAGAATTGTTGCGTATCAATAAATATTTACCTTGCAAGCATATCACAGAACGTGCGCGCATGAATGTCAAACGGTGGGCGGAACATGTTCGCTCGATAGAGCCGTGATGTAAAGTAGTCCCAAGACCATAACAATTCAAACAAAGATCAAATTTCATCTTGAAAATCTCAACTAATCTTGTATTAATTCTATCATTCTATCAAAACAATCGATTCTGATATAAATTTTCCACACGCAAGTTTTGATGTCAAGAAACTGCTGACACAATCTGGAACTATATTTCGCACGCACCGGAAGCGGTACCTCGAGACGACATGAGAATCGCGAATACAGTAAGATACTCCTTCAAAAGGAGTATCTTAAAAATGACAAGCCGGGCTCTATTGTCTCATAATGCCCTCGCGTCCTCAGCCAATCACATTTATCACCTCCCCGCTGACATGACTCGATAATAAATGTTATTGGCTGAGGACGCTCGGGCATTATGAGACAATAGAGCCCGGCTTGTAATTTTTTATTTCTTAACAATATTTACCTGTTGTAGATGGCTGACCATCTCCTTGACCATTGATTAGCAAGTTCTCTAGATGTTGTAACGTTCGCTGACCTTGTTCTGATAATTCCTCTACACCCTCCTCACCCTCGTAATAATTAGCTTCAAAATCTGAAATGAAATGTAGAAATCATCACTTACATTAGCTTAACAAGGTCTGAGTTTTGTTTCAAACTTTATAAATACTTCTTCTGTCATAAAATTCTTACATACATTATTAAAGTACATATAGCAATAAACTATCTTATCTTATCTCATATAGAATTTGAAAATTATTAGAATCTATCACGACGTTAAAACTGAGACAAGGGAATCTCATCCGAATGTAAAAGAATTGCAATCCAAGATGAGGCTTAGTTGTAAGGTCGTGATAGATTATTTTTCTCACTCACATCATGTTATTATCAGCCCGACGTCTTAGGCTACCAAAATTTTTGCTGGGCTAGTAGGAATTCTTTAAGAAACTATACAAAAAGACAGTAAAATTTATCTAAGGGGTAGTTGCTGAAAAAAGTTTTCAGAAAGACTGTGTGTATTATGAGTTATATAATATATACATGTATGGTACCTTCAGCATCAGAGTCTGTATCTTGTTCATCAGGATGTAGAGCTTGGCAGTCTGACATAGCACTGAACATGGCATCCACTGTCAATATAACAAAACACAAAATATATGTATATTATGGATATTAATGACAAATGCAATTCTAAATGCGCAAGTGACCTGTTCTCATTCAATAGGATAACCTTGTAACTGTCAGATATGAAATCAATCCACAGATATACATTTAAGAGGAAGTGGTAGTGCAGTGGCAAGTGCAGTAGACTGCAAACCCATAAGTCATGGGTAAGAGTCTCGCCGTCGCTGGACATTGTGAAATCATTATGACCTTGGGCAAGTTGCTGATTATTCTGCAGTGCATTCTCCCTACCATGAGTAATTGGGTACCTGGCATGAAACAAGCTGGTTATATGAATGATTGGTATAATGCATAAACGGCAGCTCTTTGTACATTCCAAGGAAATTCAGAAGGTATATTTGCAGGGGAAGTAATATACAAGTCATGTGATGCTCAGTTGATACGAAACTGTAAACCTGTACCTTCTAAGAGTAAACTAATAATTTTTGGTGGAGTTTGCAACCAAGATCCCCTTGAAAATGTTTTTGGATGCATGGCCGTTTCAAATCAATTATTCATCCAAGTTTGAAATAAAGTTTCAATTTTCACGTCTCCTTAACCGAAGATCTGGGGCATACAGTTTTTGGTCTGTCCATTTGTCTGTCTGTCTGACCGCAAAACTTTAACCATGGCCATAACTTTTGAATGATACGTGATAGAGCTTTCATATTTCACATGTATATTCCTTGTAACAAGACCTTTCCATGGATACCAAAATTTTTGACCTTGTGACCATGACCTTGGAGTTTGACCTAATTTTGAGAAATTTTAATTTTAAATTATCCATAACATTTTAAAAATGGTTGATGATATGGTTTTCATGTTTCAAATGTGTATTCCTTGTGACAAGACCTTTCCAGGGACACCAAATTTCTTACCTTTGACCTTGACCAAGAATCTTGCAAACAAATAATAGTAGATGATGGCAGAGGTAGATTTCAAAGTGAAGAAAATCGGAACTGAAATAGGACACATGTGTAGGAGATTGGGAAATAATCAAGGACTAACTACAAACTTACATGCCCCTTTGTCAGTAGGAATAAATCGGACTTCTGTAGTTGGTTCATCATAGCCTGATTCTTCCTCAGACGACTCGCTGCCCCTACGAACTTCACCTTAACAAATTTACATTGAAAATGTTAATAAAAGCAAAAAATTTCTATTTCATTTATGATAAAAGATAAATCATAGCTTTCGTTTAGAATTACTGATACACGTATGCATTGTGAAGATTAAATATGACTTGGTCTAAGATAAGTTATTTTAAGTTTACAGTACCACTGCTAGATTTTGTTTAAGAAGTCTTACACAATGTAATGGTCTCACTACTTTAACAACCAACTCATGAGCAAAAGGGAATACAGGAACCACTGTTCTGTTTACTTAATTCAGAGCACACTGTTTTGGTGATGTTATGCAGTACATGTACATATATATAGGAAAAGTACTTTTCAAGATTTATTGATTTTAACCAAACATGTACGCGTACATCAAAACATAACAAAACAAATTAAAGTTCTAAAATCACACAAAATTACTGTACTATATGTATATTAAGTTTCAATTTGATGATTGTGATGAATATCGTATGAACAGACAAAAACAGAATTATAAGAGGCAAATTACAGTACTTGTCGACTACAAGTACTGAACTTCTACATGTTGTCATACTTACTATCTAGCTTCCCATCTACCATCAAAAACAAGCACTCCTGTGGAAATGCATTGAGATCTCTTGACACTGCATGGAGACTTATCTTTGGATACAAAAGGCAAAACCCCTGACCTTCATTTGTCCTCCAGGATACCAAGCTGTCAATAAAAATACAAGGAATTTAAAATTTGTGTCATGTTAGTTAAAGTAACTTAGTGCTGGGATTGAAAAGATTAACGACAGTTCCTCATTAACAAAGTTCTAAGATGCTACATGTACTAGGGCTGTAATATTTTTTTTGTTAAAATCTCAAAACCATGAAATATCAGAAGCCTGTGGCTTAAGATGAGCTAATATTGTAGCAATTGAATAAGCCCTTTCGCGATTCTGGCACAGGCTGATTTATACTGCCACATAGGCGCAAATATCACCTGGGTGTGTGTATGCTCTACTTAAACCAGATGTCTCTGACAAGACTGTAGCTCTCCTGGTTGTTTTTTTAATTCACTCATTGACAAGTGAATTCTTAATGATGTATAATATGACCACACTATACCCAGGCGATCTTTTGGCCCGACTGACAGCCCTTTTACTAAATCCAAAGTTTACGAATGAGACCAAAAATCCACAGGACAGTTGTCCTGTAGTTTAATGAAATATCTCAAAATCTACCGGACAAAGCTAGAAATTATCAGACAATTACAAAATGGTATATTGCAAATTTGCTGTTTGTATACATTGTATATAGAAAAAAATTGAGAGAGACTGAAAAGTATACAAAATTTAAAGAAAAATTACTAGATGTAGTACTCATGAACATTGTTAATTTAGTTAAAATATCCGTGACATGTAACGGCACATGATCAGAATCTCTATAAATTGTCAATAGGTACAATATCGATCAATACAATTTTCATTAGAATTCATTTACAAAATGTGAATAAAGTGGGCATGTGGCCATTCAAAACTCTTCTACTTCTACTTCTACTTCTTCAGTGATCGCCTTCAACACATTGAAGATTATATTACTTGGGTTGCACCGGCTGGATGTGAATAAATTTAAAATCTTAAAAGGTTAAAACTATTTACAACAGGTTAGTGAATTAATGACTGAGGGTGGAGACAGCTGCCTTGAATGAATCAACCGATTCACTCATGACAGTGTCCAGAGGTAGATGATTCCAATTCTTTATAGTTCTGGGAAAAAATGAATTTTGTCTAATTTGTGTTCTACATGAAGGAATTTGGAAGGAGAGTGTATGCATATTACGTGAGAATCTGAGGGGAGGAATAAGTCTGTCATCTTTTGATATGGCAACTTTGTTGTGTACAATTTTGAACATCATCGTTAGTCTTGCGTCCGTCCGTCTGTCTGCTAGTTTTCTCCATTGTAAGGTATTTAACATGTCACTGACACTTGAGGTGTTATTAGATCTGCCAGTGACGTACCTAGCAGCTCTTCTTTGGATTTTCTCTGTTTTATTTATGTCTTCAGTAAAGTATGGGTCCCAAACTGAACAGGCATATTCTAATGTTGGCCTAATCAGTGATTTATATGCCTGTTCCTTTACTGAGGTAGAATTGATATTTAAATTTCGTTTAAGGAAGCCTACAGTCTTGTTTGCTTTTTGTGTGATGTTATTAACATGAGTGTTCCATTTAAGATCTGATTGGACAGTAACGCCTAAGTATTTAGGTTTGTTAACGTGTTTTAATGTTTGGCCATGTAATTTATAGTCATATTTAATCGGGTTTTTAGTTTTAGAGATAGAAAGGACGTTACATTTATCAGGGTGGAAGGCCATTTTCCATTTGTTCTCCCAAATGCCTAATTTATCTAAGTCATTCTGAAGGGTTTTACAGTCATGGTTTGATTTCACAACAAGATATGCAATAGCGTCATCAGCAAAGAGACGGATAGTGGAGTTAAGACCAACAGGGATGTCATTAATGTAAAAAAGAAACAGACTGGGGCCGAGAACGGACCCCTGGGGCACTCCAGACAAGACAGGGACATAATCGGAGGTCACACCCTCAAGTATAACAGCCTGAGTACGAGAAAATAAGAAGTTTTTAATCCACCTATTTATTTTTCCTTTTATGCCGTAGTAGTTAAGTTTATGGAGAAGTAAATTATGACTGACTTTATCGAAAGCTTTTGAAAATCCATTACCAAAATATCTGTTTGTGTAGAGTTTTCTATATTTTTGGAGATGTCGTCAATAAATTCTAAAAGTTGAGTTTCACAGGATCGAGAGCGTCGAAAACCATGTTGGAGAGGATATAAAATATTGTGTGTGTCAGCATGAGTCATGATGGAACTAACTACTACATGTTCTAAGATCTTACAGCAGATGCACGTAAGAGAAATGGGCCGGTAGTTTTCAGGATTGTACTTGGACCCCTTTTTATATATGGGCGAAACATGTGCAGTGCGCCAGTCATTTGGGACGTCACCAGTGTCGAGGGACTTTTGGTAAATTATGCAGAGAATGGGTGAAATTTCATGGGCTAATTCCTTTAGGATCCGGGGTCTAATTTCATCAGGTCCACAGGCCAGAAGGGTCCAACTTTTTAAGGAGTTTTTCGATACCTTGTGGTGTTACATTTATATCTTGGATGTCAGGATATATATTAGGATCTTGCATGTATTTGCCATTGGTAAAAACACTTGTTGTTATATCTACTGGGTCTGAGAAGACAGATTGAAATTGTTTATACAGTGTGTTTGATTTCTGTTTAGGGTCAGTTAAGATTTTACCACATCCTTTAATGACGAGATGCCACTGTAATCTGTCTTTTTGCTTTTAACGTATGACCAGAAACGTTTCATGTTAGAAAAGCTGTTGTCATTTTCTTTAGGTGTTACAATGTCTTCAATGTAATTCCAATAGGAGTGTCTTAGTTCTTTCTGGACGTGGTGTTTAAGTTTTTTGTATTTACATTTTAGGTCTACATTTCCGCTTTTTTTCATTTTTCTATACAACCTGTCTCTCTTTTTCATAAGGGCTCTAGTTTTAGTTGTTACCCATGGGTTTTTTAGTTTTGAGGACAGTTTTTTGTGTGGTATATGTTTCATGATTATTTCATTCAAGCTGGTTTTGAAAATGATCCATAGCTCATTTGTTGTTCTTATGTTTGCTTCTTGTTGTATTTTATGGTTCATGCTGTTTATTTCATTTTTAATGGTGTCCCAGTTTGCTTTCTTATAGAGTGGGATGTTCCTTGGGATTTGTTTTACTTTTTGGGTGTCAGATTAAATTCAAGGAATACTATATCATGGTCTGATATCCCAGGTATTATTTCAGTGCGTGAGACTTGGTTTGGCAAGTTTGTGATGAAAAGATCAAGGATATTATCTTTTCTAGTAGGTTGTTCTACTACCTCAGTGAAACCGAAACCTCGTCGGTCCGACGGACATGACCGGTAAAAATCTGCTCGGACCGATGAAAATGTTGTAACTGTCGGTCCAAATGACCAGAAATATTTTCTCAATAAGTAGTTTTAAAAAGTCTTAATTAAAAACGTTCCGTGTCGGTATCAATTTTTCAACTGTTTCACTTTCTTTTCTACGAAGATAATAGGTCAACTCGTTTGGTCATTGAGTGTTTAAAATGCTTTATTGATCCAGTGATTGGGAAGGCCACGCGCCCTGCGACATTTAATAGTCCCATTCTGATCAAAAATGCCCCATAAAATCGGCAACTTGCTGCTCCCTGGTGCGCATTATTTTACTGTGTCCATTTTTGGTTAAAGTAAACGTTGTAACGTAGATATGTACCTGGTGACAGTAAAATGTGGATCACAGCTTACTGTACATGGCCAGTCAGAAGCACAAAAATCGTCTGTTCACTGACAATTGCTGGTTCTTTGCTATTATCAAAGACTTATAAACTGTTTATAAGTCCTTGCTATTATGATACAATATTGATTTTTCTTTGACATTCTTTGTTATCCTCGTTCTGCGCCTGAGATTTAAATCTCCAACGTCCACTTACGTATCTTAACTACGTAAAGGTACTTGTGTATGCCTTCGTCCGTAAAATTATCATGTCATTTTAAGTGGCCAGTCAATGGGTACAAATTGAAGTAATAAAACTTGTACAGAAATGTCAATTGCAGCCCCCCCCCCCTTTCTTCCCTAATATCACACGATTTGAAAAATACAGGATAAGTGGCTGAAAATTTGGTCTTTGGTGCTCAATGATACGGTACATGTGTACTATGGATTACTCATTGGAAATGATGAAATTGGGAATTTCACAACAAAAAAATGTGCTAACGTCTGATGTATTGTAAATACATTGTCCTCAAAGCCTTTCGAAAATTTATAATTTCTGGAAAGGCCCTGTCATGAAGAAAGATGGCCCATTGAAGTCTAATTGGAAGGTTGAGCAAGTTAATTTGCCTTCCCGATCACTGATTGAGAAAAAAAGGTAAAAATTCTTCGGACCGGTAATAATTGGTTCGGACCAGTTATCTTTAACATATTACTGGTCCGAATGACCAGTAATCCATCACAAAGTTTCGCGTTCTCTGCTACCAGTGTTAAGCCAAGGTCATCAGTGGCGGATCCAGCGCCCCCTTTGCCGGGGGGTCAAGGGGCGAATTTTGCCGACTTTTACTGAAAATGGGCCAAAATATACCTGTTTTTGGAAAATTTTGGGTCAGTGCCGGGGGGGCGGACGCCCCCTCCGCACCCCCCTGAATCCGCCACTGGTCATCGAGTGTGTCTCCAAGGAAGTAGTGAAGTTTTTGATGGGAAGAGTTGGGTTTTAGGATATTGTTTTTCCAATCCCAATGGGGGAGATTAAAATCACCTCCTATTAGGAGGGCAGCATTTTTCATCTGAGATGCTCTTCTGACAGAGATATCAAACCATTTGAGGCTTTGTTCATCAGAAGTTTTGGGGTTATAAAATGATGAAACATATACATGTAGGGTCCTACAGCCAACAATTTCAACTTTAGCCCAGATCATCTCGCACTTGTCATCTGGTGACAAGTCTTCAACTTCATCACTAATAAAGTTATCCTTGACTGCGATGAGGACACCCCCACCTTGCTTCCCTTTCCTATCTCTCCTATACACCTTATAACTACTAGGCCGTTACTGTAAAATGACATGTAATGCAATGCTGAAAAATAGACAGGACACACTGAGATTTCACTGAAATATCCATCGTTGTAAATGTTTATAGACAGATCTTAGTCAGGACAATGTAATTCTTTTAATCATGTTCAATAGAATTAACACTATTAAATACTTCACATTTAACTGACGATCGATTATGAAGAAAACACGAAACTACCCCATCTGGGATCGAACTTGCAACCTTCTGATGTACATGATGTAAAGTCCAATGCTCTACCGAGTGACCCAAAGAGACGTCCCACTGGCCCATCTAGTACAAGCGCCAGTTTACTACAATTATGTAACAATATGATGGATACTTTATTGTTCCGAAGTTGAAAGAGGTATAGGTAGTGTTGTTACGATTATCGCCGACATCGGCGACATCATCGCTAATACCCTTCGATTTCGATTAATCGATTGTGTTTTCAAGAATCGATTATAATCGGAAATATACAACGTACAAAAGAATGACTTAGTTCTTGGTCGAATACGCGTGTAACACATACGAATAAAACGAAAGTAGATCGGCGATCGTTTTCATGAGTTATAATTACGGTCGTAGCGTAAATAATTCGAAAAGAATACACTTTCTAAGGCATACAATGGGTGGAATTAGGATTCTCATTGAATTTAATAGTAATGACAATTAAGTACTCTAATAGAAAACGTCATATTAGATACGTCAATATCTACTCGTCTAGGAAAAAAACAACTTTTAAAATACGCCGAACTCCAGAGCTTTGTCAGAAGGACAAGGCCAGCCTAAACTCCATGAAGATATTATTTTGATTCCTCATTGAATGAGCAAAAACCTTGCTCTTGGGTCGAATGGAGACCCCCCCCCCCCCCCAAAAAATCACTCTGCATCTGCCGTGTAAAGTTGCTGTCTATTAGTATTACAATCACATATTTGTTTTGGCTCCATTACTGCTGTGATCTTGACAAAATGTTTCATTTACTACACAGGATTTTATCATTCTGTGGTTGGGAGTTTTTTCTAGACATTTTACTATGTATATTAGCATATGATTTAGTGAAGTTTTATCATTACTTCTCATATTCTTTTCTGTAAAAGCAAGTCAAATTTATTTCCGATTAAATCGAAATAATCGATTAAAATCCTCTCCGATTATAAACCGATAATCGATTATGAAATTTGTCCGATTATACAACACTAGGTATAGGTTTAAAGGAAAATGATGTGTTATTATCTTGGAACAAAAAATCATCGGACATTTTGTCTGGCTCGGAATAGAAACTGTCGGACATTTGAAAAATCCACAGAGATCGCCGGCAATCCAGCAGTTTTCGTAAAGTCTGTAAATCTGGTAATTGCGATCAGTCAACAGCAGCACAATAAAATGGTCCATACATGAACTGACATACCAAATGAAAACTAAGCATTCCAACCCCCCCCCCCCCCCCCCCTCCCCCCCCCCCCCCCCCCCCCCCCCCCCCCCCATCATCATGTAACAGTCAGACAGTAGTAAATGAAATATTCAAATAACCTTTCTGTGATATACAGTGTGCCTGTACCATGATCAGCGCCGTCTATGAACGCTGACGTACTCTCCTGGACATGTTGTACTCCCTCGTTAGGCTCAGATACAGATAGTAGAATCATTTTTGTGCACTGCACTGTCGACTCCCATGCGTTTGATCAACGTTGGGAAATCCCCGAAAGCGCCTTGACATATCAACCAATCAAAATTCTTCTTACAAATTGAGACATATCGTATTTACAAACAATCCGTCCTTAGTTAGACTAGACTGGAGTTGGCTAACGCGTCGCGAAGATATTATGACAACAAAAGGGGAATTGGGACTTAATTTTATGAAATATGCATATTAATAACAAACATTTAGCAATGTTTCGAAAATTCCAGGGGGGGTCCGGACCCCCCCCCCGACCCCCCCTCTGGATCCGCGCTTGAGAATAATTTTACTTCTTAGCTTTCGTCGTGCTTAAAAAGAAAATTAAAACAGCGACAAAACTAAAAATAGGAGTGTGATTTCAAGAACGAGTTTAATGAGATTGCAAAAAGAAGACTTTACAATTATAGAATAACGTTATATATGATTTTGATAAATGAATTTATAAAAGTATGTGTATGTTCAAAGTCAATGGCGAAGCTACCGCATATGCTTGTATGCTTAAGCATTCACATACTTGTCTCAAGACACCCCCCCCCTTTAAAACAAATGAAACAAATCTATAAGGAACTACATTGTACAAAAGTCTTCATATACTCTTTAACATCCTGATACTGAAGTTAATCTTTATAATGAACACTTGCAAAATAAAAAGCCCTAAAACCAATCATTCGCACAGGGTCTAAAAGTAAGCAACCGGCTTCGGATGCCTTCTTTATTTCAAAACACATTTCCATTCTTATGATGGGTATTGGATATGTTGTAGGGACCTGTCATAACTTAAGGACAGAAAGTACGTGTAGATATTTCTTTGAAAATGTACAATTTCACATTTTCATCTTATAGTCAGCAACCCAATCAAACTATTTGCAATTTCATTAAAACTCGTTCAATCCCACTCCTATTTTTACAACGACAAAACTAAAAATAGGAGTGTGATTGAACGAGTTTTAATGAGATTGAACTATTTGCTGACGACACGAAACTATATGGCTCATCTGATCAAACAATCAAGAAGACCACAGAAAGATCCAACAGGACATCAACAATCTGACAACATAGTCGAACTCACCTTCAATAAGGACAAATGTAAGCATCTTCATCATTACAGCTTATCGGAGCAAGTAACAGGAAAAATTGAATACGAAACAGATTTAGGTTTCCAAATAGACAAGCAACTCAAATTTCAAATTCATATTAATACAGCAGTTAAACAAAGGCCAATCGCATTCTCGGTGTGATAAAAGGAACCTTAAACAGTTGGATAATTAAGGACTCGTTTTTACATCATTAAAAAGCCTAGTAAGACCACACCTAGAATATGCTTCCTGTTCTTGGTATACTCTGTACAAAAAAGACGCTATATCATTATGTAGCTGTAGAAAACACACAGCGTAGAGCAACTAAACTTATCTATGGAATCCAACATAAACTTATCTATGGAATCCATGGGCGGATCCAGAAATTTTTTTCAGGGGGGTCCTATAAAGTCCGAATTTTTTGAAGAGCAAAAAAAAAAAAAAAAAAAAAACGCAAGAAGATAAAGTTATTGATTGATGATTGTCAGTTCTGTCTCTAATTATTAATAAAACAGGTGACTGGCAAACAGCTTAGAATTTTGAATTTTCACATCATAGTTGTTGAATATATTGATTGTCAGTTCTAATATGTAAATACAACAAATGGCGAGCGATAGCGAGCCAGCGAATTTTTTTTTTTTCCAAGAACTGGAAGAAAATCCACTATCCGTGTCTTTTTCAGTTTCTTTTCGTTTCATTAGTGTCCTTGTTTATTGATATAGGTGTAATGTATATGTGCAGTGCTGTTTATAGGAAAGCGCAACATCATTTGAAAATAACGTACATGTATGTAATAAATTCTGGCGAGCTTCCGCTCGCCAGAGAAAATTTTTGAAATACTGACGGCAATAAATTATCAAAATGAAAATTCAAATACAAATTCATGATATATTTTTCAAATATTATGACAACAAAAGGGGAATTGGAACTTAATCTTATGAAATATGTATATTAAGAACAAAAATTCAGCAATGTTTCGAAAATTCGGGGGGGGGGGGGCGGACCCCCCCCCGACCCCCCTCTGGATCCGCGCTTGGAATCCAACATCTGAGTTATTCAGAGAGACTGCTCAACCTAGGTCTTCCATCATTAGAACATAGACGAATTAGGGCAGATGTAATACAAGTCTAATAATATATCAACAATCTGGATGAGATGAGTAAACCACTTTTTGTAAAGAGCCAGGAAAACAGAACAAGCGGTACTAGTCAAAAACTTGTCAAAAGCTACTGCAGACTAGATGTACGGAAAAACTGTTTTACTAATAGAGTCGTCAATGTATGGAATAGTCTACCAGACAACGTTGTCACAGCCAAAACACTAAACTCTAAGCTTTACAACCACTGGAAAGGATAGCCAATCAAATTTAAGCCAACATGCCTCCCCCCCCCCCCCCCACTCTGAACATCAAAGATTAAGCAGACATACAGAAATGGATCTAGAGAGTCGACAGACTAGATGATAGATCTCACAGCTAGGTATGAGGTAACAGGTAAGGTATATCTCGGGGTCCAAAACCCAGTCTAGAACCTTCAACTGTAAGATTTTTAGGTAATATATTTATTTAATATGCCTTCATATCCCCTTATAAATCCTATCTGGGCCCAATCCCTCCTCATCATCGCCCTCAATCTCGGCAAACTATCCATCTGAAAGAGGAAAATGAGTTCTTACTTTGCGTGGTGAAAATTAATGTGTTGCTTCATTGATATATTCTTCATATGTATCGGATCCTTTCAACAAATATCAGTTCGACGCACGCCGGGTGAATTCTACATACAGATCAGTTCAACACATAATGTTATGTATACACTGTTTAGATTGCTTTGAAAAAAATGCGTTTGAAATTTTTATCTTGTTTGAATGACATTTTTTTCTCGTTGAAAAATCTTGTTTGAACGAGATGGATAAGCCGTTTGAACAGACGAACGGACGGACGCTGGACACAGGGCGATCGCATAAGCTCGACTAGTCTTTGACCAGAAGAGCTAAAAATGACACCAAACAATCAATTTTAGGCAAATTTCATTGTTAAAAAAAAAGGACTGGACCAAAATATATCAGTGCAGAGAAATAGGATCCAAATAGACGGTAACTGGTACAACAGTCTAGCAAAAAATGTTCAATCTAAAAGAATTAAAAAGATGAAAAAAAAAACTCAATCAGGACTTAAAAATATGCCTCGATCAGGACTTGTTAGTACGAGTTTTTATCTTGTTTGAACGACTTTATCTTGTTTGAGCAATTTTTATCTTGTGTGAAGGACTTTTTAACTTGTTTGCGACATATAATCTAGTTTGAACGAGTTACATAAGTCGTTTTAACAAGTTTTAATCTTGTTTGACCGACTTCTTATCTCGTTTGAACGACCTTTTATCTCGTTTGAACGACTTATTAATTTGTTTCAACCGAGTTTTTGTAAACGATTTTTTTATCTCGCTAGAACGACTTTTTTCTCTTTCCAAAAAAAAAAAAAAGGCTTATCAGATTGGTTCCCGGGACCTCTTTATCAAAGGCACTAGGCACTTATAAGCTTTCGTAAAAATGAAACCAATATGCAATTCGGGGAAAAAAAGAAACAAAAACTTTAGTGTTCAACAGAGATATTTCTGACTCGATAATAATAGACCATTTTCGAGTTACCGATCACGTTCGGATATTATACTCCGCTTCGACGTTTTGTCAAGATGCCCTACTTCCGGTTTACATTTGAGTCTAAAAATAACGTGATCACGATTAAGAAATAAACTATTTACGCAACCAAATGGCATTGTAGCGTCATAAATGTGCACCATTTACATGATTTGGGGTTGGAAAAATTCAAGCAAAAGGTATCAGTCAAAGGGGATGCTCTATGTAAAAGTTGAATGGGCAGGAAAGGGGGGGGGGGGGGGGGGGTACGAGGAGACATAACAAGAGACTCTGGACACGTGTCCAGGTGTATGTGACTGAATTAATTGTTTGTGACAGTTAGATGGGGATAGGCATTTGACACGACAGGTGTTTAAATGTTTGATTTTGACCTGTACATCTACCCAGTACCCCGGCAACCGGCCAACGACGTGATGCCGGGTAAAGCTTATGAAGGTGAGGGGGTGGACAGGGTGAAAGGGAGGGGGAAGGGGGCGGGAGAGAGGGACAGAGAAGAAAGGGGGCGGGAGGAAGGAGAAAGGGGCGGGAGGGGGGGGGGGGGTAAGGGAAGGGTGAAAAGATAGGGGAGAGGGGAGGGAGAGGTAAGGGGTTGGAGGGGGAGAGAGATACCCCCTCCCCCGAAGGTGTACCCTGATGACGATCAAATATCATGATAGCATTGATATACACAATGACATTGTATCTGTGACTCTGTAATCGGAAAAAGATCATGCAGAATCTAAAAGAATGAAGAACGAAAAAAATGTCTGAAATAATTATCTTCTCGGACTCAGGACTGGTATATTTTCCTTACCTGGCTGACCCCCCCCCCCCTCCTCCTATCGGCTTTCCATTCCTCGTTTGTAAAATATTGATCAGGCCATGAGCGTGACTGGGGTGAACTCCGTCCCCTAGAGATTCACGAGAACAATTTTCATTTTAAAGTTTGCAGGCCAGATGTATTTATTGAAATGTATGTTCAAGGATCATGACTAAATAGATACAAGAAGGTCTATCTGTGAATACGGCAAATAAAACGTTTACTTGAACTTTGAGTCTCATAGGATTTACATTTTATTTTGCGTGAAGTTTACACCCGCGCGGGTGTTGAGGCTCAAAACTCCCCTCCTCCTCAAGATGTCAGTCATTATTCTATTTCTACGCGCCCAATTTCTCAACTTCAGAGCCAGGATGAACCCCATCCTTGGAAAAATGTTTTAGATCCACGTATTATTTTTTATCTATATACAATTTGTTTTTTCATTATTCCAAGATACCGTTTTTCAGATTTTTTTTTCAATTTTGAACATCTTTTTTTTTTGTAATGTCTTCGTCAGGTGTACAGGGACATATCTTTCGTATCTTTCTTATTTTCTCAAGTTACCAATAGCACACGCTGCCATTTATCAAAATAGTTTTAACACCCCCCCCCCCCAAATAAAACCCTGTTAATACCGTTTTTCATACTGAATTGATGCATTCAGAAGAGAAAGCGGCTTGTATTTCGTCAGAAATACTTAATGTCGTTTAAATTTTAGAACCTTTTATTTACTGACAATTTCTTAGGGATATATTTGCATAAAAAGGCAATGGCGTTAAAGGGGGAGGGGGGGGGGTTTAAATCACAATTATTGTTATGTTTTAAAAAAGAAATTCAGTTGGGTTACCATTTTCTAATTTTTTTTATGTAAGACTTTTAAATTTTCCGTTCAAAGAATTTCCTCTTTTTCACTTTTTCAATATTTATTAGAAAAATTATCTCTATATGATATTACTAAAAAAAAGTAAAATCCGATGACTTATAATTACATTGTCATTGATGACATAAACAAATTAAGGTCAATACAAACAAAAGCAGCGATTATAATAATTTCCATATTCAAAGAAAAGTAGTTTTTCAATTTTGAGTAGATAAGATCGATTTTACACCGTTGATGTCACAATATGTGACGTTGCTAAGGTAGACCGGAAGTAACCCTACTTGACGTAACTAAGCAGGTGCGTCATAGCAGTGACTAAACTGAAGGTTTATAACGGTCATTAGTTGTAACTCGAAAATGGTCTATTATGATCACTCCTAAACGGAAATGCGGATGCATTTGTAAAATAAGGTCATATGGTATGAAAAATATTGATAATGCAAAACAAGTCCAAAATACAACATATATTTTTCTCTAACAATATTATTTATTGTTATGGATTTACACACCATAATTTACAAAGAAACTCTGAATTTTTATTACTATTTTCTTTGCGAAATAACTTCCGGCGTGAGTTTTTATTAAAAATGAGAACATTTTTACCGGAATCAAAGAATCGACTTATCTATTAAATATAGATGATTTTCAAACTATACAAAAAAAAAAAGATTCCTTGATTGAATCAAGGGATTATTTTCTTGTTTGTTCTCATGTAAATTTAAAGGGATATTAATTTTGCTTATTTACCACTGTCGTAGCCCAGACGGCCGTCCCGGAAGCGGCATTCTCATATTGCACGATCTCAGAATTTGAGGGGACGAAGGTACGTATTTCATGCAGAAATGTCCCTTGTTCATTAAATATATTGAACATTTTACATATTTAAAAATGTCTCCAGTTTGCGTTCGTCCTGTTTGAAGAACAAACTCAAAATAGAACGTTACGAACAACTGAATCTGTAGTCTGTACCATCGTGTGACCGCTCAACCTTTCTGTTTTTTTTTTCACAAGGGTCTGTGTGTCTGTAGGAGCAGATCGAGCTGGCACACACACCAATTCTTCACCCCTTCGCGACTTGCCAATGAAGTAGTTGTAGGTACCCCGCTTGGCACTGGAACCCCTGCTTCTAGGTATGACCCACTGCTTATCGGAGCTCTCCCCAGAGGCAGAGGGTATCACATAGTAAACACGACCTTATATATCAAGACAACATTTTCAAATTCCTCTCTTACACCGCACACCCAACTCACCACTCGTTCACTGCTCTGTACAAGGTACCTTCCACGAATGACACATGAATTATACTTCTCCCCTTCAATGTAAGTATAATAACGCCGTAAACATTCGTCCGTCGGTATTGTAAATGAGATACAGTGGCGGATCCAGCGCCCCCTTTGCCGGGGGGTCAAGGGGCGAATTTTGCCGATTTTACTGAAAATGGGCCAAAATATACCTGTTTTTGGAAAATTTTGGGTCAGTGCCGGGGGGGGGGGGGGCCTCCGCACCCCCCTGAATCCGCCACTGAAATATAAATAAATGGTCAAAATTCATGAATGTGTTCATTGATCGCCAATTTGATATCCATACTTAATTTACAAATACATTATTTCATGGTCAATAATCTTCAGATCCATTGCTCTTTGTTAGCCGTTAAATTATTTGCCGTCGTCTTTTTACGAAATGTACGGCTCGACATCGATGGCAGAAAATTCATTTGTCAAAACAAATTGAATTGATGGCTTCGCAGGATGTTAATCGAATTGATGATGAAAAGAAGAAACAACGATTTGATTCTCTTGTATTCTCCCCCCCCCCCCCCCCCCCCTTCATTTATCATCCCGCCGTGAAGGGAATTTATCTTAAGTGTCCATTTTCTATGATTTTCTAAAATATCAATGGGCCATTTAAAAAAAAAAAACAAACTAAGTTTTCAATTGGCCATTTTGCAAATTGATGGGACTATGGTGCATGTCCTCTGTCCTTCCTTATCACTGATATTAGTGAATCTAAGCGAGTCTAACCTTATGTCCTGAATTTTTGGTTCAGAAAAAGGGCATGTTTCACCTATTAGAAAAGGTTGAAAATTATCTTTATACAATTAAATCCAAATATGGAAACATTTACTCCATTTATTTACTCCTTATAGCCATTGCAATATTCTTTGTGGTAATCTCTGGCAAAGAAAGCTGACAATACTTCTACTTTGCCCACCATATGGAGCAAACCTGCCCCCCCCCCCCCCCCCCCAAGAAATCAAGACCTCCTTTAGATATCAGCCTTCTATATCGCGCTCAGACTCATCAATAAAACGATCGATAGTCCGTGCATCGTGTTGCGTTTTGATGATTAATTTCATCCATCCATGTAAACTTCTTATTAACTATATTCAAGCGCATTTATAAAACATAAGGTAATCAAAGATTACATAGCTCGCCTATACAGGTTTTTGTCAGAAACCAGGTTAAAGTTTTTGAAAAATAGGTCAAAGTCCAAGGTCACTAGGTCAAAGGTCATGGTCTCAAATGAAAGGTCTTGTCACACGGTATCTACATGTGAAATATCAAAGCCCTACCCCTTATAGTTCAAGAGATATAGCCCAGGTTAAAGTTTTGTCTACGGACGACAACGACGCCGAGGGTATGGCATTAGTTCTCCGGACTTTTTCCTCCCGGCGAGCTAAAAAACCGAACATACCGACTTGTTATTTATTCAAAGCAGGGACATATTTTACGTTTATATACGTCCCTGTTCAAAGTAAAATGATGAAACTCGAGCGAGATAACTTGCAAAAGCAGCAATTATTTTGTATGGCAAAGACGGCGAGGTCAGGTAAGACAGATTAAAAACATATTTTAATGACATCTAATAGAGCGTATTTCTTTTTCCAATTCACCGTCACGCTGTTAAGTTCTATATGACACTTTCCGGTCAACATGATTTAGCGATTATAAATGTAGATGAAAATGTTTTCATGAACTACGTTATAGAATGGTCCTCTTTTGTTGGTCACTCGATAGACATTGACAACGCAGTTATTTTAAATGTCTGATAGACGTTCTCAGCTTGCGGGGGGCTACAAGACGTTTAACACCTCGGGTTGTATACAGCCGGGGCTAATTAATCGGGAATGCGGCGATTAAATCAATCAATTAACGCAAAGGGGTACACAAAATAGTAATACACGAATTTTTAGGGAAAAAATATAGCATGGCGGCCGTAAAATATAGCGTGGTGCTAATCCCGATAGCGTGGCGGTAAATCTCGATAGCGTGGCGGGACATTAAATGTCTCGCAAACAGGCACAGTTGGGTCAGTTTTAAGGGAGGGGGTCTTGATAGGGAGTATTTCCCCCAAAAGCTTTGGTTTTCTGTGTGGGCTCGTAAAAAGTTGTGTGGGCCCCTAAAATTGAAATTTTACGAGCCCACATGGCTAGTAAAATTTTAAGTAGAGTTCATACCCTGGCTATATGTCCTGATCGAAGTATATTTTTATGTCCTGATCGGGCTTTCTTAGCTCACCTGAATGAAGCTCAAGTGAGCTATTGTCAAAGTGTGGCATCCGTCGTAAACTTTTTACATTTTTGACTTCTTCTCAAGAACCATCGAAGGGATTTTGATGAAACTTGGTAGGAATGAAGTACTCAAGGCCCCCTACAAGTGGTGTTGTTTTTCGCCCGGATCCGTCAACAGGTGGCGCCATCACAGGCAAAAGTAGGTCACGGGGGGTATCCTCCTTTGACAAACTTCTTCAGAACTGAAGCATATATCAACAAACCAAAAGCATATGGATGATCTAGAAGAATGTCTTAACAAATGTTGTTGTTTTTGGTTCCAGTTCGAAGTCAAATTTTTGACGCGTTTTTGACGTATTTTTGGACTTTATCAGAAATGCTCATTTTTGAATTGTTTCTTTGAATAACTCAAAAAATATGTGGTTTTATGTCCTCAATTACCCGGTACTGCATATTTTTCATATTTAAGGTATTCAGTGGTTTCATATTGATTTTGGTTGAAAATTTTATTTTCATGATTTTTCGTGATGTTTTTTCTTATGTGAAAAAAGGAAGGGGGGGGGGGGGTTCATACATATTGGACATCTTATCCAGAACCACTGAAGGGATTTTAATGAAAAATGGTAGAAATGAAGTACTCATGGTCCCCTATAAGTGTTGTTGTTTTTCGTTCAATTCCGTCATTAGGTGGTGCCACCACAGGCTAAAGTAGGTCACGGGGGTACCCTCCTTTGACAAACTTCTTCAGAACAGAAGCATCTGGATTACCTAGAAGGATGTCTTTAATAAGTGTTGTTGTTTTATGGTTTCAGCCCAAAGTCAAATTTTTGACATGTTTATTACATCTTTTCGGACTATGTCAGAAATGCTCATTTTTGAACTGTTTCTTTGACTAACTCTATAAATGTGTGGTTTTGTGCCCTTGTGTAGTGCATGTTTGTCATATTTAAGTTACTATTTGCTTTGATATACATTACATGCTTTAATCTTCTTTTTTGGAAGTTTTATGAATTCCTTTAAGATATGTTTTCTATGTACAGGGGCCCAAAGGTTGTGGGTTCAAGTCTTGGCACCAGCACCAGTGATTTTTTTTTGGCCCGATTTACCGCCGAATATCGGTGGCTTCCCCACGTAAAGATTAGCTTTATTTTCCCAAAAATCGGCCCATATTTTCCCAATACACTGAGATCAAAATTGTTTTCAAGATTGAATTGAATTTGACACGAAACGTGCACAAAAGTAATTCAAATATGTTCCTTACAATTGTAAATTCGTACCCAAAAAGTATGAAGCATCGTACAAATGGCTTTACTTCTCAACAGTTAAAGGGGGGAACCTTTGTGTAAAATGTTGTCTTGAACCAATAATTTGAGCGTTTCTTTAAAGAAATTTTGTTTCTAGATTTTCCCAATTTGTTCCAAAATGTTGCATATTTTCCAGATTTTCCCAATTTGTTCCAAAATGTTGCATATTTTCCCAAATGAAAAGGTACAGGTGGCTTTTAAAAAAGGTAAAAAAAATCACTGAGCACCCCAATTTTGTTTTCTTCCTTTTTCATTTTTTCCATTATGTCAGCTTTTTATGCATCTTTAAATCATCAAAATACCTTTGATTACTTTTTATGCCCCCCATCGAAGAAGAGGGGACATATAGGTTTGCCGCTGTCGGTCGGTCTGTCGGTCTGTCTGTCGGTTTGCGACATCAGTTTCCGTTCAATATCTCTGGAATGGATTCACATATTGAAATTAAATTTTGTATACAGACACATCAAACAAAAATCTAGGTCAAGTTCGTATTTGGGTCCGATCGAAAAAATTTTGACAGAGTTATGCCCCTTGCACTTCGAAAAATACCAAAATTTCAGGGTTTCTGTTCAATATCTCTTGAGTGGAGTTACATATTGAAATGAAATTTTGTCTACAGACACATCAAATGAAAATCTAGGTCAAGTTTTTATTTGGGTCCGATCAACAAAATTTTGACAGAGTTATGCCCCTTGCACTTCGAAAAATACCAAAATTTCAGGGTTTCCGTTCAATATCTCTTGAGTGGAGTTACATATTGAAATGAAATTTTGTATACGGATACATCAAATGACAATCTAGGTCAAGTTTTTATTTGGGTCCAATCAACAAAATTTTGACAGAGTTATGCCCCTTGCACTTCGAAAAATACCAAAATTTCAGGGTTTCCGTTCAATATCTCTTGAGTGGAGTTACATATAGAAATGAAATTTTGTATACAGACACATCAAATGAAAATCTAGGTCAAGTTCATATTTAGGTCCGATCAAAAAATTTTGGACAGAGTTATGCCCCTTGCACTTTGAAAAATACCAAAACTTCAGGGTTTCTGTTCAATATCTCTTGAGTGGAAATACATATTGAAATGAAGCTGTTACTTTATACCCCCATAGGTTGTATCAATGCAAGTATAAAGTTGTGATGGACTTTAATCACAGAAGGGGTAGGGGGGCATTAATGTTTTACAAACATGACTTTTAACTTGTTTGATCTAAAAAAATATTTTTTCTTCCATTTTCATTCTTTTACGTTTTGCACACTCATTCACTGTTTACACTCGTCATATTTAAGTCTCTTAATGCTGTGATATATATTTTATGTCTAAATTTTATATTTCAAATTTTAAAAAAATGATTTATCTGCATATAGACCCAGGGTTGTGGGTTCAAATTCTGACACTATCTGACATAATGCAATATTAGTAGGTTAAGAGTGTGCATGGGTATCAGGTGAGTGTTTTGCACCCTGGGGCTGTTAATTTTCATTCTCTAACCAAAGAATTTGCGCAGAAAGATCAAGAGGTTTTATGAATATATGAGAGTGGACAACGTCCTGAATTCAGTTTTTAAAACTTTTACCGTAGCATTTCAAAGTTTGTATTTTTCTTATCATTCCCCCAAATGTTTTAAATCAAAAAAATGATACTGGTTGAGGACTAGTGGCCACCTATTTTTAAAATTTTTTTTTTGCTAATAAAATTTGCAATTAACAAAAGTTTTCTTTGAAACTTGATATGGTCAATGGTCCACTCTTATTACAATGGATTATGAACAAATTTTCCAAAAGAATTGGATAGTTTTGTTCATTTAGTGTCTTAAAGATTGAACATTTTTTGCAAGACTGTTATACCAGTTACTGCCTATGCTTATATGCGTATGCTTATTGTTTATTTTCACATTTTTAGTTAGCATAGACATGTTCTCTCTCTCTCTCTCTCTCCTTTCTGTACTCTTCCATTATATTTGGATCCTATTTCTCTAAACTGAGATATTTTGGTCCAGTCCTTTTTGAAGCAATAAAACTAAGCTTAACCTGATTGTTTGGCATCATTTTAAGCACTTCTGGTCAAAGACCAGTCGAGCTTATGCGATCGCCCTGTATCTGGCATCTGTCTGTCTGTCTGTTAAACTTTCCTTGTGATCATGAATCCTCTGAAACTATGAATGGTAAGAAATTAATTCTTTTTGCATCATAATGGGCCTATGGTCTAGTTGCACCTGATATTTTGTTTGAGCCCCTGACCCCCAGGGTCTTGGGAAAAGGGTGTGGTCATTTTCTCCTATATAACTCTATGTAATCTTCTGATCACAAATTCTCATAAAGTATAATTGATAGCAAGATAATTCTTTTCATATTATTCTCAGTATTTTGGCTAGATGTACACCTTGTATTATGTTTGAGCCCCTGACCCCAGGGTTTTTGAAAATGGGTGTGGTCATTTTCTCCTAAATAACTCTATGTAATCTTATGATCACAAATTCTCAGAAGTACCGGTATAATTTATCACAAATTCTCAGAAGTACCGGTATAATTTATAGAGAGTAATTCTTTTTCCATTACATTAATTCATTTCTGGTCATGTATTTTGTTTAGCCCCTGATCCCAAGGGTCTTGGAAAATGGGTGTGTCACTTAGATTAATTTAAGCAAACAACCAGGAGAGCTTCAGTCTCATCAGAGACTTTTGGTCTTGACTTCATAATGCTATGCTTCAGTATGCTTCTTTTACATTTATATTCAGAGACAATTGCAAGTGTCAATAGCATGATTAGCTACATACTTTTCATTACAAAAAATATGGATATGGCTGTAACTGTAAGTTTTGAATTCACAGGATGAGTTATTTTTGCACATACAAGTTTACTTATAATGCATAGAAACATTACATTAGAGTATAATACTTTTGTGGCTACACATTTATTATAGTTATTTTCAAATAGAATAAAACATTTCCCTACCTATCTGCACATAGTTAAAAAGGTTCAGTCGGTAAACAACAAACCTCATATTTTTTTGTCTAGCCCTATGATTGTTGGGCCCAGTATTATTACTAATACACTGTTTCATGATAAATGTGTACTGCACAAAAGTCTTATTGAGATTATTGATGAAATTCATATTTAACGAACTGTTGAAATATAGTAAGAAAGTATGATATATGAGCAGCACCAGCCAACCTTTCTGACCATTCATAGGGATCTCTCAAACTAGAACTGAGACTCCCTTTTTGGCGGGATTGCAAAGCAATTCCGGCCTATAGATTGACGATGTCTGTCTGTCTGTCTATCCGTCTGTCATCACCATTTTGGTTAAAGTTTCTGGTTGAAGCATATTCTAAGGAACTGTATGCAGTAGAAACTTTCTATTATACATGAAGGTTGCCCATGACAAGACCTTTCAATTTATGCCGTAACTTTTGACCTAGTGACTTTGACCTTGGACTTTGACCTAGTTAAAGATTTTGGTTAAAGTTTCTGGTTGAAGCAAAATCTGAGGAACTGTATGCAGTAGAAACTTTAAATTATACATGACTGTTGCCCATGACAAGACCTTTCAATTTATGCAGTAACTTTTGGACTAGTGACCATGACCTTGAACTTTGATCTACATGTAGTTAAAGATTTTGGTTAAAGTTTCTGGTTGAAGCAAAATCTGAGGAACTGTATGCATGAGTAGAAACTTAATATTATACATGAATGTTGCCCATGACAAGACCTTTCAATTTATGCCATAACATTTGACCTAGTGACCTTGACCTTTGACCTAGTTAAATATTTTGGTAAAGTTTCTGGTTGAAGCAAAATCTCAGGAACTATATACACAGTAGAAACATTATATTATACATGAAGGTTGCCCATGACAAGACCTTTCAATTTATGCCATAACTTTTGACCTAGTGACCTTGGACTTTAAACTTTAAGCTAGTTAAAGATTTTGGTTAAAGTTTCTGGTTGAAGCAATATCTGAGAAACTGTATGCAGTAGAAACTTTATATTAGACATGAAGGTTGCCCATGACAAGACCTTTCAATTTATGCCATAACATTTGACCTAGTGACCTTGACCTTGGACTTTGACCTAGTTAAATAATTTGGTAAAGTTTCTGGTTGAAGCAAAATCTCAGGAACTATATACACAGTAGAAACATAATATTATAAGGTAGGTTGCCTCTGACAAGACCTTTCAATTTAGTGGCCTGATTGCAAAGCAATTCCGGCCTATAGATTGACAATGTCCGTCCGTCTGTCTATCCTTCTGCCGTCAACATATTGGTTAAAGTTTCTGGTTGAGGCAAAATCTAAGGAACAATATGCAGTAGAAACTTAATATTATACATGAAGCTTGCCCATGACAAGACCTTTCAATTTATGCCATAACATTTGACCTAGTGACATTGACCTTGGACTTTGACCTAGTTAAAGATTTTGGTTAATGTTTCTGGTTGAAGCAAAATCTGAGGAACTGTATGCAGTAGAAACTTTATATTATACATGAAGGTTGCCCATGACAAGACCTTTCAATTTATGCCAAAACATTTGACCTAGTGACATTGACCTTGGACTTTGACCTAGTTTAAGATTTTGGTTAAAGTTTCTGGTTGAAGCAAAATCTGAGGACCTGTGTGCAGTAGAAACTTTATATTACAGATGAAGGTTGCCTATGACAAGACCTTTTAATTTATGCCGTAACTTTTGAACTAGTGACCTTGACTTTGAACTTTAAGCTAGTTAAAGATTTTGGATAAAGTTTCTGGTTGAAGCAATATCTGAGGAACTGTATGCAGTAGAAACTTTATATTGGACATGAAGGTTGCCCATGACAAGACCTTTCAATTTATGCCACAACATTTGACCTAGTGACCTTGACCTTGGACGTTGACCTAGTTAAATATTTTGGTAAAGTTTCTGGTTGAAGCAAAATCTCAGGACCTATATACATAGTAGAAACATAATACTATAAGGTAGGTTGATTCTGACAAGACCTTTCAATTTATTGGCCGGATTGACAGCAATTCCAGCCTATAGATTGACGATGTCCGTCTGTCTGTCTGCCGACAACATTTTGGTTAAAGTTTCTGGTTGAGGCAAAATCTAAGGAACTATATGCAGTAGAAACTTTATATTATACATGAAGTTTGCCCATGACAAGACCTTTCAATTTATGCCATAACATTTGAACTGGTGACCTTGACCTTGGACTTTTACCTTGTTAAAGATTTTGGTTAAAGTTTCTGGTTGAGGCAAAATCTAAGTAACTATATGCAGTAGAAACTTTATATTATACATCAGAAGACCTTTCAATTTATGCCGTAACATTTGACCTAGTGATCTTGACCTTGGACTTTGACTACTCAAAGATTTTGGTTAAAGTTCCTCGTTTAAGCAAACTGTATGGAACTGTATGCAGTAGAATCTTTATATTATACATGAAGCTTGCCCATGACAAGACCTTTCAATTTATGTGGTAACATTTGACCTAGTGACCTTGACCTTGGACTTTGACCTAGTTAAGGATTTTGGTTAAAGTTCCTGGTTTAAGCAAAATCTATGGAACTGTGTGCAGTAGAAACTTTATTTTGTACATGTAGGTTGCCTCTGACAAAACCTTTCAATTTATGCTGTATTATTTGACCTATTGACCTTGACCCAGTTAGTTACAGAAACTTACTTTGCAATCCGGCAATACCGTCTTTAGCGGTGTTTTGTGTCGTAATATTTGACCTAGTGACCTTGACCCAGTTAGTGACAAAAGCTTACTTTTTAATCTGGTCATAGTACCGTCTTTTCTTTTCGGCGTATTTTCTTTTATTGATTTTGGCGAAAGCAAACTGCTACTGCGAGGAGATATGTGTGTTACGAACAATCTTTTGTTCCATTTCTACGAGCATTGTCCATATAGTAATGGCTTTCGCTGCAGAAAGTAAATTTGAATAACATCAATATTGATTTTGTAGCGCTGCCTGATTAAAGTGTACATGGGATGCATATTTCGTGATGGCAGCTGATTGAATCATTTTAAGAAGTATGATCACGAAGAATCGACGATGTCAGAGGATATATCTGACTTAAGTGTAATATATGAAAAGACACACAGAGGGGGAACATAATCTCAAGTCCCCTCTCACTTTGAATGATTAGCCTTCCCTTTCCCCTCTCTCCCTCCCCCTCCCGATCGCTTATTTTCTGATTTCTAGCTTTATTTAAAGCATGTAAGCATCATTGATCGCACTTTGGAATCCAGAATAGGAAAGTTACAGCCCGTAGTCAGAATGCGCGTTCCCAAAAGGATGGTAATATTTACATGTAACAAGCATCTGAGGAAGAATGAATGGATGTTTGATTACTTTCATCTGTTTATTTAACCGAAAACATTTAATATTATTTAAAAAATAAATGGTCGAGCGTCCATTTTTGTCTTGCTATAACCTGCAGTTAGAGCACGGTAGTGTCGATATCCTTTGTTGGGAAGAACAAGAGGTTAAACTGTGGATATTGTGATTTTGAATGGATATTTCCATGTGATCGAACAGTATCGATATTAACTTAAGG
Organism: Pinctada fucata; assembly: GCA_028142955.1. NCBI lineage: Eukaryota > Metazoa > Mollusca > Bivalvia > Pterioida > Pteriidae > Pinctada > Pinctada fucata. The sequence goes on from AP027105.1 coordinate 49,815,753, forward strand.
TTGATTGATTACATGTAGCAGTCAGATACTGTTCTACGCTCCATAGTTCACAATATATAACATATTCTCTTCAGATCGCGTTTCTTCTTCGATTACTGGAAAGTTAAAGACTAGTTGCCGTCTACAGAAGACTGTATTTAGAAACTATACTTTCTATAACTGAACATTAAGAGCCGTTTTATTGATTACATTGAAGTTTAGTTACTTGGGCAGTCCACGTGAAATGAGACACCGACGAGGTACAATCCATCCGCTATAGCATTATAATGAACACTTGATCGATCGTGGTACAAACTATCAAATATGTATTGACTGGGACTCCTATCGTGAGTGGTCCATGCTATATTGTCCTCATGCAAGTTTGATATCTTATATGGCATTGGGAATTTATGCTGATTTTCAGATTGGGATATAACAGAGATTATACAGCTGATTGTTACTGAATGAAGAAGTTATTTTGTTTTCTCAGATTCTGTAATCAAGGTACGTGTAAAATAAGCAATAAACATTATAAAGGATAAATATGTTTTTAAACTCCTATCCCCCCAATACTTTTAGTAAAGCGTAACATTCAGATTTTATTTTGTGAAAAGACAAATATCATGTGTGTACTACGTTGTCGTGACGGTACATTTCGAAATATCCACCTAAAGCATCGGTACAGTAGTTCTGAAAAAAAAAACACCAACAAAAACAAAGGACTTTCATATTTCGTGTGTATCCTTTATAGTTAAGCAATAGAGTGTGATTGTTCAAATGTTTTTTTTTTTTCTTTTTTTTTTTTTCATGCACGTGAAACTTGTTCAAAAACGACGAAACTAGTGCCAGTGCTCTTCAATTTATCTAGGTTAAACCATTAGCTACAAGGAGGTGGGGGGGGGGGGGGGGGGGGGGGGGGGGCATTTTGACAAAAGGAATATTCAACACTCTTGTTTGTTGTTAGTCAAAGTTGCATTTTCTGAAAATGATTTAGTCTCTTGTATGTTTGTCAATTCTTTATTTGATACCCGTTTGAGACATGATATTTCACTTTGTTGGGTGGTATGGGAGTACTGCAGTAGTGGCCGAGTTACCAAAATCAGGGCAAATATCATTTTTCCTCTTGACCTTGGATACTACTGACATCTGACGGAAATATTGCGGGTCATTGATCTAGGTATCCGATTATCGGTACCAATCACATAAGACTCCTGGATGTATAATAAGTTTGCCCATACCCCATTGTCAGCAACAGCTTTCTTTGTGTGAGACTGATCCCCTGGGACACAAGCTGGTCTGACTTGATATTGATTACTTTGTACAAACTACATGTACACCCTATGTTTCGTACGTCCGTACGATCAATACAGCGCTCACGTGTGATCACTTACCGAGTTTTGATTGTTTGTGATAAGCATCACCTTTGATAGATAATCTATATACATACTGTTTATTATAGTGCATCATGTACAGGAAGAGCTATACTAGATATTGATGGAAAGTGAATTTACGGTAAGTTCCGGCTAGGCAGCAAGTAATACAAACTGGAAAATTATGTTATAACAAGATCCCGGAGGTAAAGTTACAAAAGAAAGGATTTCTCAAGATAGGTTCCTGGGTAGAAAGTGACGAAAATATGATGTATGCATTAACCCTATAAATAGATTATATAGAATATTGGCATTGGTAGAGGGCCCTTTATGAATAGTTACCTTCGTCCGTCCGTACGTCCATCTGTCTTACTTTAGTGTGACGATTATAAATTGAGGTCTGTACTCATAGGTCTATGTCCTTTTTGATTCCGGAAGTTGAAAACCCAAATTAATCATTGTCCATAAAAATCACCATAAAGTCAATCATTATTAACATCAGCTATAATGGACAATAATCATATACTGCCCTCTACAACATTGAAAAATGTCAAAATCAACCATTGTCCACATTAGTCAATGTCTGGTTTTATCATTGTCCACCCTGATTACTATAGGGGTACTTGCATACTGTCCTTGAGTGCGATTGTCCACAACCATTGCTCATATTGACCTTTGATCTGTTCACAAAAATATTCCATTAAAACTGTTGCTCACATCGTCCAATTCATTTTGTTCAAATTAACTGTCCATGGTTACAAATTGTCTACCACAATTGATCACAATTAACCACTGACTTTGTTCACAGAACCATTCTTCACCAAAATTGTTCACAACATCTCCACACTGTCAATGGGTTGTGATCAAAGAACTGACCACAAACCATTGACAGTGTGAACATATGTTCACAATAACCATATTATATTTTGTTCATGATAAACCATTGTTCATCACCATTATCCACAGTGTTCATTATTAACATTGTGTTCATTAGCAGTTTTGACTATAGTCTACGAATACCATAATGTAATGACGATAATGACTTCTACAATATTCATAAGTCATTTTGACACGAAGTGAAGATAAATATACCCTTTTAATGTGATTTTCACTTTCAAACATGAAATTTATCGTGCATATCATATGCTCATTAATATTGAACAATCGTTAAGGCGTTCAATTTGCATGCACTTCATGCACATTTCATGTTATTTTATATGTTCTTTATGGGTATGGATTAATTTGGCATCAGGAAGTTGTGTGTCATATGTATCGTGTCTAAGTTTTCTGTTCACAAAGAGCTTAAAATATAATACTATGAAATGGCCATAAGTATAAGAAGGATGAACAAAGATGCCTTATTGATCTGACTCCAAACTAAAGATTTGCCTTTTGGTACTGGATTTCGTGATCATAGTTCATAGCTACATGCCACTCTTAACATTTCTTTCGTGTAAAAATCGAATACTAGAAGGGGAGGGGTAATAAACACTAAAAGATTATAGTAAAGTCGTCTAGCTCATAGATATATTTGCGTTCAGATAGATGGAAAAATGCATTTTGCTGTTTGTTTTGTGGAGTATTACAATGCACGTGTCAAAATAAAACATGTGGGGTGATAACTTTTATATTCGAAATGAAGACACATATTATTGTCATCACATTTTAGTTGTAACAGTTGAATTTGCTTCTTGTGATACTTTCAATAAGTAAGTCTAGACATAGGGTAACGAAAATAGCTGACATACAGCGTATTAATGTGATTCATTTTGAAAGTACCTTTTATTAATAAACACGATAAAGTAGATATTGTTACAACGCATTAAAATCTTGAGACCTTTAAAAATAAATGCTTGTTGATATTTTGCTTATTGGACGAAAGGAAGGATGGGATGTTATTATTGACTGTTAATCAGATTTTCGGATTTTCGGTACGAAATAAAACCTAAACTATACTCAGATCATTTAGTTGACTTCAATGGCAGAGGTTTGTTTTGGAATTTTGAAGATTTCGAACAGTAAGTTCCGTTCGAACATGAAGTTTTGATGATAAAGATGTTACTTATATATATGGAAATAAAGTTTATGTTTAGTGTTTTACCTTGCTTAACTTCCATCATTACGTGGTTTTCTATACACTTGTTTTGGTAGCATTGCCTTCTATAACTTGACGATGTCAATCTGTCTGTCCTTCAGCATTTGGGTTAAATTTTCCGGTTGAGACATATTCTCAACAACAAATGGATGAGAGAAAAAAAATATGACCTTTGAACTTTTCACCCAGGGAAAAAAAATCCGAAGTTGCACAGTATTTTTAGACATACATTAAAAGGAATTGAATACATCATTTAGATTCTCTATAATCAGAAGTTTAAGGAACATGACCTTAAACTAGAATTTGACATACTTTTCAAATAATCTTACTTGCACGTTTTAATCTATTTCTGAACTAGACCTACTAGTATATCTAAAAAAATAACTACGAATCGGACTTTTCGTCTCTTTCTTGTATGCTAAAAGGAGACAAAACCTTTGATGATGGCATGTTAAAATGAGAGTTATCTGTGTTTTTATCGTGTTTATATCTTTAGTTTTGATAGAATGTGCATGCTAACATCGTCGTTTCCTCGGTTCAAAGTATCAATTTATTAAAGGTATATCACAATAGTAAATACTCGAGTCTTTCCTTTTTTCAGGGAAGTGGAAAATAAGTCTATCCTTCCTGCTTTTTAATTAAGCTACACTTAAGTGTTTTAAGACTAGTGAGAGAGGAGAATTTGCTTTTATTATACACTTTTTTCTCATCATTTGCAGGATGACTAAGTAGATCTACCCGGGTTAGTTTAAGGTATCTATACGAGTTATGGAGGCTGACGTATCGCAAGCTGGAGTTAACCAATCAGAGGCCCAGAGGACAGGATGGTTTGACTGGGCCTATGTGGGTGTGGATTTTGGTCTAGCGGGTAACGGAGGGGTGGACTGTAGAGACTTTATATCCCTTCGCCAACGTGTGATAGAAAGTGCTTTGGCGTCGGCATGTGCGGGATTGATACTTTATAGAGCTTTATTTCACTTACGAATGCCAGATAACCTAGACAAAGGACGAACAGAACGATGTGGAAAAAGGATTTTACTTGTTGTACATTGTCTGATATTTGGAATAGAACTTGGCTTTAAGTTTGCCACGAAGCAAATGATCTATATACTAAATCCATGTCACCTAGCCACGATGATGCAGGTTAGTCTTGACCGTCATACATAAAATATTACGGTACCCTATCAATGTACCATGCTTACTTTATAAAAAATAACATCGGCTATTGTAGAAATATGAAATGAAGACTGGTTTTTCTATCTTGCAGATTTATTGTTTGGCTGCACCTCCTAATAAAGTGACAACGGCGGTGTTTCGTCTCCATCTACACATGCTGACAGGGGCTCCTATAGCCATATTGTTCCCTGTCATTAATACACGTTTGGTACGTACTGAAACTCTTTGATATCTTTGTATAGCACATTTAGTATAGGGTAAGGCTGTCTTGGAAATGTATGGTTCCAGCAACATTGATATACGGTATACCCACTGGAATTGGAAGTTTTGGCTTTCCCAAGGGAGGGAAGCCATTTTTCAGATTATAGTATCAATGTTTGATAATTTCTTTAACATACTTCCAGAGAGAGAGATTCATAGTGTAGCCCAAGTCTAATCCGATGTTTATAAAATAACATTACATGATATAACTATATAGAGCTACAGTAACATTTTAATACTGAAGATAACCTTTATAGATTCCAGATTGAAGTGACACTGCTTCTCGATTGCGGCGACTTTTCTTGATTGTTAACAATTCTAGTATTTCATGCGACTTCTAAGTGCTTACTGTGGCTTACATAATGTGTGTCACAAGGGGATGCTGGATGCATTATTTTTAACACACTTAATTTATACGAGTTCATTTAAGTACAATTAACTATGACCTGAGCCACTTTATTACCAATGGAATATATATTCAAGACCAACTTATATGGATATTTATGTCCATGGTAGCATGATTCCGAAAACCTTCATTGATGTAGTATATGCGTTTGAGTTGACCATGACGAGAAAACACCCATTTTAGTCTGAATTACCAAGCGTTTTGATGGTTATTTGGACAGATAGTGGCTGTAGTGGCAGAGTGACTGTAGTGGCAGCCACTATCCGTCAAAATAACCGTCGAAGGCTTGTTTTTGGCAATATATTATGGACTAGAGTATAAATACTATTTAAACAGACTTTGTTGTGCGAGTTTCCTGATATACATGTACATTTAATTTTGACTACGAGACCTTGAAATCATCAAGAAGAATTGCTATTCATGTATACCGGTATAATGTTCACTGTCCAGTCATATTATCCAGCTATCTGCCATTCGATCGCAGCTAACCTACGATAGTTTTTGTGTCGCCTGCGAAGCATAGCGACGCTTAGGGATCACGTTGTCCGTCTGTCTGTCACACTTTGGGTCTCACACTCCATAACTATTGATTGGTAAGTGATAGGGCTTTGATATTTCACAATACAAGACCTTTCTACACATTATATTTGACCTACTTTAAAAAAAATAAGATTGGCTATATCTTTTGATTGTTAAGTGATAGGGCTTTGATATTTCACATGTGTATTCCTTATGTCACAGTAACAAGACCTTTTTACACATACCATAATTTTTGACCTAGTAATATTGACTTAGAAATTTGACCTACTTTTCAAAAAAAAAATTAAAGATTGGCTATATCTTTTGATTGGTAAGTGATAGGGCTTTTATATTCCACGTGTATTCCTCGTGACAAGACCTTTCTACACATGCCATAGTTTTTTACCTAGTGACCTTGACCTAGATATTTGACCTACTAGTACTTTTCTTAAAAATTAAGATTGGCTGTATCTTTTGATTGGTAAGTGATAGGGCTTTGATATTTCACATGTGTATTCCTTGTAACAAGACCTTTCTACACATACGATAATTTCTGACTAAGTAACCTTTACCAAGATATTTGACCTACTTTTCAAAAGAATTCATATTGGCTTAATCTTTAGATTGGTTAGTGATACAACTTTAATATTTCACACATGTATTTCCTATGATGAGTCCCTTCTCTTGTTACCAAAAATGTTTACCTAGTGACCTTGACCTAGATGATTGACCTTCCTTTCTGAAAATTTGAGATTGACCATATATTTTTATTGGTAAGTAAGAGATTTAATATTTCACATGTGCATTTCATTTGACAAGACTTTCCTACTGATACAAATAATTTTGAACCAAGTGACCTTGACCTATATATTTGATCCACTTTTTAAAAATAAGCCGCTTCGTAGGCGGCACAAGCATTCCTTGGATTGCTATTTTTCTATATCATAGATGTATTTCTAAGTAAACTAAGAAACCTTTATACGTTAAAAGTAGAAACCCAAAGGGATCCAGTCAAATTATTCATTTATCTGAAATCCGATCGGAGATTACTTTGAAGGATTATTGCATTGTTGTTGTTCCGTGTCCTCTTTAGGTATCGACTGTCCGTATCCCAACAATAACTCATTGTCAATAATTCCAAATGGACAGCTTTCATAGGAACATTTCTTTAAGTTTAAATCTGAAAAGCCAAGGTCAAAATCAAAAATGATCAAACATCAGCACTTTGATTCTGACGCGACTATTAACAGGTACATTTTAAAAATATACGTCCCTGCTATTAATGAACCCTTCAGCTTTAGTTTTCATATTGGGTCAACTTTCGATTTTGTATCAACATTCCATTAGTAACTTTCATTTTTCATGTTCAGATAAAGTACTGTGACACAGCCATATCCATCGTCGTCAAAGGTTTCAATAGAAATGTTGATTTTGGTCTAAAAGTCAAGTAGAACTGATATCCTGACGACAAATGTCAAAGCCGAACTATCTCAAGCCTGCAGCTGGTCCCTTTATGATAGTGCCATTTCTGTACTTTGTTTAGGTGAAATAATATCGATAAGTGAATTTCCTCCAGCCTCAGCAATTTTTGTCATGAAAAATCACTAGATATGACGGTATCGACACCAGAGCTATGACTTAATTATTCATGAACACCATAACGAGTGAAAAGACTAAACGGGCTGGCACTGAGAGAGGACGCGACGCTTTATAATTGTATAAATTAGTGACGCAAAACGCCGAAAATTAAATTACTCAGACCTGACACAGCAATAAATATCTGTTCTTTCTCTCGCTACTGGATAATGCTGTCAGTCGATTCTGTTACAGAGGAAACAATGGGGGAATATTGATTGCTAACCAGTGTAAGAATAGGACAATCTTGTGTGGCTTTCAGGAAGCTGAATTTGATGGATTAGCCCGTCAGATTTTCTACTTAAGCTAAATGAAACTATAATAGTCAGAAATATTCTGAAAATAAAAGCATTCTTTGTACAACACTGTTAATCAAACATAATGTGATATTAAATTTTGATGTTCTTTACCATGGTCTTTATGGATTTATCAAGTGTTCTCCAACTTGTGATTGAACTATCTCGTAGTCTGATCCCTAATAATAAAGAATTAACAAACAAAAAAAAATGCATGTTTTTTAGGTAGAAGATTTCGGTTTACTTCTTATTCTGTGTGTACTTGTGTCAAATGAACTTTCATTTATTGATAGTTAATTTCTTTTTACAGTTACCATTTGAGATAGAAGTCTATTATATACAACACGTATTGATGTTAGTCATTCCTTTCTACTTACTTCGCATTGGAGGTAAGAAAGAACTCTTCTTGCAATTCATATATTAGTAGTCTTATAAGTAAGTTTAGTAGCTTATGTCTTTGTTTCGATTACACATTGAAGCAAAAAAAAAAATAAATATTAAATAAATTAAAATAAAATAAATAAATAATAAAAAAAAGGAGAAGCAATTTTTAATGACTATTTTTGGTACCTGTGATCGAAGGAACCATTTCAGCTACTGACTTATCACTTTATCTGTTAGCATATATGTTTGTTTAGCATCTACATGAAAAACATTTTGCCTGCTCATAACTCCAACTTGTCAACTTCGCTTATAATTTATGACAATCTTAATGTAAATGATTTTATTTTTTACCAGGTGTATATACCACAGAACCTCTCCTAGATTTTAGTTGGGCCCAAGTGTCCCTGGGTTTACTCTATGTTTACCATTTTATACCTTTACAGTATCTAGCCTATGTAAGTATTGCCTTGGTAATTTATACAGTATCTAGCCTATGTAAGTATTGCCTTGGTAATTTATACAGTATCTAGCCTATGTAAGTATTGCCTTGGTAATTTATACAGTATCTAGCCTATGTAAGTATTGCCTTGGTAATTTATACAGTATCTAGCCTATGTAAGTATTACCTTGGTAATTTATGTCATCATTGTCTCTAACTATTGACGTAGCAGGTCAGTTTACCACAACAATATCAAACTGAAGTACTTTGTATATATTTTAAGTAAGTTGATGAGTTTTTAGCCAAGTAGCAAAATTTTGCTCTCGATTTGATGTGAGATGAAAAGAGAGGGGACAGGAGGGGCAGCTAACAATTGATACTTGAAACATTAGTCAAATAACTTTTTAGATAAACTCTGCATAAGTCAAGGCTTTTCATTACTATGATACCCCCTCCAAAAAATGTCGAGGTTGTATAGTGATGCATATGTCTGTCCATGCATGTGTGCATCCGTCCGTCCAATACCACCTGTGGTTTCCGGACATTTAATGGAAAACTGTTACAGATAATCAGTTCATTTCTTGGATATAGCTTTTACACCAAGATATACAGGTCAGTTCCGAATATGGGTCATGTCACTAAATTTTGTGCAGAATTATGCCCCTTAAAACTTAGAAAAATTCAGTATTTCTTGGGTTTCCTGACATTTAAATGAAAATCGTCAAAGGGAATATATTAATTTCTTTGATATGGCTTTATATTAAGAAATGTAGGTCAAGTTCAAATAGGGTCATGTTTGCTCAATTTTATAGAGAGTTATGCCCCTTGAAACTATATATATAGCCATGCTTTCAGAAGCTTCATTGCTTATGTGTGAAATATGCCGTGAGGATGTATCAATGATCCTTTGATCAATAATATTTTTCATTATTTATTTGAAGATCACAAGGACAAAGGTCAAGATTATAGCAAATTTATAATTGAAAATAGAGGATGTGCCAAATTGACTCAGGAGTCAAACTCCAATATATTAGGGCTCAGATGATTGAGTAAAGTTTAAGTATTAGATGCTTAACATAATGTGTGTTTATCAAATTGACAATGTATCATTTATGTTTTCCATTCTATTTTGTAGCAGTCGAAAGTAAATCTGAACAACATGTTATGTCCAGCGGTCTCGGATCCGTTTTATGGTCCAGGATATCGAGTGTGTGCAATGACTCACCAGGGCCTCTGTATTATGATTCTGGGAAAATTCTATACGTGGTTCTCCATGAAAATCGGAATGCGTCTCCATCCCTCTGACAATCATATAGAAAAACATCTGTTTAAAAAAGATATGTACGGTATTGCTTTTCTGAATTCTACGGAGGATGACACTTGTGAAGACAAGAGTGTACGTAATAATAAAATTCATAATGGGAAAAACGGAATAATAACTTCGTCAAATTCTACAAATGGACATGCAAAGTCATCTTAATTTTGTGTTCAGTATTTCTTTTGTTAATGTGTTTATATTTATTGAATTTTACAGGATGATTGATTTTATTTTGTGTGCTTCTTTAGCAAAGTTGAAGTCTTTTTTTTCTGTTGTTATTGGACTATATAGAAATACAACTCAATAGTCTTAATATGGTATATGTATGAAGCTACAAAAATTTTACTGGATTTTTATTACTTTGCAATAGTTTATAAGTAATATATGATTGATCTCTGTGTGTACCAAAAAGGATAATATTTAAAAACACATTCCCTTTATACCCCCTTATCATAAGACAATACATCGTGAACTATCTGTTATATGTGTATACTTTCATTCTATACTATAGCACTCTTTATTCATAAAGTAATCAGTAATGCCAATTATATAATGAGTGAGTATGTTGCTAGATCGTTATTAAAATTGGATTCAGTCCCTATATGTCGCTCTTACATTGCAGGCGACATAAGAAATGAACATATCTTGATAGATCAGCATCATCTTAAATCACATAAAATATAATTTGTCCTCAGTCCAATCTCCCTTGCCTCTTTTCAAAATAAAGTAAGACAGATATTCATAAAATCAAACTCATAGAAAAAGCTATGCCTGCTTTGTGGTAAATGTGTATTTCACAACCTCTTCTTTGTGTTCTGTTGGCCTTGTCACCTTGAAAATAAGCAGATTTCTGACATGGTTTTGCTTTCCTTTATTAGACAGTAGTTCACCTGTCCCCTTTTCCATAACTTACATGTACAACAGTAACATTATTGCCTGTATATAATGTACATTTCTTCATATATATTTGAGACACCATTCCTGTGATACTTCATTTTCAATTTTTTCATTGCTTTAGCTTTTTTGCTTTGATGTTTGTACTGTAATGTTACCGAGTAGATTTCAACCTTTCCTCCCATTTTCTCAAAGGGTCTTCTTGTGTAGTGTTGGGAGGGGGGGGGGGGGGGGCTTTTGTTGTTGCATTGATGCATATATAGGAAAGGTAGAGTTAAGTAAGTTAGCAAAAAGCCACATTCATGGATTTCCCAATTATAATGGTTTAGTTAATATAAAATAAAGACTGCTTGTAAGAATGTTTCAGCGTACAAAACACAAGTTTTCTAAAAGTATGAAAGTAATAAATGCAATACCCATTTGTGAAATATCAATTCTCTTTTTCCAGCATGAATTATATTACTACCTATCACCAGAGGTACATTTGTAGCAAATTTTCCTTTCATGTGCAACTGTTTATTTTTCTTATGTGTATAAATTGACTAACTGATGTGTCACACTACTTGCTCCCTCTAATTCATGCTTTACTTTTGTATGATTCCACATTCTTATGTAAAATAATTTTATTAAATGAATTTATCTATTTATTGACATAATAAAAAAAATTATACTCAAAGACTGAAGTATTTTTTAAAAATCTAGGGTCATAATTCTTGTACATTGTACTAAAGTTCAGCAATAAATTTTGAATATAGAATATAAAGAATGTATAATTGTAAACTGTTGCTGTATATATTTAACCACTTAGATTTTTGATAGTGTGACCTGCCTTTTGATTACTTGAAATTTGATTTACTTAACTGTCAGACTTCTTGTTTTAATTTAGTTAAGGATTGACTATTAAAGATTACATTTGTATTTGTGATTTTCACTGCTGAATTCTTGTATGTTAAATCCACGTTTCCTTTGATATTGTAAGTAGTTTTAGTTTTAAAGTTTCCTTCTCATTGCAACCATACATTATGACATTGGAATCTGAAATCAATTTTGATGAATCAATTAATCACAATACTTTGAACAGAATAAGTGTTTGGTCAGTATTTGATTTTTTTTACTGTCAATATCATACACACATGAAACCTTTGAATAGAGTATTAGTAATGAAATTGATTGCACAAAGACGCAATTGAAGTTTCAAAGTCTCTTTGTCTTAGTGTTTAGAAAAAACTTTTTTACGTCAATCATCCTTTATGACTATAGGGCCTTGATGTGGATAATTATTTAGTGCAATAAAACATAGATAATTGTATATATATCAACTGCATATAAATTTTTTCATTGAAAATTGTATGTCATACAAGTAATATTACGAGTAAACTAGACAATGAATTTCATATCTGACAGATTTCAACATGATTAACTCAGGCAATTTACACTTGTTGTTTACAGTTGTTGTTAACAGTTTAAGTGTTTGAATACCGTATGTATGATTTTTTCCAGAAAAGGTTAACAGAATGGAGATGTCATATGTAATACATTATTCTAAACATATAGTGATGTTGCATTACCTCAAAAATGTTTTTTCCAAACAATTTCCTAGGAACTGATGTGTGCAGTGCAAAATAATGTGATAATCTGAAACTGCATACCCAAATTAGTTTTTGGAAGCAAATTTGCAAATCTGATCTGGAAGTCTACATTCCAGATTGACTTTTGGAAACAAACATGCAAATCTTATCATCTAATATGAGGACTTTAAAATGCATAGACAGGGACATATTTTCATAACAATATTTAGTACCTTGTGAAAATCTACCTGTAACTGCCAGCTTATGGCATGGGTCATCATTGTGAAGGAACTTTAAGATTGTACATGTGCTGTCATTTTATTGCATTAATTTTTGTTAAGTGATATTATTCTTTGAAATTTCAAGTACTGCTATCTAGGACGTTTACTCTACATATTGAAACAAGATATTACAGTTATATTTGCAAAAAGGAAGTGTAAATTGTTTTGTTGATAAAATAACTAAAATGTAAACATGCTGGATTTTAGGGCTCAGCGAACAAATTATTATCATAATAACGCCCAGATCTCAATAAGCATTGATGATAAAAGTTCAAGTATGCAGATTCATTATGTATTTATACAAAAACATGATATTGTGTAGACTTTAGTCATGTTAATTATTAAATTAATCAAAATGTTTCAAGTGCAATATCCTAACACAAGTGTGTGTTTAAGTGCTTTTCGTAAGGACTAGTCAATGTTACTGAACTAATGTTTTATTTTGCATGCTTTGATTTGTTTGCTGTGAGATTACAGACGATTATGAATCCAATGGATAATTACATTTCCTTTATATTTCCTGATGGAAATGTTTATCGGACTCTTTTTCTATGAAAAGCTCTCTGCTTTTCCCTCGTGGAAAATGAATTAAATTTTAAAATTAGTAACTGCCCAGCAAATAATCTTATATGATCATGTACAGTTAAAATGAACCCTTAGCAGAGTTTACGCTTTGTTTTATTTCAAGTGGTTCACATTTTGGGATAATTAGGATAAAGCCACAGAAAGGAGCTGTAAAGTTAAGGCGTAAAATCTGCCCTGAAAAGTAGAAATTTCAAAATGCAAAAATTGAGAAAAATTTTCAGTAAAAATAAGAACTTACTTGGTACAGATATAAATCTTTTATCAAGTTGGATAAATTATTCAAAATAAGACCGATTTTTGGGTCAAAATAAGCGTTTTTCCTATAGAAATCAATGGAAAATGGAAAAGTTTTTCTACAACATTGTTCCCCCCCCCCCTCGGTTCAGAATGCCACTTTTACCAAAGGTGTATATCAATAAAACAAATTTTCTGACCAAGTGGGGATCTGAACCGAGGGGGGGGGGGGAACAATGTCCCACAGGCGAAAAACGAAAAAAAGGGCCCGAGATGGATGACTATTTTAGAATCAGTATTTTAGTGCGGTAAAATAAATTAAAATCGCCAATTTTTCTTTTTAAATCAAGCCCTTATCTGAACAGCTCCTTTATTTCAGAACATTTTCACTCATCTCATAACACAATCAGCTAATGAAATTATTTTCTGTTTTAAGTTAGAACCTGATATTGAATATTGAATTGTAATTCAATCTTTCATTTTTGAACAGAATTATAGCACACTAGCAATCTAAGTTCTCAATAGATATCTTCTTGTGATTAAAGTGAATTTTCTAAATGAGGGACAAGTTCTTGACAACATTATAGGTCTTGCTTTGTAGAAGGTGAATAAACACTGAAAATTATAGTACAACATTTTTTTTTTCAATTTAAATTTGTTCAATGAATTTCTTTTGTATGTATGGACTTAGTATTTGGTGGTTCTTTCTAGGTTTCTTGAATGCATTGTACTTGTATTAAATACAGTTAGGTCTTGAATAGCTGTTGCATGATTTACAAATACTCTAACCATAATAATTGTTGTATTTCTTACGTACTCGGATTCACATCACTATTATTGTTTAGTGATTTATACTACCAAGATTTATCATTAATCTTTATGGTATAGAAATGAAATAAATTGTCTCACAAATAAATGGTGTCTTTAATTCACTGTAGTGTTTCCACAAAGTATTACTTTGTCTAGTGATAGAACCATGCTATAACCACCAGTGTGTTCTTTAGAAGTCAATCCTAAAATTTCCAAGGTATTATACATATGTAATCCAAATACATATTACATCAATGGGAATCGTTTGTTTACATACCGGACTGAGTACATCTTGCACAAGTCAAGGTCAATAGAAATAAAGTTTGACTTCATAATGTAATGGGTTCATCACAGTAACATCAATACCTGACTAATACTCACCTACCAATAACTTCTTAAACAAGTCACTCGAGTGGAAAATGTAAGTCAAATGGAGAATCGAATGCATGGGATCATCTCGGTATCCAATGAGCAATCACCTGTGAATGTTTGGTTTCTGTAGCATCAGTACTTCATTAAATACTGAGCTACCCAAATCTTCTTAACCAAGCCACTGAAGCAGAAAATGTAAGACAGATGCATGGGTTCACATCAGCATCCCAAGATAAATCACTTGTGAAAGTGTGGTTGCTGTAGCATCAGTACTTTGTCGGATACTGAGCTACCCCAGACTTTTTATCCAAGTCACTGAAGCGGAAAATCTGTTAGATGCAGGATTAAATGCATGGGTCCATCTCAGTATCCCACAATGAATGACTTGCAAGTTTGTTTACTGTATCATCATTACTTCTTATCCAAGAAGGACAGAGACACAATGGATATACCTTTAAGTCAACTTTGTATAGGTGAGATTAAAATAGGTCAACCATGACCAACTCAAATACCAAATTTTATATAACCAAAGCAGTGTACTATCTGGTAATTAAACTAAAGGGGTAGGGGCAAAAGTGACCATTTTTGGCCCCAATCAAAAATTTTAAAAAGATTCTATTTTCTTATTCATTATGCTTCTTCTGAACAAAAAATAACAAATCTTATGTGATTTTTCGAAAACCCTGCCTTTTAGGGCAAAATGATTAAAAGTTGAGCACTGTCTTTACATTAGAAATTCAGAAATTTTGCAAGGGACACATATACCTACAGTTGTAAGCCCTAGAGCAAGGGCGTGTAACAGGTTCATACTCATATGGGACATTCCTTTTTATATTCTGAATGTACATAGAAAGTATAACATTGTTACATGCGCTTGCTCTATATATACCATAAACTATTATGTTAAAATCTGATTGTTATCATTTTACCACTAATTTCCGTAGTAGTGGGCAATTTTGGCGGGAAATAACACTCATATTAGTTGATTATATCTATTTTCTATTCAGTTTCAATAAACAACAATATCTCTAATCTTATTTGAAAGATAAAAAATAGTATGAAAACAATTTTTGAAAATGGCAAAAAATGGGGCCAAAAACGGCTGATTTTGCCCCTACCCCTTTTGCAACTCGTCAAGGGCATAACTCTGCAAAACAGTTGTTGATCATGGCCGAAGTCTTTTGTTGATCATGACTGAAGTCAGTTGTTGATCATGACCAAAATCAAATTTGCCTCTTCATAATTCAGTAACAAACCACAGCTGTAATCTTGAAGGTCCAATAATCCTACCACAAGAAATCAACGACACAAGTGTATCATGATTATAACCTGTGTAAATGTAAGCCCAAAACTTGAATGAAAATACAAAAAAGCCTGTCATGGTAGCACATTTAACCTTTATTGAAGGTACCATGTACATCAAATAACAATTAGCAGAGAAGTTAGAAGTCTGAATATCACATATACATAGTTGCTATCACACAAACACAACATCATTTGTACTTAATTACAATTATTCAGCTACTTCAGCACTAATTCTTGTCAATGACAAATGACATAATCTTAATGTATTAAAGGATTTCTTGCCTGTGCAAACTTAACTGAGGTACAGTAAATATTGGTAACATTTAATTGAAAAATACAAGAAGGCAAGTTTGATTTGATGCTAGATGGCATGAAACATTCTTTAGTGCAATGAGATTCTTTAAACTTCTTTTCGCATTAAAAAAATATGAACTTGCCATGTGCATATTGAACCAATATTGTTTACATGTATCAAAATGAAATAAATACATGCAAAGAGATGAAATCGTTAATATATATTAACAAAATAACGACGACATATAAAGGGATAAGAATATTATATTTAATACATAATTATGGCATTGAAAACAAGTCCTTATGGTAATAAATAACACATAATATATTCTTAAATGTGCATATGTCCAACTACATGTATATCAAATACCTCGCTTGCAAATTCTTCCTTTACATATGATAAAAGATCAATACCTTACAAATTGAAAGGAAAAAAAAATATCTATATAGCATCCAACTCTTACAATGAAAAGACAGTAAGTGTGGATGACAATATTTGCTGATTGATTCCTACAATTTAATTTGATGTTATCATTTGGTAAGTTTCTTTGCAATATTAGATAATTGATAAGGAAAAATAATAAGTAGAATGTAAATGTACATCATATACTTAATTTTAGCTTTCTTGACACACGTCAAACCCTCCCAAACACCACCCTCCAATTCAAAAAGCAGCATTTGTCAAAAATATTCTTAACCATGCATTTTAATGACAGTTCAGTTAATTGATCAGTATACATGTATTTGTTTTATGATTGTTATCACTTTACCTTATTTATGTCTGTATATTGCACGAAAATCAGGAAAAATCTATTAAGTGATAGAGTAATTGTTTAATATGCAACTTAGAAGAACAGAGGAAACATGACTATTTACAACTAAACTGTAAGATATAATGCCCGCATTAGGGATCATTGAAAAATGTACGATGTTATAGTATAAACATCATCTTCATAGATAGCAAAACATTCTACATCAAACACTCATTCATAAATCAAACAAAGACGATCATAACTTTGATACTATATATTATACAACTTTCATTTTAGGTCTTCTAAACAAAGGATAATGGGTAAAATATACAAAAGTATTCAAGATATAAATAATAACATTGGTGCATCTGAACTATAAATTATAAAAACAATAACATGGTTTTGAGTTCAAAACAGTCGTGAGAAAACCATATCATTTTGTGTGACAGTCATAAACATTTGCAACAGCTCAACAAATTCTAACATTACTTTAACACTAACGGCTAAAACAATAATTTCATAGACAACACTGTATACAGCATATTTTTGTACCATATTAAGAATGCTACATTGTAATCCATGTCATTTCAAACCATATACATATAATCTCTAAAACAAACTGAAATAAATGTTTCTAAACTACATGCACTCTTGTTGTTTGCCTTCACAATATCTTAATAAAAGAATGCCTTTATTTTAATATTACTTCTATTTTAATATAAAGGTTCACAAAGGTAAAAATTGTAAATGATTCTAATTCATGCATTACATGCTTGTATAACATACTTACTCTAAAAAATAGAAAAGTATGTAGGAAAAACAAAAACGCACATAGGAGTGACATATTCCCTGCTTCAAGAAGATTTGACCTTGAATTATTATCTTGTTATCAATTAAATCAAACAAGTATAACCACCTTTCTTGGAAAGGGGGGGGGGGCTGTATCATAATGCTAAAGTAATTACTTGATGATTGCATTGCCACTGATTAAGTCTGTGCCTTGCTCATTAGGCTTTCAGCTTTATCTACATGTATTTTATGACCTTGGCCTTTGACCTCTTAACATGGAAATTTATAGCGTTCTTTATATTGTTATGGTGTTGCTTTGGTGCAAATATAACACTTCTACGGTAGAAAATGTGATATCCTAAGGAGCCCACATGGACTTCTTCATATACTGACAGTATCATACCATAATACAGTAGTAAAAATTGTTAGGATGTAAGGTCAGAGTATTTATAGAACATCTTCACAGGACATCTGTGCCCTGCATTTTGTTAAATCCTTGATCTTGAACATAAAATTGATTTAGATAATATGTGTTTACTATGTTTAACCCTTTCAAAAAAAGTTTTATGCAAAGGGGTAGGGCCACGAAACCCCTAAATAGGCCCTAGATTTTTCTCTAGAAATAAAATTCATGAGAAATACTTGATATCTCTCATGATAATACACGAATGTTTACCACTTTTCATGAAAAGAAAAATATCACTAAACAAAGTGCCTTTAACTATAATGACATCATGAAGTGACGTCATTTTTACGTTATTGACAAAATATGGTGAAAATTGCTGGGAATTTTGTCTTTTGTCGAAGAATTCAATGTGGCCGCATGCCTTAACTGAGACAAAACGTTTATGACAAAAGGATATAATGATAATCTTTCCCATATAAATTTTCCGTCGTAGTTAATGCTTGCTAATTTAATAGAAATATGCAGATTTTGCATCAATTTTGCGGAATATGACCTATTTTCGGGCTAAAAGGTATTGACAAACGTTATGTTTACAAAAGATAGATTATTGATTCAGTAGAGAACGTTTCAAAATGTCAAATAACAGTTAAAAATTCTGTGAAGTACAATGTTCAAAATAAGGGCCAATATCGGGCTTCGTGGCCCTACCCCTTTTACACACAACAGGAAAGCAATTTCAGTAAACAGGCATAACTACCTGAAAATGACGTCAAACAGAAGTGATCCCCATACGCTTCTACACTTTGCATGTATCACATAAGCAAGTAATACCTGAAAGAACAAATCTATTATGTCAAAAAGATAAACATCAACAGATACAAGTAACAAAACACAAATGGATATCTACGATCCTTTGTGTCCGTCTATACTTGGCACTTTTTGTCAGATCTTTTTAAAAAAATTGAAAATAGAATTTTTTACAGTATGTAACCTATTTTCAAAGCTGTGCCTTTTGTCAGATAGTTTTTCAATTCCCAATTTAAAGCTAGATAAAAGACTCACTATCTTTAAAACACATTTAATATTTTGTTTTACCTGTGTTACATTGTTACAATTAAAGCTTGAGAAATTGTTAAATTATCATATTCGTATATTTAATATTACCCATTTTAAAATACTAATAAATTGCATAATCCCCTTCAGATCTCATTAAAGTATAAAAGCTAGTAGAGAAGGAATGTTTGTGAAACCTTTCCCTCACCTAGAATACATGTACTTCTTTTTTAATATGCAGTGAACTTATACAAATTTCATGGTCTCCATGTGCGATGATGGTTTTATTAAAAATATCTCTGATTCTGATGACAAAAATTTTCAGCTTTACCTGGTATGATGTGGTTTACTAAAAGCCATGCTTTTGAAATTCATAACCATATGTATACTGTAATTTATAAGGACTTTCCATGATTGACCTCGTATAAAATGAAGATATACGGAGTTTAATCTTACAAACAACCATTGACCTCGAAAGAATCTTACCTTACAAACAACACTCTAAGAGAGGGACTGGGAACATACATACACGCAAACACTAGTCTAACGCCTCACTTTTACATGTAATTAAGCATACACGTATGGATAATATGCATATAAAATTGGATAAAGCATTTGTTGTATATTTACTCAGAGTTAGGTCAAATATGTTACCAACCAGACCTGTCCAGTGATTGAGTGTGCACTTTAAATTCATAAAATATGAATTTGTCTGTAAACAGAAACTTTAGGATCAAATAGGGGATCGATGAACTCAGAATGTAAATTAATTCCAAGGGTCTCACAACTTTTCATATTAAATGACTGTAACTTTAAAATGTGGTTAGCTTGCTGTATTATGATGTATGATTAATTTGTGAGGATAATACAAATATTGTGTAAAATTCTTGCAGTAAAGAAACTGTTCAATTATGTACCTTTGCATTCCTCATTCATCTTGCCATTTAAAAAGGTTTTCAAAATTAAATCATGATTGTTATATTCTTTAGTAGATCAATACATTCTTATCAATATTTCATAAAAAAGTATTATAATGATCGTATATCATGTGCAGCCATAATAAACAATAGATGAACAATTCCAGCCATTCCATTATGAAAGCAGGGTCACACTTTAAAAATCCCGCATAAAAATAAGGTACATGTATCACATTAGAGTTGTTTAGATTTTAGTGTATGCCAAGTCGTCATATACATGTCAATATATAAACATTGTATTTATAAGTAGCAAAATTGATATCAATGTGAAGAAGTTTGATTTCATATTATGAGCATATTTTAGTAAGCAATATCCACCTAAATTTATGACATATAAATCATAACAGAGGCTACCATCACAATTCATAATTCATGGAATGTTGATTCACAGCAAACAATGAGTATAACTCTATATAGATGTGCACTGCCGATAGGATTATAGATGATGTTAGGCGTGGTCACCGGAGGGGCCTCCCAGGCTACCCTGTCCAATGGGGTGTGGCAGATCAGAACCTAACCCAAGATCCCCACTCTCTGGGTCCTCTGTAGGAATCTGTAAATACAGGGTAATTATTGTAACGAGTATCTTCATGTGACAGGGATATTATATTCAGGTATGTGTTATGATAGACTGTATTAAATATCTGTTTTTGACCCTCTTTCTTGATAACAAAATGTTGTATTATTGATGCAGAATCTTTTAAACAATATGATGATTCAAGTATGAATTCATTACAAAGCTACCAAAATCATTGTTTTCATTGGTTTTTTTACGTTGTGGGTAAAAATATTTATATATTAAATGTGCATAATGAAGTACAATTATGCATACAAATACATGTATTTAGTGCATGTTGAAATTAGTGAACACATCTATTAATTGCAAACTGACTAAAAAGTGGATAAACACTGTTGTACATGAACAAATTTCTACTACATGTAAACAGAAAATCATATCCACAAAACACACATCTACAAAATTTCAGACATACATAAACAGACTCACAGACATAATAAATCACATTAAAAAATGATTAAAATTCAAGGACAAGTTACATCGCTACATAAATAAATCATACATGTTAATACAGAACTGTACAATGGCATTCATAGAAATCATCTTTTCTATCGGGCATTATATGATGAAGATTTAATGATTTTTGTCGAGTTGTCATTTATGATTTTCACGCAGTTAATTTGTAACCTTGACCTTAAGCATAGATCTTGAAATTGAATAGGGTTCATTTCCCTCCAATTGGTAACAATGACTAATTACATGTACTTTCTATTCTATAATGCTTAAATCATCCAAGTGTCCATTGTGACCCAATATTTGACCTGACTTAGCTAATTAATCCTTGTGATAATCAATACATGTAGGTAAAAAAAATAAAAAAAAATCATACATAAAATTTTTTTCACATAATTGTTTACAGCTTTTTCTGACCCTCTGAAACTAAAGCTGTGCGTCATATAAATGACAACTGTAAACTGTCAATCATTTGCGAGCATTTTGTTTTAGCTATATTTGCGAGGTCCTTTGATACGCGAAAATAAAACGACACAAATAGTTCCTAATACATGTGTAGTAAGTTACGTATATATATTATGTCGCGAAAATAAAACGTTGCGATCCAGTTGTTTCACTTGTGTTCGTGAACTTAAGACACTGCGAATAAAAGATGGTTTACAGTATTCTGTTGTACAGTAGTTACAAGGTTTGTCTTGGATGCATCCATTATTAGTAGACATTTATAAAGCAATGTTAGTTCTGTGAGAAAATCTAGAGTGTTCATGTGTCCTCTGTTATATGGTTGTCTGTCTGAATAGTTCATTAAGGTCATTTGCTTAAATCAGCTAGGTCAATGTGAAGAGGCCAAAAATTTAGAATCTACATAAAGATTTTCTTACACATGATAAATATGTCAGTTATGAATCTAATATTCATTCTTCCAAAAATTATGATAAATCTGCAAGAAAGAAGGTCACAAGGTACAAAGTTTTGGAATGTACAGAAAAGCTTTTTTACAAATAAAAGCTTGTAAAAAATATCAACAATCATATTTCAAAAGTTATGGCCTCTGATGGACTGACAGACAAACAGATCAACAGACAAAGTAATCCCATTAAGTTGCTATGCTTGCAAGTGACACAAACTTAAAGCTCAAAATTCCATTAAACAGACTGAGATAGTTTTAGTGTGTAAGTAGTGCGTGACTTGTTAAAGTTATGATGAATGAAGAAATGGATCATAGTGCACAAAATGAAGCTGCTGACTAAAGATGCTGTGCAACATACATGTAAACAGCACTATGAGTAAACATAAAATATGATATGCATGATGGCTAACATACAATCTATGTGCCCAACACCACATTACATGAGCTACAGGCGTTTTAGTACCTTGTTCTTTAGGCATCCATATTCAGCTGAAATGGTAACGATAAATGTGACGATGATTTTTGGCATGTGACGACACCAGGTACGTAAACAATGATTAAAGCCCATGTCCAGGACAGGATGGGAGAAATTAGTTATGACATAAATTTCCAATCAATATGATGAATGATTAAAAGCAACAATGTGTGATTCTTTTGAACTATGAAACTTATCATTTAAATGTTATATATTCCTCTAGTATATGAAATTGTAATGTAACTTGTAGCCATGTTTGATCAACTTTAATTGATCGTTTCTTCTATGCATTTCGAAATTTCTGTTATCAAAATTTCTTGAAATTTCTGAAACGTAGGTCCTGTAGCATCATATTTCAACCGACCCTGATACGTCTTTCAGTTCATTTTTTGGACGTAATAACTTTCACACAATTTGGCCATATTATATTGTTTAGATTGAGGATCACTGATGAGGGTTAAATACCCAAAGCGTGCATGTCTGGTCCAAGCTGCAAATTTATCTGCTCTTAAATGATGCTATTGAATACGTTTAACATTTTAAAGTAGCTATGGACAAAACCAATCAGGGATCAAATGCATGAATGTAATTCACCAATGTTTTGAAAATTCAAAATTTTAATAAATCTTATATGTTATAACTGTCAGTCACATTTATAGGCATGTAAGTTATATGTATGATTTCTTCAGTATATGACATAGTATCAAACCATTCTGAAACTTGCTATGTACATACTATACATTGTAGTACATATTGCATTTTCTCCTGAAAGATTTGCATCAGGTTTACTCTCAAATAGAATTCTAAACTAAACCAAACTGCTCTGTGAAAAATAATGCTTGATAATTACTTATTCTAACATACATTATCTAACCATTCAAAAGTAGAAGCATCTAATAATTCTAAACTCTAAGCTGGAATAATGAATGATGAAAACATGAAACTAACACAGCTTTAATCCCAAATGAGCCTGCTAAAAAAAAAAGAATTTAGAAAATATATCGAGATATAATTGAGACATGTAAATGCAATGTTTGCAACTTTGACAGAATGATATTTTGAATAAACAATGAACCGCTAAAGGTGGTAAGGTCGGATTGCGAAGTGTTTTTGTTAGATGACCTATACCTTTTTGTGCAGACAGAAAGGTCAAAGGTCATTGATACTATGCTATGGTCATGAGGAATCTATATGTGAAATATTAAAACCCAACCTCTTATAGTTTAACAGTAGGTCAAAGGTCAATGTCAAGATCATTTGGTCAAAAGTCATGGTATCAAATGAAAGATCTGGTCATGAGGAATCTATATGTGAAATATCAAAACCCTAACTCTTATAGTTTAAAAGTGGGTCGAAGGTCAATGTCAAGGTCACTTGGTCAAAGGTCATGGTATTAAAAGAAAGATCTTGTCATGAGGAATCTATATGTGAAATATCAAAACCCTACCCCTTACATTTTAAAAGTAGGTCAAAGGTCAATTGTAAGGTCACTCGGTCAAAAGTCATGATATCAAATGAAATGTCTGGTCATGAGGATTCTGCATGTGAAATATCAAAGCCATATCCTCTATAGTTCATGAGATACAGCCCAGGTTTTATTTTTTTTAAAAGTACAGTTAACTCTCGTTACTCAAACTTGGTTAATCAAATTTCCGCATAACTCGAACTGTTTTTTAAAAGTCTTGATTCTCCTCCATTGGTTTCTATGCATATTTACTCTTAATAAGTCAAATTTCGATAACTCAATCTTTTCGTTAAGTCCAACTAATTCTTAGGTCCCATTAGTCTTTTTACATTAAAAATTTACCTCGGTAAGTCGAACCACTGTGACAAATAAATTTCAATTTTTAAACAAAAATCAATTAATCATAAGGAGATCGATGGACGAATAATTGATACTTTCTTGCTCTGGAGTTGCATATACATAAATTAAAGGTAGCTGGGTCGTTAAAAGTAGACAACACAAATGTTTGTCATCATAAAGACTCCTTGTAAGTTTTATTCCAAATAGCTTGCTGATCATGAGTGTACTCAGTAAGTCAAACTCCTGATAATTCGAACGAATTTCTGATGGACCTTTGAAGTTGGACCTATTATGAGTAGACTGTAGGTCAAACTCCAAGGTCAAGGTCACTAGATCAAATTTTGTTGCTGAGTTTGATTCGTCTCATCAATGTCTATCACTCAAGTTTCAAGTAGCTGTTTCATTCAGTTTTCTCTCAACAGACTTAAACGCAAAACCTTAACTGACGGACAGATGGACATTGCCATTTCATAGACCGGACTTTGCTTTGCAATCCGGCCAAATATTACAATATTTACTTGGCAACAGTCCATTTTGTCAGCAATGTAAGTTCAAATTATGTCAAAACTTGTGTACCACTACTTAGTGACCTGAATTTTTGGAAAGAAATTGAAGTATAGTACATTGAAAATATTGAAATATCCAACATAAATAAACATTTTTCATGAGAATGAGTGTCAAGCACCAGAGTACATACTGTAAATTGCTTTATTTTCGTCAGTACCAATTTTCGTCAATTTCTTCAAAATGACCATTTCGTCAGTACGTAAATTCGTCGTCCAAGGGTCCCTAAAATATCAATTTGTCTGTTCAAATGCCAACGTAACATTCAGGTATAGGCCGTATGCGTTTGCTTTCATTGTTTGTTTAACAATTATTGGTAAACAAACAATTAGTGACAGGTATACCACCTAGCTTGTTGTGAAAACATATCATTTGGTAATTAGAAGTACATTATATGCGACTTTGTGTGCGTATTCAGTTTTCATTGATTTATCATTTGCCTGTCGTATTAACTCTTAAGATTCAATTTTCCCTTTTTACGCTATATTTTGTCAGGAGATTTTATATTCGTCGATACGTAATTTCGTCAAGGGAGGCACTGACGAAGATGACGAAAATTGGTACCTGACGAATAAAAACCAATTTACAGTATACAACTGTATAATATTGTTAACAGTATTACAGTTTGCTAAGGCCCACAAATCCTATACCAGTATCATGCAAAATAAATATATAGTATTACATATAAAAGCATCCATTTGGAAATGATACATTTAGATGTGTCCTTTTTTCTGTTATAAATGTACTCCTTTCAGAAATCTTAAGGAAATTTGTCAATAGAGGGTCAAAAAGATTTTAATAAATACATAAGGGTTTTATGAAATAGGTCAGGGATATAAATAAATATAGAGGATGTGGAAAAGTACTACAAGTAGGTCACAGAATAATGCTTCTTATTTATCCATGAACTAAAATTATCATCTGTTCTATTTTTATTTCAGGATCCCCTGATCTTTGACCTACAAATAGTACATGCACAATCATTTCAGGTGTTCTTTTAAAATCATAATGCCTTTATGAAATTGTATCCGTTTCTTGAAAATTTCTAGAATTTCTTGGATAAGGAGTTCATGCCATTAAACATCACCAGCTCTAATCTATTGTAAAATTATCTCCTCAGAGGTTCTTACTTGATATATCGCTGATTGTCATGCAGAAGATGCATATATTAGGTCAAAGGTCAAGGGGTCAATGGAAGGTCATCACTTGACCATGAGGACTCTTGATGCAATCTTGGTGGGTTTTCTATTGCAACATCTACCTTTACCTCAAAATCAAACAGAAACGATATCAATAATTTCAGAATCTTAACAAGAGTAGAAGAGGAAAGGTATAAATAAACCATGGACTAATGTATATACATCTTGCCACCAAACATGAAAGAATTTATGGAAGTCCTCACTGAATTCGCAAAGTGGATATCATTGAGGTTACAAACGTTTTAGAATTATCCATGTCTACAGTCAAACCTGTCTGTAAGTGACCTTTCTAATAAAGACCTTCATCTTTCTGTCACCTTTCTACTTCCCACAAAGGATTTTATGTATACAAAATTCTCTTTTGATATCAAACTTATCTACCTATAAAACAGTATAAAGCATTAACATTTAACTGAAAATACATATGAATGTGAATCTAAAATCGTTAATCATGTTCATACCTGTCAACTCTCCCTCTTTTGAAGGGAGACTCCCTCTTTTTTTCCCTCAAGGGAAACCAAAATCTCCCTTTTTTGGCCAAATCTACCTCTCTCTCCCTCTTTTGGCAAATGTACCAAAGATGAATTAACTCTAAATAGCAACATTCAGAGCATTTCATGAGAAATTGCATCGCAAAATGCAAGAAAAGATATACAAAATGCAATGAATTACTGATACATGTTTCATAGTTTATAAACGCTTTTGCATTGAAATTTCAGTACAATGAAATTTTTTGAAATTTGGTTTTGCACAAAATGTTGTGATTCCTTAAAAATGTAGCAAAATGGGTTTTCACACACAATCTCCCTCTTTTTCAAGTGCTAAGGAAGGGAGATCTCCATCTTTTTAAGATTTCAAAGTTGACAGGTATGTCATGTTAAAGATTGACAGACAGGCAGATGTACAGAAAGGGTGATTTCTATACATGTATTTGTATATCTCGAAAACTTTTTGTAGGAATAAGAATTAACATTGCAACAACAGTTTTGGCCATCACTTACAAATGATAAAATTACAGAAATAATTGTACAATTCATCACACAAATCTTATCAACAAGTGCTAATCTTCAGTGATCAATTGTCGCATATGTCCTATTCCCTTTCACTCTATGCAGTCACACAAGACAGGTTTGATTGTGTACAAAAAAGCATTAAAGATTACTCTTAACATAATAATGATGCATGATGTTTGATTCACCTTTCATAACATGACCGCTGAAAATATATTCTTATAGTTTCAGTGAGTTTATTTTAAAAATTCATTACATTGTGAATCATCTTTATTTATGTATTAATATATTTTTTGTGATACTATATTATAAGAAGCTAAATAAGAAAAGAGACATGCATAAGGTGTAAAATACAAGAAGTTAAAGAAACAAGGACTTTGTGCTGATATGTTACATTCTACCTATACAGTATATACCTGCTTAGAGTTTGTATGTTCTAAATCAACCTCGGTGAATCCTTTAGGATTTGTAGCCGTGCTGGTATTCCCACGGCTATAAGAGTTCTCTCCTATGGACAGCTCACGGTGATCTATTATCATGTCTGTATCAGAATCATCATCTATGTGGCCTTCACCCTGAAAACAAACAAGAGACCCAGTTGGGAATATATAGCTCATCTAAGTTTCGTACAACAGAAATACAACAACTGCAGTAACTTCTGTGTGGTAAAAAATGTTATCCTTTTTTAGTATTAATGTAAGAGTTATATACAAACAATTTCCAATATCAAAATGTCTCTAAACCATTTTTACTTATGAAAAGCTACCTCATTATAAGCATATGAGAATTCGAATAATCCACATGTAACAATGTGTTTTACATGTACACATCAGTATCTTCCTAATTTCAAACTTTGATAAAAATAGAACATGTAAGGGATGTTACAAGAATCTTCTCAAGAATTTTATTAACTAGTCAATTCTAAACGATACCTGAGATAATTGTTCCTCCGTGGTAAGAAGTTTGGCTAGTGGTAGGCAAAAAGCTGGTAATGTTTCCATCAATGATGGTCGACTGTTAGTCAGTAAAGGCTTCATAAACCTGTAAATATATTACACAGCTGATTTTATAGGGTTGGGCATAACTGGAATGTGTTGTTTACAAATACTTAACAATTTTTATTAGTATAAGTGAATGACTACAATGATTAGCTTCTCAGAGAAGAAAATATACTGTAAATTGCTTTATTTTCGTTACTGCCAATTTTCGTCAATTCATTAGAAAAGACAATTTCGTCAGTACATAAATTTGTCATCCAAGGATTCCAAAAATCATGAATTTGCTGTAAATTATACATTTATCCACTATGTTTGCCATTGTTTGTAAATTAATGATTGGCAGTTAAAAATTAGATGATTGTAATTATCACTTAGCTTGGTGTGATAATGTATCATCATATGTAGATGTAAAACACTGTATGTTCTGAAATTGTTTGTGTAACACATGGCAAATGACAATATGTCCGAGGTAGATGTATAATATAATGGGAATATTTATAAGTCTGTTCTAGGACACACATTTTCTTATCTTGGTTATGTCATCTTTTGACAGTTTCAATGTTCTGACCAAAGTAACGAAAACCTGCCATGATTCGAGTGAATGAAATAAAATTTCAAAGGTAAATTAACTAGAAATGGATAATTAAAACATGTGAAATAAAATGACAAACAGTGGTATGTATATAAAACTACAAAACATAGGATAAAAAATCTGTCCAAACAAAGTTAATGTAATGCTGTCTTCATCTTTTAAGTTCATTATATGACACTCAGTTGTTCACACTCATGTCTATGTTGAAACAAATCATTTTGCATTTGAATCTTCATGAAGCTTACCTGACATCAAAGTTATGCCATTTTCCAACAAAATAAGCTTTTTCTTTATTTTTGACTTTCACATCATCTTGGCTTGTCTGCAAATATTGAAAAAACAGTATGACAAAATAATATGACCCAACTACATGCATAATGTATACTTCAACTATTACCCTTTTCTTTAAAATAAACCCAAATTTATACATATACATGTATACAAAACACAAATCAATAATATCTCTACTTTTATGATTTTAATGAGGTGTTCAAAAATATTTCTTACTATTATTATATGTAAATAAAATAAGTATCCAGATTTTAAAATGTTATTCAAAACACACATATGATATTGGTAGATATATTTGATATATGTAGATCATGCAAAGGTATACCACAATAGTAGTGATAAATAAATTTAGAATCAAATCAAAATAATGAGTTTTCGTAATGAACTAAAAATTAAAGTTCAGCATCTACTGAAACTAGTAACTGTAAATCTCTGATAATGATGACAAGTATGCAGCAAGGATAAAACTTTAAACTACAAATGTAAATTCAAAGTAAATCTATTTATTTTAACAAATAATGATTTATCCCAAGTTTCCATTCACTTTGTGAGATGAGCAAATACTTATGTCTTGTGAGATATGGGAGATTTTGTTTCCATATACTGGTAATTGTAATTGATCATATGGTACATGTACATGTATGTAATTTGTCACTGAGAACGGGTATATACTAAGCTTGGTTGAATTGTGCAAAAAAAATTGAATATAAAAGTTTCCAATCAATCTAACTTTTATTTCAGATTTCGTACATACAGACTTAATTTTTTAATACGTATTTCAAACATAAATAATTCTAATGTTTCTTTCTATAATATTATAAAAACATAATTGAAATAGAAACATGTTGTATTTGATTGAAAATTGTCATGCTTAAGATGAAGTATAAATGTTAAAGTAACAGTACTTAACAATATATGATGCAGATATTGATTTCGGGCAATGGTGCATAAAAGTGCAATATTAAGCTGGAATTCAGAAGTCTTAAATTTTTTATACCATAATTACGAAATCTAACATCGATTTCATGCTTAAAATACTTCATTAATTTTTCAAATGAAAAATAAACTGAATAAGTAATATTTAAAATCCAAAACTTGCATGTTTATGAAGCAGGTAAAAAGACTGGCATATCATTAAAATGAATCCTAAGAGTGCATTATTTATGAAACATGAAATTTCAGTATAGGGACCATGTGCAAAAGGAGTTACTAAAGTCACTTACAGAGAGCTGTCTATATTGTTTATGACGACTCAAGTATTTCTACAAAAACAGTGATTCTGATTACAAATTTATAATAGACAGAGGCAATGCTAAAGAGAGTTCAGAATTGGCCGTGATGACATCATCCATTGAATGTTTATATGTTCTCTGTGGTTATATACATGTATACGCACCCCCCTCTCTAATCAGTAACATCTGGTAAGAAACCTGATGCATGTAATACATTTTTAAATATGTAACCACCTATACTCCCATTTTTTTTTCAGTTAAATTATTAATAAGTACATATTCTGTAGACACATACATGTATTCTTCACATTTTTAAAATAACTTTGAAAATTCTGCTTTAATCGATAATTGGAGATGATGTATATTTAAGAATTGATAGATATTTTGCTGAAAGATATAAAACCTCCGAGTCCGAATAAATAAACTTAATCTTCACCAAAATAAACAACAGAAAATATGACGGTACAGGTTGTTATGAACAACAGATTATTTTCCCCACTTCCGTAAATAGCCAACAAAGCAATAGCAATAAGGTGTTAGTAAAGATGATAAATCTATATACCTCTAATAAAGGGACATTAGGGTTGGGAGAATGGTCCTGCTGAAATCATATCACACTATAATGATGATGATGATGATGAAAATCTAGTATGACATGTAACTAAGTACACATAATTTTTTCTTGTTAGGTCAAAGTCTCTTTTTCTTTTTGGTTTACAGATTGCATTTTTTTCAAACATACAAAAAATAGGGTTAGCAATCTGTCAACCGCTTACAAAAAATACTTTGACTTCATGAAATCCTTAGAATGGAAAATTAATAAAGTCATATGTGTGTTGACCTGTTTACCCCTAAATAATTGTGTTGATACCACTCTGAATAACGAGACTCTTGTCAGCACATATATTTTCCCTCCATATGGAAAACAAGAAAAAGTTATACACACAACTGTATCATAATATTGCATTTAGATAAAAAGTGACACCATACACCAATTTTTGTATTGTATTATCATACAGAATTGATATTTTAATTTTTAGGATTAAATA
Source organism: Pinctada fucata (assembly GCA_028142955.1). Classification (NCBI taxonomy): domain Eukaryota; kingdom Metazoa; phylum Mollusca; class Bivalvia; order Pterioida; family Pteriidae; genus Pinctada; species Pinctada fucata. Next base: position 49,847,105 of record AP027105.1, read on the forward strand.
TTAATTTTATGTGCATTCTATATCTCAGTAGTAAAATAAGATACTTTTTGTAGAATTCATGGATCCATCTTTTTTTTACTCCAATACATATTTTGTTTTGTTTTGTTTTTTTTCAAATTAGGTGCAAAATACAGCATAATGAGGAGAGTAAACAGGTCTGTGTGTGTAAACAAATGAACCTGTTTGTGTACAGTATTCATGTATGTGTAAACTTATGAATTCATAAGTGTGTCAACTAGTAAATTCATATGTGTCAAGTAATGAATTGAGATGGGTAAAATTACATCATATCTTAAATCTTTTATATCATTATGTGCATTCCTAAGAATGAATTAAGTCCATGCCATTCCCATTCACTACACAATGTGAGAGAGGTAAGCCAATCATAAACCTTCATAAACAATGAAACATTAGGTCAGGACAAAAACTGGTCTAACAAAAGCAGTGAATAGCCAAAATAGCAGGTTCAAGAAAATAGCCCCCAAATAGCATGTTCAACAAAGAGAAAGATGCAATTGCAATCAATTAAAAAAACAGAACAAATAAATGAAAAGAAGCTTTCTGACCACAGCAATATTTTATTTTAATTTCTTTCAGAATCTTAATTATTCCTAAAGAATAGACATCTTTAAAAGAGTTGAGTTTGTAAACTTCTGATGCTGAAAAGTTTGTAGTTCCAATAAACATTGAAATACATGTAGGTAAAGTTATGAAAGGAAACCAAATGAAGACACAGATAGACAAGTCACTATAGGAATAAGGAAGACTGAATATACTACATGGATCACTTTACAATATACATGCAAAATCATCATAACTTCCTGATTTCTACATAAGATTAAGTTGACATGCCACTGTGAATAAACAAGCATATCAAGCATATGAGATAGAAGTGATATACATGTACAATTAGAACTACATGTACATACTAGTCTTAAAATGTAGTACAACATTTAAAGTGCAAACAGAGTCCATAGAGGCCTCTTTTATTATTTACATAGAGTGTGTTGGCATTATAATTGCAATAAAAGAATATGGTGTAAATGAGTGAAACCAAGTTATTTGCTTTTACATAAATATAATAATTTCCACATATCTGGAAAATCGAGATGCATGCACATATTTCATAAAAGTGGCTCAGTAACAATGAAGAATTGATGAAATAATTCTTATGTGATAAGTTAGTAGTAAGGCACTCACACCACCACAGACATGCACTATAAATAGCTGAGTTAATGTGAGTAAATTTGAGTAACAAACCGAGCTAAAAGCCCCCGAGCTATCCTCCATGTTTTCCATGGTACTATACTGTCTCTGGGGCTTAGGTTTCTGTAGGGTAACATCAAACTTGTGTTACACATGTACTCAACATAACATCGTTTATACAGTTTTTACAGGAGGGCTACAGAAAGTATATCAAGCTGATGAAAAAATTTGTACTGGGTGAAGAGAAGCCAAGCCCAATACAGCTTTTTCCTTCATGGAAACAATATGTTTTGTACCCCCCCCCCCCCCCCCCCCCCCCCCCCAGTAAAACACTGTAAAATGTATTTATCCCATGGAACGTTTTTTTTCTGTGTTTTATCTTATTTCACCATATAACAAACTCAAGATTAAAGCATTGTAGTAGAATTAGGGTATTAAAATTAAAAACTTGTCAGTTACCTAATACAACATATCACTTGATTCTTCTCAGCCAATCAGATTACAAGAAAGGAGAAGGTACGTTATGGGCCAAAATTGGCCCTATCTGAGAAATAAGGCAAACTTTGAACAATGAAAATACAAGATTTACAGAATGTAAATCAATTTAAATTTTGAGAATCGGATATTGCGTTGCGATTTTATAGCAATTTGAAAACACGTAGGTAAGCTTTCTGTTTCATTGACTTCGACGTCATGTGACGTTATGATCACTTCATGATATAACGTTGTCAGATAACAAATTGCTGTATTCTTACATTATTCATAAAGATTGTTTTGTTCAAGTTTTTGACATGAAACGATTTCATGATCCTCGGAAATCTGCGTTGATGAAGTATTGTACGTCGTCTTTTAGCTTCTGGGTTATTCTTGGAGACTGTCTCAGCAAAAGACTATAATTGATTCTAGGATTTAAAAATCATAACCGTGCATATATTACACAGTCATTCAAAAGAATGAAAAGACAGAGATATTACCGCTTAAATTTGAGATGGGGGATGTAGTGAATATCAGAATGTCAAAGAGTCTGGGAGAGCGACTAGGGTCCCTGTCCAACGGGTCCAGGGCGTTCCTGAAGGGGGACGGAAAATTATCTTACGGCGATTGACCGTTTTGCTTGATGAAGGCAGTATTGAAATAGCCATTTGAAATATTTATCATGGTTATTGGATTGTTATGAAAATTATCTGATGAGCAAAGCAAGTCAGCGATTTTTAGTGTGTGTGGGGGGGGGGGTGTACACACCCCTTGCTGTAGGGATATTTTGACTTGCTTAGGCACGGTCCATTTGATATTCTGGGGGGGGGGGGGGGCTTGGGATTTTTGTTGGAGCAAGATTATTTTTTCCGCCCCGAACCGGGGCAAAAATATTTTTTTCTTGCAAAGTTAGAGCAAGGAAATTCTTTTTTATAAGAATTGATGTGAATATTAAGAATGTTTGTGTTTTTTCAATAGAAATTCTTAAAATTTAAATTTACTTAAATTACTCCAAACATTATTTTTATGTAAAACTTGCATTCACTTCTAAACTGAGGGAGATGAAAGATCTTATAATTTTTAAGAAACAAAGTGTATATAAGGTCATGTAACATGTAAGAGGGCCTGATGCAAGTTTTTACATGTAGAAATGAAAACTAGTAAAAATCTTATTTGAATTCTCCTTCCAAGCTTGTATACAAAAAAGACACTATGGTGATACATGCATCCATTAATAGTAATAAATTATATTGATAATGTATTTAAGCAATTTATTTGTTTCAGTCACATGCATTCTTTTGATATTTTCAAATATGAACTTGCCATTACAGAAGAAAAGTATGGCGAGCGAAGTGAGCCAAAATTTTGTTATAAAAAGTAAAAACTGCGGCGAGCGAAGCGAGCCTAACAATTTTCAGGAATTTTAAGCGAATTTTATGGTTATTCTTCAAATTCAGATTACTTGTAAGAGCAAGATTATTTTTTTTCTGTCACACCATAAGCAAATTTATTTTTTTCATCAAAATTCAGAGCAAAATTATTTTTTTCGAAAAAAACCCAAGCCCCCCCCCCCCCCCCCTCCAGAATATCAAATGGACCGTGCCTTAGTATAATTATCAGAAAAAAACCGGAGGTTTTTAAGAGCAGTTTGATATTCAAACAACAAACAGTTACGTGGCGAGCGACCGGGAGCCAGAGAAAATAATTTTCAGAAAGTTCGACATCAAAACTCAAGTATAAGCCCACCTAGTGCGAATGTACCTTACTTTGACGATTTTTTTTTTGTTGGTGGTGCCCCAACCTCCCATCTAAATACACCAATAAGCATTAATTTAAAATGAACCTTAGTTTGTTTTTAAAATATATGTACATTTATATATCTAGCTGCAGTTGATGAATTAGGAATATACGAATAAAACATAAAATGAAACAAATGATTGCGTATACAGTTATCACAGCCGTTGCAAGAAACTGTGATACATGTAGATGGCGCCACTGAAGGAACAGGGGCTATATATAGTACACAAGGAGTACAATACAAAGACCCCACCCCCCCCCCCCTTCTAATACATAATCTTTTTTGTTATATTGTAAGGGGGGGGGGGGGGTATTAATTTTGTACCCTATGTACTATACATAGCTCCTGTGAGTAAATTTCGATTTATTGATTTATTTACGAGAAGTCACAAATTTGCGAGAAAGCTACCCGAAGACAGACGCAGACTATATTTTTCTTACGGCTATACTGTTCAATTCCAATTACTGATTTCATGATTTTGTCGGGTTGATCATACCAATATAATGCGAGGCGAAGCAGAGCCTTCTATGGGCTTCATCTCCGTGGGCGGTCAGTGACAAACCCAATTACTGCAACGCATAGTTTATTTTTTTTTGGGGGGGGGGGGGGGGGGGTGTCTATTTGTTGTTGAAAAATTCTGTTTCGTGACTCCTTTTATGTACATGCGAATCTATTTATACGGCCATAGCTAAATTGCTGACGGTCTACAAAAATTTATTTTGATGGCGTGTTCGATCTAGTGGACATAATAATTTGTTCTTTTCGATCGATCAGATTGCCAAAAAAAAGCTAGAGATGGGATAAATATAATACGTAGGATTTTTGGCGGTAAAATATACCCACTTTTTTCTGTCTTTTTCTGCATGGTGTTACATGTATGCATAAGTTCTCTCTCTAGTTTTTATTGCCTTAAAAAAACTGTTATGATACATAATGGAGTAGGGTTCATATGTCGAACACAAAATAAATAGTAGTTTTATTGTAAACAATCACATTTGGGGGATTCATAAAAGTTAAACTGAAGTACAACTATACTTAAATTCGGGTCGGAACGGATTTCAATAAACTGACAGATTTTTCTTTAAAGAAGTAAAATCGGAAGAATTCTCAAATACAATACATGTATGTTACTTTGGCTTTGCATGCGACTGTATTTTCTTACATCCCTATCAGTTATCATGGATGATCCTTGAATCAACAAATCTAAATTCTGCTTAACTTGCTTAGGGTTTTTTTTTTTATTTTTTTTTATTCATTTTTTTTACTATTTTACTCCTAAAATTTAAGTTATTTTACCGGCAGAGATTTTATGCGACATGCTCGGTGAACACCTACCCTCTATGTTAGTGAAAGATATCAATATTCAGTATTTTTTTTTTTTTTACTACGAAAGTTTATAAATCAAACCGAATTTCAAGAGAAAATCGATTCCTGATTTGAATTTGTCACGCCAGTGCATGCATCTGCGGTGTCAAGTAAATGACGTCATTATAATGACGTCATAACGCCGTGCCGACGTGATCCATGCATTTTCCATATACATTCTACGCAAGACAAATCATTAATTTTCAACTAGAGCAAGAGCGTCTGCTATTAATTTTTCACCTTTAATCGACAGATATGGAGGTTATTGATTCATTTTTCTACTTTTATTTTTAGCAGATCGTCTTGCTCTATATGAAATTCTCGAAAATATATGTGAATTTCTAGAGAAAAATCCGGATTTGTTAATCCTTCCTTGGTTTGATGAGCTATAATTTCGTAGGGGTGCATCAAAATGAAAAGCGCATTTTATGTATATATATAATTGATCTTGTAGATAAATAAAATAAACACAGTTGATCAATTATCACGATTTGAATTTCTCTGGAAACAACAGGGCCGATATGGGGTCCTATTGTACCTTCTCCTTTGCCAGAGGAGGGATAAAATGTCTTACTTATCATTAACAATAACATAAACATTATGAGTATCGACCAAAAAGATTTAATGATGTAAAAGTCACACAATATTATATCAAAACCACTCTAATGCCTGATACTGTATTAAGAACATTTTAATTTACACTACAGCAAAATAATTTAAAATAATAAAATAATTTAATAAATAACTTACTGATGGCACAGCAGCAAGATTTGTCATTTCTCTATCTTCTTCTACACCAACTCTGTAATATACAAACATACTTTTAATTATGTGTAATAGCATGGGTGTGGCAAAGCCTCCACAGAATATAACTGTTACTAACATTATAAACGTAGTGGCTGACACCATAAGTACTCCGTCATAACGTTCACGTTAAAGAGCCGTACCTACCTGATTTGTAACCACTGTAGCATGGGTGTGGTAAAGCCTCCACAGAATACAACTGTTACTAACACTATAATCGTAGTGGCTGATACCATAAGTTCTCCGTCTAATTATAATGTCCATGTTAAAGTGTCGTATACTTACCTGATTTGTAACCACTGTAGCATGGGTGTGGTGAAGCCTCCACAGAATATAACTGTTCTAACACTATAAACATAGTGGCTGATACCATAAATACTCCGTCTAAATAAAATGTTTATGTTAAAGTGCCGTATATTTACCTGATTTGTAACCACTGTAACATGGGTGTGGTGAAGCCTCCACAGAATATAACTGTTACTAACACTATAAACATAGTGGCCGATACCATCAGCTTTCGAGCCTCTGTAGCTGTGTTACGGATTGACAGGGCAAATGCTATAGCACCTCGTAAACCTAAAATATATGATAAAATCATAGAAAAGGATGTCATATACAGCTACATGTATATAAACATCTGCCGATATAAATTTTTTTTCTAAATAAAATTTTGGTGTGAAAATTCAAAAGTGAAATACATTTATCTCAATTTATGTGAGTTGGATTCTACATGTACGGCCTATCCCAACTTATTCCTTTGAATCTTGTTTTTTATTTTTTTACAAGGAAAAGGTATATTATGTGTTTATCTGTCCATTCCATCACATGTACATCGATACGTCAATGAATGCCCCTCTCTATTTTACACACAACGAGGGGGAAAAGAAGATTTCATGAGAGGCTGCCATCTGTGATCATTATAATATTATGTGTCTTAGATTTACTTACATGTTCCGTATTTTTCATAATATCCAAATAAATAATGATGCTTTAAAATTTAGTTAATATTCTACATGAACACTTGTATATATTTACATTCCTACTTCATTATCCTTATATGAAGGTACCAAGCCAACTGTTGCTTTATTTCTCTATAGACGCAAGAGGCTATCACGTGACTTTAGAACGTACGCAGATTAATTTCTGATAAAATGCCCATTTTATTTATTGCTTAAACACAGATTCAAAACACATATCCATTATCAAACGATGCCGTCTACGTCCAGTGATTAAATGTGTTAAAGTCTAGGTCACCCACATGTACACTTCCAAGAAGTGTGACGTAGTAAGTCGATCACGCATCAGTAAACGAAGTTCAAGGACAAACTGCATTGCTGTCTGCAGAAAGATGCCGTGTTTGAATGAGCGAATATTCAGGCATTAGTGGATCAAATATTCAGTATTTAGGATGAGGATTTGATTCACTTGTGTCATTTACAAAGGTATCAACAGTGAATACATCTTTGCTTCTTATGGAATCATAATATCAGAAATATTTTGAGTATCAGCGAATCTTTAGCCATGATGTTGAGGTAAGTCATGAAAATATCGAAAGTTTTCACATTTTCCACAGCTGTACTCCACTTTTGCATTATTCTAATTACTTCCAGAAGAAATAGGGTAATTTTACAGAAGTTTGTATAATAACACAGATTGATTTCATAGGTATAAACAGTATAACAGTGTGTTAAAGTGAGTTTTCAAATGTTTTCCCTCGAAGTTCTGTGAAATTTCTCCAGTTTAACACTCCGCTATGTCTGAATTATGTTGGACAAAAGCCAAGAATTTTCACGATTCATTTTTTTTTTTCAGTTTTAATTGAAATGGTCAAAATACAGCCAAAGGACAAAATTCAGTTTCTCATTTTTCAACAACATTTCCGTACAGAAGGTACTACTTCGAATCTAGCCAAAAATGTCGAATGTTTGTTTGCTGTGTTCTCCCTCCGCAATGATATTTCAAATGTAAAGAAACGGGATGAAAAATTTGCAGAAATAACTTGATTACCACGTAAAATGTAAATATAAGGATTGTTTTTCAGCTTTTGCGCTTTATCGGTGTGTATTGGCAGTAGGGAATGGAAACAAAATTCATGAAAAGCACTTTGTGATTTACATATTTTGTTTCCATTCCCTACTGCCAACACACAACGATAAAGCGCAAAAGCTGAAAAACAATCCTTAAATACATGTACAAGCAATATGTACATGTACTTACCAGAAAACATCATCATATGCATGAATGAATATTTGATTTTGTTTTTCCTCCCGAGATTGAGTAAAAGAGAAAGTGGGTAAATATTACAAAACCTAGCGACAATGATGGCAAACTGAGAGACAGATAAGGATTTATAAAGGCACATTGAATACATACATTGTAACTGTAAAATATTTACATTAAAATCTTATTTACACCTAAATCCACATGCTGAAAGTGTCAGAAACAAATTTCAATGCAGGATTTGATATAAATTATGAAAATTTCAAGAACTTGATTTCCTTTTAAAGTCTAATACAGCCGATAAAAGATTATTTAACTACAATCTGAGATTAACGGAATATGGCAAGTCCATTTTACTTTAAATTATTTATTTCATTGATCAACTTGCTACAGAATTAGACGTTGTGCAGAAGTGAATGAAAAATTCATGAAAATAAATTCTGCATTATTTTATTCCTTCATGCTTTAAGAGTGATCATCAAATATATCCTGAGTGCAAAGTTGACCTTGACTCTATCAATTATCCCTAAAATTAGGCATATCTTCACAGTTTATACATGTACATGTAATTTGGTATTTCAAAGGATGATAGAGATCTTGCAATTGTGATACATGCATTTTATTTAAATACCGTATTATTGGCATTAATGCATCATATAAACTTAGACTCTACATCTCCAACAGTTGCATGATTATTTGTTAGTGATACATATATAAGGATACAAAAGCTGAGAAGATAAATCCTGGATGCCAGTGCTGGGAATGAAATGTAAACACAGCTACACCAATGTACAGGAATACAAAATTCTCTGCCAGGAAATTCATCAACTCAAAAAGCTGAAATTTTTAAGAAAGTTATACATATACATGTATTTCTTATCCGATAAAGTATACGTACAAGCTCATGTGAATTGCAATTGCAATGATCACATAATTTATAGGATTTTTAATGCAGTTACAAAATAATGAAAAAATTTACTAAATATCTACATTTCATAAAATTTAAATTGAAAATACAAAAAAGAAAGATACCTTCTTTATAAATTTAATAGAATAAAAGAAACAATTTACATGGTGTACTATTTACATGTATACATTCTAGCTATCAAACATACACACCTGCTTTGTCCTCTCCTTTGATTCTTTCGATAAATTGTTGTATGTGTAATGAGCTTGAGTAATGCCACAAAATAAAACAGCAACAATTCCTGAAAAATATATAACATATTACACATATGTGAAGCCACAAAATATTCTCAGAATCAGAACAAATATACCAGCATGTACATATAGTAAGATCCCTACTAAGCAGAAATGTTTTCCTACATTTTTGGAATACAGTTTGTACTGTTAAAATGAAAACCCTCCTTTTTCTCTGGTGCAGATAAAGTCAAAGAGGTTATAAAGTGTTGTCATGAGAAATAGCCGATATACATGTTATCATAGTATTCTCTTTCTCGATAAAGGAAACATACCTGTAAGACCAGCAGCCTCTGCAGCCTGGAATGAACTGTACGACATGAGGAAAAACAATGCTGTCTCCAGCAAGGGAAAGTCTCCTATCTTTGTATACTTAGTAATGTATGCAGAATTAAGGAAAACAATTTTATTTTTGAAATACTCACTGTACAAAATTCAATTGCTTTCATGGTACATGTATGAGAAAATTTTCAAGCTGATACTGAATAAACATTAACAAGTTAAGTCACATGTCAGATGAAGTAGAAATTACATTTTTTCTATCTTGTAATTTCTACTTCGCATTTAAATATTTCATACAACACAATGAAATTTACTTACTACATAGTAAAGGATATCAGAGCATTTACACATCCTATGGCAGATCCAATGGCAAAGGCACCAGCAAATATACCAACAAAGTTTCCAAACGAAGAAAAGAAAGCTGATACATTAAAACCTCCTGTAGACAACTTTCCATACTTCTCAACAGATCTGTAAAATTGAAAAATAAATGTATGAGTACATATTACATGCATAAACCTCTGAGTCTCTTTTTTTTAGTATTTTGTGCAATTAACACTTACTACAAATACATGACTTTTGTTTAAGATATAGATATTGTAATTTTTACAATTAGATATAATTCATTCTGTTTTTGAAATTTCCTTAGAGAACTTATACAAAAAAACAGTCATGATTAGAAAATATTCAGAAGGACAGGGTGACTTTTATCTACCAACCTTTTTTGGAAAGGATATTATCACTAGATATTCCTATAAAATCCTTATAACTTACCCTGATAAAACTATAGCAACTGCATCATTAAGTACACTTTCTCCAAACACAAGGGCAAAAAGGTCAACATCTACCTTCAGATCACTAAATATAGCAAGTACCGTCACTGAAATAATATAAAATTATCATGCTTAGATTAGAAACTTCATACAGAACAGGTTACTTTGACGTAAAATTGATGTACATGTACATGTAAGTTTATAAGACTATGATAAGATATCTCTCTACAAACCTGGATCAGTGGCTGAGATAATGGCTCCAAAAAAGAAACAATCATTCAGTTTGAATGAAACCGACATGAAACGGGTCAGTCCATACATGATTCCACTGAAAGTATAATATATGTAAATGAATTTAGTGACTGAAAGGGTTTTTTTCTCAAGGAATGTTTTCTTTTTTGGTTCAAAAACAAATCAATAACCAAAGGATACATGTTATTATATACCAACCAATGATAAACTAACAAATGCAATATCTTACCCAACAACAAAACAGGAAATGGTCGTTCCAATAAATGCATAAGTCATAATGGCTCCTAAATTTCTGAAGAAGTGTCGCTGAAAAAAAAATGAATTATTTCCTTCATTGAAATTGCATTGTCAATTAACATGTAAAGATATCAAATGAAAATAAGATTGTTATCAAAATAAAGATAATTCAAGTTTTCATAAAGTGCAAATATTCGTGCTAGCAAATCAAGGTCAGTCAGACCATTTAGACGTTAAGTTGAATTTATTTTTCCTTTCTACACAGCCTTGTTTTGATACATGTTCATGAATCATGTATGGCAAAATAAAAGGATTGTTACTTTCAATATACTGTACATATACATGTACTATGAACAAACAGAAATGAATTGCCCATACCCTCTTCATGCTATATCCAGCTTCAAATATGATAAATGGCAGTAACACATTAAAGAAAAGCTCTGGATCAAAAGTCACCTGAAAGAAAATAGATCACTGAATTACTGACTGAATTACAAACAATCACATATAGGTAGGATGAACAGAATTTCATGTCATACACAGCTGAACTCAATATTAAACGTAAGTTATCTTACAGCTGTGACAAGGGGTGATAACTCCTTCTCATCCTCTGCCTCTCCCCAAAGGTTGTACTGTATCGTTTTTGTGTTGACATGAGCAGTACCATTGGTTCCCGACATGTTTTTGGGTAATGATGTAGGCAGCTCCACAAATATAGAGGGTGGGGCATTCTGTGCAGTGTAGGAACTATTGACTAGGACAGCTATGGCACTTTCATTTGATGACTTACTGGTGTACCTTATGATGACTCCAATTATCATACCTGTTGTAGAGAAGTAAATACAAACTATACTTACATGTACTATACCTAAATTATAATATACACCCTGTACAGTCAGGGATTTTTTTAGGGTCTGTAAGGGGCCGAAATTCATCCCCATTCCCAATGCCAAACATAGTGTAATCAAAGATTACGAAGCTCACCTCGCGGCAGCAAAGTTCAATTTCAACATATCTCTAAGTACATGTATATTAAGAAAATCACTCAAGTGATTAAAAGTAGGTCAAGGTCATTTCATGAAAGTTTGATCAAAGATACATCCAATATGCAAGTTTGGTACATGTAGCACTTATACTTTGCTCAATATTGGCCTTTACAGGCAAAATCACTCAAGCAGAAAAAGTAGGTCAAGGTCATTTTATGAAAGTTTGATCAAAGATACATCCAATATGCAAGTTTGGTACATGTAGCACTTATACTTTGCTCAATATTGGCCTTTAAATGCAAAATCACTCAAGTGGAAAAAGTAGGTCAAGGTCATTTTATGAAAGTTTGATCAAAGATACATCCAATATGCAAGTTTGGTACATGTAGCACTTATACTTTGCTCAATATTGGCTTTTAAAGGCAAAATCACTCAAGTGGAAAAAGTAGGTCAAGTTCATTTTTTGAAAGTTTGATCAAAGATACATCCAATATGCAAGTTTGGTACATGTAGCACTTATACTTTGCTCAATATTAGCCTTTAAAGGCAAAATCACTCAAGCGAAAAAAGTAGGTCAAGGTCATTTTATGAAAGTTTGATTAAAGATACATCCAATATGCAAGTTTGGTACATGTAGCACTTATACTTTGCTCAATATTAGCCTTTAAAGGCAAAGTCACTCAAGTGGAAAAAGTAGGTCAAGGTCATTTTATGAAAGTTTGATCAAAGATACATCCAATATGCAAGTTTGGTACATGTAGCACTTATACTTTGCTCAATATTGGCCTTATAAGGCAAAATCACTCATGCGGAAAAAGTAGGTCAGATGCTGCATCCGATGCATGGGTTCACCTCAGCATCCCAAGATGAATCACTTGTGCAAGTTTGGTTACTGTAGGATCAGTACTTTGTCAGATACTGAACTACCCCAAAAACTTTAACCAGACATTGACAAAGTCATTCAACCGGAAAATGTAGGTCAGATGCTGCATCCAATGCATGGGTTCATCTCAGCATCCCAAGATGAATCACTTGTGCAAGTTTGGTTACTGTAGCATCAGTACTTTGTCAGATACTGAACTACCCCAAAAACTTTAACCAGACATTGACAAAGTCATTCAACCGGAAAATGTAGGTCAGATGCTGCATCCGATGCATGGGTTCACCTCAGCATCCCAAGATGAATCACTTGTGCAAGTTTGGTTACTGTAGCATCAGTACTTTGTCAGATACTGAGTTACCCCAAAAACTTTAACCGGACGCGGACGCGGACGGGGACGGGGACGCGGACGGGGACGGGGACGCGGACGTCGGGGTTATAGCATAAGCTCATCTCAACTTCGTCGAGGTGAGCTAAAAAGTGGTACTTTTTCCCAATTTTAGACCTAAAAATTCCTAAAAATTGACATCAGGGGCTAGAAAAAACCCTGACAGCACTTTTTTTTTTAGATAATTTTATTGATATCTGTGGGTAAGTAATAGGTGTAAAATTTACCAGAGGTACATTTTTGTATTGATTCATTATAAAAATATATACATTATATTACAAGCATAGATGTTTCTGACTTTTATAACCAGATCCTCATAATCTTTCTCCAAGTCAAATTGGTGGAAACCTCACAATATATTCAGAACAATTAGAACTTTCTATTTTTCAAGCATCTGTCGCTATAGTATAGTGGACAACAAATTTTCAAAATGGGAAATCACTTTGTCACCTTATGTACCTTATTTACCGGTATGCACAGACCCAATGTGATGTGGCTTTAACAAGTTTTAGTACCGTATCAATACATACATGTACATCAATATTTCACGTTGAAAATTGCATGCAAATGCTACTTGCAAGTAAGGAAACATATCATTGTTGAAAGGTATAATGAAATATTTGAGGACAACAGAAAATAAGCTCAAAATGCATCGAAGATGCAAAATGCCGAGTTGCAAAACTGGAATGTAAGTATGAATATGCAGACTAACATGAAATGTGTATGGTTTGTAACAACATTTTGTGGTCCTAAATGAAAATTTCTGGATCAAGAAATGGTCTTCTCTTTATTCTATATCAGCGTGTAATATATTTTCAAGGATACAGATTTTCAATCTCATCATACAGAATACTTTATGTCCTAATTTTTCTGTACGAACATTTGCGATGATAAAATCATCGGTACTTGTTGGAAATGGCGAAATGTTGTGAAAATTTTAACCGAAAGTTGTCTATTAGGGTGCAGGAACCTTAAGCAAAAGAGAACTACTATAAAACAAAGAACAAGTTTCATGATTATAGGTGCAATACAGGCTCAAAAATGGTCTGGAAACCATTTTCAATTACCTAAGTCCTGTGACCTTGATCTTTGACCCTTTGACCCCTAAATCAAAAGTGGTCATTTTCTATTCACTGGAAACATTTCTGGCAAGTTACATGATTATAGGTGCAATACAGGCTCAAATTCAGTCGGGAAACCATTTTTAATCATCTTAGTCCTGTGACCTTGACCTTTGACCTTTTAACCCCAAAATTGATAGTGGTCATCCTTGATCCATGGGAAATATTTCTGGCAAGCTTCATGATTATAATTGCAATACAGGCTGAAATATGGTCCGGAAACCACTTTCAATCATCGGAGTCCTGTGACCTTGACCTTTGACCTTTTGACCCCAAAATCAATAGGGGTCATTCTTGATTCATGGGAATCATTATTGGCAAGTTTCATGACTTTAGGTGCAATACAGGCTAAAATATGGCCAGGAAACCATTTTCAATCATCAGAGTCCTGTGACCTTGACCTTCGACCTTTTGACCCCAAAATCAAAAGTGGTCATTTTCTATTCACAGGAAACATTTCTGGCAAGTTACATGATTATAGGTGCAATACAGGCTGAAATATGGTCCGAAAACCAATTTCAATCAACAGAGTCCTGTGACCTTGACCTTTTGACCCCAAAATCAATAGGCCTCATCCTTGATTCAAGGGAAACATTTCTGGCAAGTTTCATGATTATAGGTGCAATACAGGCTGAAATATGGTCCGGAAACCATTTTCAATCATCTGAGTCCTGTGACCTTGACCTTTGACCTTTTGACCCCAAAATCAATAGGCCTCATCCTTGATTCAAGGGAAACATTTCTGGCAAGTTTCATGATTATAGGTGCAATACAGGCTGAAATATGGTCTGGAAACCATTTTCAATCATCTGAGTCCTGTGACCTTGACCTTTGACCTTTTGACCCCAAAATCAATAGGGCTCATCCTTGACTAATGGTGAGTAAGTGTATGAAGTTTCATTGTTATAGCCTCTTTCGTAGTTGACTTATAGTCCGGAAACCAATTGTTGACGCCCTCCCGCCCGCCCGCCCAGACGCCAGCCCAACCGCCCGCCCAGACGCCCGCCCGCCCGTCTCACATCAAATTAAGAGCCGAGTTTTGCAACTCGACTAAACATGATTGAGACTGATCTACCTTCTTCAAAACCTTCTTACCAGTAATACTTTGGCTTGGTCTTGGTAGAAGTTAATCTTTTTTTAATACACAGTTAAGATAATTTAATTTGTAAAATCATTGATAATTGCCCGATGCAAAAACATTTTAGTGGGAATGTTCATGTAAATCATAAGTTAAGTTTAGGGGACCGGGACCTTATAGAAAAAATATGACGATTTTAAAAGGGAAAAATATTCCTTTTAACTTTTTTTTGTTGGCAATTTTTGTGATTAAAATTTATATAGGGGGATAGATCTCGAACTCCCATAACTTAACAGTGTATGATATATGTCTGTACGACCAATACTACGCTCAACGTAACAATTATCGAATGACAAGGTCCATAACAGTGATTGCTATGATTTGGAGCAAAATGATGTCACAGGTTTGCTGGGCAGAACATCCTAGAAAGAGACAAAAGTGAACCAAATAGATGGTATTCTACTGCCAAGTGCTAAAACATGTAAAATGGAATTTACAAATGTACATTACTCATCATCAAGTGTCAATGAATACATTTTCTTCCATAATTTTATCAATCATCTTATATGAGAAAACTAGAATCAATATGTTCTTTTAATCAACACTTGCCATAAATAATTGATAGTCCAGATTCGTGTACAAATCGGAAACGACGATATTTGAAAAACCAAATCGTCAAAATTGTCAGTAACAGCAAACTGAGTAACATCAAAATTGTAACACTGTCTATTCTGTGATTTAAGTTGACAGCCTCATCCTCCGTCTCTTCTATAGGAGGCTCTATCACTATCTGTCCCTGGCTTGAAGACGACATGATTTACGCGAATATGACACTGCAAAACAGTGGGTTAATGTTGTTGATCGTCGGATACTCCCTCGCCGGAAATGAAGAAATTGTAATTTTAAACTCGAAAACGGAGAACTTCATTTTCCGTATCAAATTCTAATACAGTGAAACCCGCAGAGAGAGCGCATGCGCGAACGAACAGCTGGAAAATTCTCATACCTATGTTTTTACAGCTTTTTTCAGAGATCTGCAGCCAATTCATCAAGGAAACAGTTATCATCAATTAGACAACAAATTCTAGAGTTCATTCATGTATTTTTTGTTGCATAGGCGCATTTTGTCGCCACTTTTGCATAAACTTTAAATCACTCCTTATTCTCTCGGCGGCGGCCATATTGGTCTTTGTTTACATTACCAACAATCTTTGAGGAAGCTCCCCCACTGTGATGAGCCATGCATATTCCAGCATATATCAACATACTTATTATTTTTCTTCATTTATGTGTACATAACAAGACTCGTCACCAGTCTCCCTGTAAATATATTGACAATGACCTGAGTGATATAGATACCATCTATTACTGGTTTAGGAGCACCCCTGTCCATAAACAGACACCTACCCGCATTCAACCTAAATGCATTGTTCAGCTCTTGCTCTTACTTGGAGGCCAGGTGGAACATAACCCTGGTCCATACAAACCGAAGTATCCCTGCATGATTTGCTCCAAAGCTGTTAAGTGGGGCGACCGAGCATTGGCATGCGACAATTGCGATAAGTGGTACCACATCGAGTGCATGGCCATGGCAACCGCAGACTACAACATATTTGGGATTGCGGATACAACATGGATCTGCAGCAAATGTGACACTCCAAACTCCAGTAAGTTGTACAACTCTATTTCAGCAGATAACAACATTTTTGACAACCTTTCTGATCATACAATGTCACCCTCAAGATCAGAGTCAAGCTCTCTCCACAGCCCAATACCACCTTCCTTCAACAAACCAATGGCAACTTCCTCCCCAATTAGGACCTCTGAGCCCGTAAATAGACAACCCCGGAAGGCTTTACGTACTTGTATCATAAACTTCCAGAGCATTAAAAACAAAGTACCTGAGACTCAAGTTCTAATTATCGACAATGCGGAACCGGATGTTATCATAGGTACCGAGACCTGGCTGAACAGTGATATTGGTTCCTACGAGATTCTTCCGTCAAATTACAATGTTTTTCGTAGAGATAGGGCAGACGGCTATGGAGGAGTCCTGATCGCTGTAAAAAATGACATTGTTTGTACACCACTCCATTCTAGTAAGGACCTTGAACTTCTTAGCGTGAAACTGAGGTGTAATCGCAACAAATCGGTCATCGTATCAGCATTTTATAGACCACCAAACGCAACATCAGAAGACCAAGCTAACCAGCTGATCCAGGAACTGGATGAATTGCGCCAGAACAACCAGAATTGCGACTTCTGGCTTGGTGGTGACTTCAACGTACCAGACATTGACTGGCCCAGCCTATCTGTGACTACACACCAATACCCAGTCAGTATGTCCACGGCCTATATGCATATAACTAGCCAGTGTGGCATTGAACAGATAGTGGAATCACCAACCAGGGGTAACAAGATCCTGGATCTGTTCTTTACAAACAACCTATCATTAGTTGACAAGGTAAAACCTATCCCTGGAGTCGGCGACCACGATGCTATCTTGGTGGATGCACTAATCCGGCCCAAACGAGTAAAACCTACCAAAAGGAAAATACATATATGGGATAAAGCCAACATCACAGGCCTTAAGTCTGACACCACCGCATACTGCAACCATTTTGTGGCACAATCCTTTCCATCAATTGATTCCATGTGGACCTCATTTCGAGATAACATTTTACTCTTACTGGACAAACATGTCCCACATAAGTTCACTCGCTCCAGGCACACAAATCCATGGATGAATACAGAGACACAACGCCTAACAAGACGTAAGCATAGAGCATTTCTTAAAGCTAAGTCAACAGGCAGACATAAAGACCTCAAACGATACAAGTGTCTTAAGTCAACGTGCCAAAGAACCATCCGTAAGGCCCATGACGACTATATTAAAGACATCATAAGCCCAGATGCTAAACAGAACCCTAAAAAGTTCTGGTCCTACGTCAAAGGGAAAAAACAAGAATCAACTGGTGTGGCACCTCTAAGAAGCGCAGATGGTCTCATTCACAGCGACTCTGAAACTAAGGCCAATATACTGAACTCGCAGTTCAAGTCAGTATACACTAGGGAGGATCTAACAACACTCCCAGACAAAGGCCCAAGCCCTTATTCTGAGATGCCCCCTATTACGATCACCCTCAACGGCGTTATAAAGCTCCTTCAGAATCTACAACCCCACAAGGCTACAGGGCCGGATTCTATACCTGCTCGCCTACTCAAGGAGTTATCAGTTGAGCTCGCACCAGCACTGTCACACATCTACCAGATATCACTGAATGCGGGATGCGTTCCAGAGGACTGGAAAATGGCATATATTGTCCCAATCTTCAAGAAAGGCGATAAAAGCAAAGCAGCCAATTATCGGCCGGTCTCCCTGACAGCCATCTGTTCCAAGGTCATGGAACACATTCTGCACTCCTGCATCATGGACCACTTTGAACGGAACTCAATCCTAACAGATGCACAGCATGGATTCCGTAGCAAGCGCTCATGTGAGACCCAGCTCATTGCCACTATCCAAGATTTGGCTAGCGGACTGTCGGAAGGCAATCAAATCGACACCATTTTACTGGACTTCGCTAAGGCCTTCGACAAAGTTCCTCACCGACGTTTAATCCACAAACTCAACTACTACGGAGTCCAAGGCCCTACACTCAGTTGGATCGAAAGCTTCCTCAGTGGCCGCAAACAACATGTACTGACAGAGGGCGCCATATCATCTGAGGCAGACGTAGAGTCAGGGGTCCCGCAGGGCACGGTGATGGGACCGCTCCTATTCCTGGCATTTATTAACGATCTACCTACCGTCGTCAACTCCCCGGTTAGACTCTTTGCGGATGATTGCCTGATCTATCGTACCATCAGATCAGTGAGTGATACCACCACACTCCAGGAAGACCTGACATCATTAGAGAGGTGGGAAAAGACATGGCAAATGGCATTTCATCCAGAAAAATGTACCACCATCCATATCACAAGGAAAAGAAACCCGATTCGAGCTAGTTACCATCTTCACGGCCACACCCTGGATGATGTTCCAGGAGGTAAATATCTAGGGGTTTATATTTCTCAGGACCTATCATGGCGTGACCACATCAATCTGACAACAGCCAAGGCTCATCGATCTGTTGGCTTTCTGCGCAGAAACCTAAGGAGTTGCCCACAGCAAGTCAAGGCACAGGCATACACTACCCTGGTCAGACCTGTCCTTGAGTATGCCTCCACAGTATGGGACCCTTACCAGACTCAGCAGATCCAGCAGCTCGAGAATGTGCAGCGCCAGGCAGCAAGATTCGCCACAGGGAACTATTACTCTAGAGACCCTGGATGTGTTACTAGCATGCTCCATCAGCTAGACTGGGAACCACTTGCCCAGATAGCATGACTACGTTGGGCCAATGTTGGTAATATGTTGTATGGTTGGCCGGTGGTTGGCGTTGGCATGTCAACGTTGGACCAACATTGGCCCAACATTGTATTTGTCGGACATACCAATGAATTATCGCTGTTGTTGGACTGGGGTTGGGCCAATGTTGGTCCAACATCGTATGTTCAAGATAAAAGCACCGATCGAATTATATAATTTTACAAATGAGATTTACAAGCACACCATCATTGAAAAAGATCAAAATTTTGCTTCAAAATAATAAAACGAAGCCATAAAAGTCAAAAGAATAATGATCTAATTTACGATGTTGGTTCAATGTTGGGCCAACGTTGGTCCAAAATAACGAAAAATGTAAAGTTTCAAATGAAATCTAATTTAATAAAAAGTCAATCTGACTTTTGCAACTGGACAATATTAACTGAATTTATTCCTCTTTAACATTTTTATATTATTTGCAATAATGGTATGAATGGGTTGACGTTGGGCCTACGTTGGACCTATGTATGTTATACCAAGATTAATTTTCAAAATATCGTTTATTTTTCATTTCCGAAAGTCTTGAACTATGAAGTTTTCAAAAATTTTCAAATACTTAACAAGTCTTTAGATAAGAAATTTGTGTCCGTCAAGAGAGGACATGTACTTTTTGCGGTACTGTAAGACGTTGGGTCAACGTTGGACCAACGTAAACATTGGGTAAAGAAAACATTAAAAAAAAAACAATTTTTCATAAAAAATATTAGATCATGTCTATAATGTGCATAGTTATTTCACAATGATACATACATGTATATAATATGTCAGTAATTCAAGGTTCCTGTTTTACTTTATAAACTTCAACTTATCATAAAATTAACTACCGAAGTATAACTGCAGAGATAAGATCTAGGTCAGTGCTTGGCCGGTCAAGTTATAATTAACACCAGATGTCTGACCAATTTCTAAGGCAACGGAGCTAGATTGCACAATCTGATACCGGACGTTTCTTATCTCATTCTGGGACGCAAACTACAAGGTTTTAAGTAAAGATAAATTTGAAATAGAGCGAGAGCGGTCAGTGGACGCTAAAGTTCTGTAGAGTGTAGGCAGTAAACGTAAGTACATTTTGATATTTATTATTATTCGTGATAGTTGGCAATTAGTATGCATTATTTTATTTATTTTTGTTCATATTGCATTTGTAGAAATCAAATTAACTATTATCATTAAGCATGTTAATTTATCTAGATATCTGATATTTTTGTATCTTTTCTCTTTTGCAGTAACATACCACGTTGAAATGGAGATCGGTTGATCGAATGATTTGGAGATAGTTCTAGTATTCGACTTGATGAGAAAGAAAGGAAAGGTGGAGATACCAAACGACCAGAGTTGTGTTTGAAGTCGGATAGTTAACATTGATTGATTTATGTTCAGAATTGTGGATCAATAAATATGAGGATATTTATTTTCTACTTTCAGATCACCAAAGGATCTACGGCCAACGTTACCAACAAAAAACCAACGTTCAGCCAACATATCATTACAATGTTGGATTGACGTTGGACCAACATAAATCCGATATATATGTTAAACTGGGCCAACGTTGGGCCAACGTGTAAACATCCGAGATCTGACATCGGCCCAACAGCGACCCAACTTGTGGGGCCAACGTTGGGCCGATGAGCAACATTGCATTGGCCCAACATTCACTGCCGATATTGGCCCAATGTTAATGTCACCGATGGACTTGCGTTGGGCCAACATCAGCATGCTATCTGGGTGCCCATAGGAGAGCCAGGAACAGAGTCATCATGCTCTACAAGATTACCCACCACATTGTAGAAGTTCCTGTGCACCACTTGATCCACCTCAGCAACACCAGAACACGTGGTTCCTCTGCCAACAACATCCGGCATATCAGCACCAGGGTCGACGTCTATAAATACTCCTTCTTACCCGCTACCATCAGGTTATGGAATAACATCCCGCCATCTGTGAGAGGATCACCTTCTCTGAACACATTCCGGTCAGCGCTCCTTTCGGTGGACATGTCCGGAATCCTCACAATAAATTAGATGTACCATTGTTTTAGCCTGTTTTTAATTGTGAATAGACTCAGAGTTTTTTTAGCTGTTTGTTCGCGCTGGAGTAGTGAACACTCGACTTTACGAGGAAACTCCATTCGGGAAGAAGAAGAAGAAGAAACCTGTCTAAACCGATATCAACTCAAACGAAGAATAAATATCGGTATAAACAGGTTATCGGAATCAAATTAAGGTTTCCTGCATGAGAAGTTATCTTTATTTTCCTAAGGAAATACTCATCATAAAACTGTGATACATTACTGTAATGCTTTCTTGTTTACCATGTACTGTTTAAACTCTAATTTCCCTGACATAGAAATCATCCTCTCTGTGATAAACTTGGAAATATAAACTCCATGAAAAAAGACTTTAAGTCAGATGGAATTGGCTATAGAATTTTTAGTTTTGTACTTGGTGATAAGTATACACACACACACGTACATTAAACTTATTATAATACAAACAATTATATAATTAGACACTTGCCTTGGCACGGGCAGTTTAATAACTAATAAGAGAAATGGAGTCCATTCAGACATAGTTTTAATCGATCAGATCAGCTTTTGGTGATAATTAATCAAAACATGGGCTAGTCAAGGTAGTTCAGTGTTGTTTTAACTTATCGGTTTAGACAGTGTATACAGATTACAGATCACAATTAATTTTGAATGTTCGTTGACCACGCAAATAGTTCCTGATTATTTCAATCCCTCGTCTTCTTACATTTAATTTCTACGACTCTTTTTACACTAGATGATTCGTTTTTTACGTCAATGAGTCGCAGATGAGTTGAAAAAAAATATTCTAGCATGTTGAATGATACTGCATCATCCTAATCGCGGAATGACAGATGTGTTATGAGGCTCTAGAATTGATAGATTGTAGAACATTAGAGCCACAGATACCCCCTTTCGGGTTTAAAAAGATATTAAAAGTCTACTAAGCGACAGATTTTTGCATGAATCCATTTCTGAGCTTATTTTGATACTATCTAGCAGATATAAAAGTTTCAAGCAAAAAATGGTGGTGCGATTCGAGTATTTAATCGTCATATTAGTACGTTTTACAAAGGAATATATAGGAAAAAATAATTGGGGTCTGATACCTACATGTATAAAATGTCACTGGGACCAAAAATTTCAATCGGTATTCAGAGTAGGCAGTGTTCGGTTTACACAGGTTATTTTATATAGGAAAAGATGGAAATTCTTTGGGACAAAAAAAAAAATATCGGAATAGACAGCTTACTTAGTATCAGATTAGACAGGTATTGTTTAGACAGGTTTCACTGTACTCCTACTAAAATTCTTTGTCTGTTCTTTCGCCATTCGTTCAGTTTCCATTTGATTTCTCAAAACTATTGAACACTATTTAACGATATGTGGATACTTGTTTACGGTTAAATTAGAATGGGTCATATAAAGTTCCATGTCAAGGTCACAGATATATAGGATCTCAAATGAATTTTAATTTCATACGATGTATTATGAAACGAGTTGTGTGTTTTATATCCCCGAGCCTTGGCGAGGGGATATAAAACGCACAACGTCACGAGTTTCATAATATATCGTATGAAAAGAAAATTCACTTGAGATTCTTTTAATCACATGATATTGCCTAAAAATGTGTATTTCTAACGTGAAATCAACATTTCCGAGAACTATAGAGGCGAACCACGTCGTGATCTAGAAGTCGTCTGCTACGCCATGAGAAGTAGTGTCCCCATCGTATAGATATTCTGTGTGCAAGAGAAAAGTATTTCAATTTTGAATAGTATTTTAATGCAGGAATTAATTCAACAACAACAATTTTAACCATTATTCTAATATGACTTGAAATTTTCTCCCTATATGTATCATAGAACTCGCCTGGTGTAAAATCTCCAACAAACTTCCAGTGCGCTAAGCTCCGCCCATTCACGTGCTATATTAGAATAGAAATAACACATATAGCTAGCCGTGATTCATTGTCCAGTAATTCCACTCGTCACATGAACCACGAAGCGGCTCGGTGATAATTTGATTGGTTCATGCGACTCGTGGAATTACTGGACAATAAACCACGGCTAGCTAGTTGTTATTTCTTAAATATTGACTTCGGGTCTGAATTTAACAGTTGACTGATATTTGAAACGTCACATTTGTCAAGGTTTATGTGATTATGTTCCAAACTTGACCAATCGCATTCAAGCAGAGCGATATGTAACGAGTTATGATATCATTTATTTATGAAATGGCTTTATGAAACTGCATAACGGGTGTATCATGTGATAAACGAGATTTATAATTAATCATCTTTTCATTACATCAAAACCAATAGGTTAAATGTCAAGGTTGCCTAGGTGCAAAAAAAAAAAAAAAAAAAAAAAAAAAAAAATTGCCACCTGATAATTCAAAGACCCTCCAACCGACCAAAATCAAACTTGGGTGAATGAATACTTATCAAAAGAAGAAAGTACTTATTTTAATTCAGGGTTAAGGAATTCACAGGTCAAGGTAACATTTAGGTAGCTACATGTGTTGTGAGAGGCAAACTGTTGTATACTCAGGATATTCTCTGTCATTTTTTTATGTAATATCTATGCATAATCTGTGTATTTCTCTTTGGTGACTGTCATCTTGAAAATTTATTCAATTCCTCTCTTAAGTTTGACAAATTTCTACTAGAAATTGTGATGCAAATCTGAATCTAATAATAAAAGACTTTCATTTGTAGGTATATTTCTCCAAGATCACTACAGATGTCAAGACTCTCCAAACTTTCCACAATGACTAATCTCAGAGAGAAATTTGGACCAACAAATCAGCTTGGAATTCGAATCCTGACTTTTGTCTCTATCAATGACAATTTAAAAACATCCAAACTGCTAAAGACAGTATGGCCTAGTAGCAAACCTGCATCTTCTCAGAAATATGAGTTCAAAGCCTAAATTGCTCACACAAGTTATACTACATTTGGTAAAGCAAATGTGTTTTTGAAACATAGGTAATCACAAATTACGAAGCTCACCTCATGGCAGCAAAATTAAATTCAAAAATATTTCTTAGTACATGTACATGTATATTGGCTTTTAAAGGCAAAATTATTCCAAGTGGAAAAAGTAGGTCAAAGTCATTTTATGAAAGTTTGATCAAAGATACATCCAATATGCAAGTTTGGTACATGTAGCACTTATACTTTGCTGAATATTTGCTTTTAAAGGCAAAATCACTCAAGCGGAAAAGGAAGGTCAAAGTCATTTTATGAAAGTTTGATCAAAGATACATCCAATATGCAAGTTTGGTACATGTAGCACTTATACTTTGCTCAATATTGGCCTTTAAAGGCAAAATCACTCAAGCGGAAAAAGTAGGTCAAGGTCATTTTATGAAAGTTTGATCAAAGACACATCCAATATGCAAGTTTGGTACATGAAGCACTTACACTATGCTCGATATTGGCTTTTAAAGGCAAATTCACTCAAGCGGAAAAAGTAGGTCAAGGACATTTTAAGAAAGTTTGATCAAAGATACATCCAATATGCAAGTTTGGTACATGTAGCACTTATACTTTGCTCAATATTGGCCTTTAAAGGCAAAATCACTCAAGCGGAAAAAGTAGGTCAAGGTCATTTTATGAAAGTTTGATCAAAGATACATCCAATATGCAAGTTTGGTACATGTAGCACTTATACTTTGCTCAATATTGGCATTTAAAAGCAAAATCACTCAAGTGGAAAAAGTAGGTCAGATGCCGCATCTGATGCATGGGTCCATCTCGGCATCCAAAGATGAATCACTTGTGCAAGTTTGGTTACTATAGCATCAGTTCTTTGTCAGATACTGAGCTACCCCAAACTTCTTAACCAAGTCAATCAAGCGGAAAATGTAGGTCAGATGCAGCATCTGATGCATGGGTTCACCTCAGCATCCAAAGATGAATCACTTGTGCAAGTTTGGTTACTGTAGCATCAGTACTTTGCCAAATACTGAGCTACCCCAAACTTCCTAACCGGACGCGGACGGGGACGCGCGGGGGTATAGCATAAGCTCACTCAACTTCGTTGAGGTGAGCTAAAAACCCGAAGTGAAAAATGTGTCAACCAATCAAATCCATTGTCTGTTATCTTAAGAAATTCCCTCAGGAATGCATGGGTGAACAAGTCTTTTGAGAAAGGACAGTTATTTTTAAAACAGATTGGGTTGGTCAATACAATTTTGGTAGAGGACCTTGAGTTCTTGTTTCCTGTATGTTTTCGTGTGATTTAATCTAGTGATACCAAAGTGCATCAGACAATGAGGTCCAACAGTAACATCATCAATTATTCTGATACATGTTTGACTAAATCAGGTCAAAAAAAAATACTAAATATGGTATGACCAGACCTCAAAGTAACATCTTGTGAGAATTTTTTTTTCAAGGACACAAGGTCAATAGTGTTCAGGTCAAAAGAAACCAGTGCAACCCAATTACATTACACAAGCATGTGAAAATCTGCCTGTCCAAAAAGCTAAAAACAGGCTCACATAAAAAGTACAAAGTATTTTATCGTCTCACCATGGACATCAACCTTGACCAGGAATGTATTCACACTTTACAATGATTATGGTTGAAGTACATGATATACTTAGGCTGTGACATACACTTTTGTGTTCTGAGAAGTATGTTGCTAGTGATGTCTGCATCCTAAACAAGAAAGCTGCAAAAACATCTATAACTCGAAGGATAATAACTTATTCACATGTATATTTATGTCTATTAATTTATTTTTTCCTTTTTTTTGACAATCTAACATTATATCAGATCACATACATGTAGCTATTCATCTCTCTCCCTCTCTCTCTCTCTCTCTCTCTCTCAACATAACAAACTAAAGTCATACATCAATCTTCTTGCAACGACATGATAAATCCATCAAGCACTTGTAAATGCAGACATTATCACTAAAATGAGGTAACTCAATCAGAAGAAAAGTCCCCTCATTCTCCTTCCCATTCCTTGTCTGTCATACATCACATTGAATTTATTCACAAACTGCAAAAAAAATTATATATGTGATCATGATTTAAAATTTAGTCATAAAAGGTCCATTATTCAATACAGCATAGGACACATATGAAGTAGATTTATATGCCGGTACATGTTTCAGTGTAAGATATGAATTTAATCACAGGACTTGCGTCATAAGACAACATAGCTTGCAATGTAGGTCTTATCACATGATGAGCATTTTCATCAAAATATTTATGTCCAATCACTTTCATTTCAAAAGATATGGCCGAGGTTAAAATTTTTGAAAAGTATGTCAAAGTTCAAGGTCACTTGGTCCAAAGGCTTGGTCCTTGGTCCAATATGGTTGTGATGAGTCTACCTCTGAATATCAAAGGCCTATTACCTACCTGTCAAAATATATGGCCCAGGTTAAAGTATTAAAATATGTCAAAATCCATTGTCAAAAGTAAAGGTCTCGGACAAGAGTTACAAGGTATCCCTATGTGAAATTTGATCTATGCCTTATAAAATGTTAAATAGATATGGCCAGATCAAAGTTTTTTTGTGAAAGTCAATGCCTGGGACAAAGGTGACAAGGTCAAAATTTACCAGATGTGTTATTGTGATGAATCTATGCATAAATTATCACAGGCCTATCTTTATCTGGATCCACAATGACAAGACATAGAACAAACAAGTACAATGTACTTTTAAAGTATTAAAGAAAATACATTGTACATGTATATAATTGATAAACTTTTTTTATCCCTAAAAACTGATCAAAACTACAATTTTGTTTGAATAACAAAGACATTGTCTGATTAATTTTACATATAACACATTTTCTTATCAATATAGAAGAAAGGAAAGGATCTCCTTTAGAATTAACATTTGTAACAAAAGACTTGTCAACATAAAATGATGTTTCCCCATATTGCCTTTTAAAATATGGCAGAGGATAATCTCCTGAAGTTAGTATGAAAAAATTAAATTGCATGAAGTCAAATGGTGAATATATTCTTAAGTGAATTGGGCATCTAAATACCTGATTTATTGAGTTACATCCTTTTGTTATTGTTCCCAGGTAAGACATCAAACATACATCATTGCATTGCTGAAAACAAGAATAATATTTTTTTATCATATTAAAAAAATCTCTTTCAATAAGCAATGATTTAGAATTATTGATAAATTAAAAGTAAAGATTAAAAAGTAAAAGTAAAGATTAAAAAGAAAGTTTATTTTCATCCTTTAAGTGTTGATCAAATATCTGTAGGGTGAAAAGCAAATCAGATAAGACATACATTGAAGTAGTCTTCCTTGAATTTATCTGTGTTCAACACAGGTAAACGATAGCACAGACTGTAGGCTTCTCGTAGAATATCATGGTTCTTTGGGATTTCTCCTATGAAAGTAAATCATAATTTCTATCATACATTGAAAAGGTACATATAAAATACACAAAGCATAAAATCTATCATATTACATAAGTTTGAAATACAATGTATGATATTGAAATAAGAGATGAAAGTAAATTCCTGCAGATTATAAACTATTGCCTTGTTCACATGAGTGCGCATTAAATCTAATTTGCATTAGATTTGATGCGCTTTATTCTAATGCGAATTAGATTCGCATTGCGTTCACACGACACATTCTAATGCGCATTAGATTTTGGTACATTTGCACTGAGAGCCGGATACTTTAGATAGTAAAAGGGTCAAATGCATGCCTGTATGTTGTTTTGCTCATAATATTTACCTCTTCCTAAGTTGGACTTATGCATGCATTGCATGACGTCATTGTGAGATAAAATGACGTCACAGTATAATGTTACTATACGTAAGTTTAGAGACGCAGAACAGTTATTCAGAGGGTTCATTGTGAATGAAATCAAGTATTTTTACCTCTTATTCTATGTTTCGAGGTCCAAGGGTGATTAAAAGTGCCCAGTTATGATGGAAATGTACTGTAGAATTCTAGTAAATCATATACGCATGCGCCAGATTTAATGCGAATTAGATTCGCTTTGCGTTCACACGGCAAAATCTAATGCGCATTAAATCTAATGCGAATTAAACTAATGCGCATTAGATTCCTCGTGTTAACGCAGCCAAAATCTAATGCGCATTAAATTCGATTTAATGCGCATTAAACCCGTCGTGTAAACAGGGCATAAACTTCCAAGACAGCCATTACCTGTACATATTTGCATCTAAGTGGGCAGGCAAAAGATCTAAAAATGTATTCAGACTTTAACTAAATGTACATACATCTTTTCTATCTACACGTAAAAAGAATAAGATTTACTACATTAACTTAAAGTAAGCTCACATCATTTCAGCTGAATATACATAATTTTGATACAATGGTATAATCAAGGAGGAGGTTCATGAATTAAGTGCTTATTTGTCCTCACCTGCTTGTACTGCTTTGATATACTCTAAGATCAGTCTCACACGACTATGTAACATCTTGATAGAGCTATGCTGTGCAATTAACTGCTCTGCCACTGTAATAAACAAAGAAAAATACAACGTCAAATGGCCGTAAATAAGGATTACATATAATTTTTTTCCCCCTTTTTCCTTTTTTCTCTTGGGGGGGGGGGGGGGGATGGGGGGGGGGGTTTGGATTATGTGGGAGAGGGCGTTAGGTAGGGTTAACTTATTATCTTTAACAAATGCTAACAGAGAAGTTTTATTTACTGTCCTGTTCACTAAATCCAGAGCACCCTGTTTTGGCGATTTATTCTGTTGTCTGAAGAATTTTGCTATAAATAATTGTTCCGAGCATTGACATCCTTTAGTCGTAACTGGAAATTAACTTCAACTTACCCTATCAGCTGCCTTCAAACCGCAATATGAAAAAATAAAATGTCTACGGGAAATTCCCATGTTAATTTCAAGCCGCCGCCATCTTGCTCTCCGTGTCAACAATAGTAAACAGTGACGTCAAAGCCTCCGACGTCACACATTTTCAGCGATTTTACTATAGAAAATCCCCGTAGACTTTTTATTTTCCGTCCTATTTCTAACTTAACTGATGCACCGCCAAAACAATGGTATTTTCTGTTACGACTAAAGGAGTACTATAAAATTGATATCTTTTTGGAAGATGACATTATCATATTTTAGAGAAAACCGGGAAAACAGGGTGCTCTGGAATTGAACAGGACAGTAGTGTCGAACATTGCAAACATACAACATAAGCTCTTAAGAGCTAAAATTAAACAAATAAATATCACAGGAAACATAAATTTACAAAGACAGGTGAGACTTACTGGCACTTTCAGGCCAAAGATATTCTGCTCAAAGACTTTACATACAATATTCCTTAATATTATACAGTAAACACTAATTTGACTTTAAACAATGTAATTCTTATAGGATTCCATAATCCATGTTTAGCCTCAAAAAGAAAGTCAACATTTAACAACATCATGGTTTGAAAACCTCTTTGTCAGCAAACTCTTCATCATTTTGTTTTATACCAAAATAATAGACATTTATATATGTAAATTGCTTACCAGTGGAACCTTCTCCACTCTCTGATGTGGACACCCTGGCTACATGGTCCACTCCTATCCTCTCTGCCTCCTCTGTAGCTAGAGTGTACTGGAGCTCAATAAATAACATGGTAGCCTGAAATAACGTAAATAATGAACCTTCCATTACTTTCTATTTCATATGTCATACTTCAAACACTCAAGTTGTGTGACCTTACATCCCAATCCTCTGTGCCAGAGAGGGAATTGAAATCAGAAGATTTTCATATAAACCGTATAAAATACAAACTTTTTTATCACACAATATTAACTATACATGTATTAGAATAAAGTTTCATCCAACCTCTTCCGCTTGTGCAAATAATGAAATAAAATGACTGTTTTAACCGTTATCTTTTTTTCCAATAAGAATACTCTAAAGTGTAGTGTGTGTCAAAAGCTTTTATAAGTAATGAGTAACTTTATGTAATCAAATATAGAGGGTGTCTGGTTGTAAGAACATAAACAACGTTTTGACGATATTTTTTATCTGATAAAAAATAACAAAATTAGTAATTTTCTTGTACATAAAACAAGAGATTACCTCTTTGTTCACTAGATCTATTACTGATTCATATATTGCAACAGGAAGCTGTAAAATACAAACAATATTGCTGATAGTATGTTACAACAATGAACACTTTACTAAAAAAAAAAGGAGCAAAATTTGTAACTGTTGATCATCATCTTTTCATTGCAGAAAATTTAGTATGTGTATAATATTGCAAAAGCATAAATATTTGTTATATACAAGTATCAATTTTTACTGTTTCTATGAATAGCGGTAGCTATAAAATGAGAAAGGTTTACTCATATCAAAATACATGTACATCATCCATTGTCCTCACGACAAGGTCTTATGGCGTAAAAAATACTACTTTTAAAAGCAAAAAAACAAATTCAGTACATACGTCTGTCTGTCTGGCTAAGGGATTCATTTTCAAAAATATTGGACTCTCATTGATCTGGCAGATCTGAAAAACAAAAATGAGATATATAACATTGGTATAATTTCTTTTTCTCATTAAAATATAATTTGTAATTCATCTATTTCTGAAGCGAGAGAAAAAAAATTTCGAAAAAAACCCAAAGTGGTTCCATTACATAGTATCCGCAGTGTCACATTTGGAATTTGACCAGGGGTGATTTTTAAATAGGGGACAGATGGGGTCCAGCTTCATTATGTGAGCTTTATAATTAAAATATAAACTATGATTTTTGGTATTTGAAAGAAATAATTAGTTTTTTGTTTTGAGAAAAGCCCATTATTTCCATTGTATACCTCATATATGTTAAGTATGACCGGATGTGAAAGTAAGAGGTCATGTGATTAGCTATGGGCAAAGGAAAGTAGTGCTGTATTTAGGTAAAAAAAACTTTGAAGTCTTATTTTTTAAATTCAATCAGGTGAAAATTCAAATAAATTGAATGGATTATATATTATGTATGATATGTACATGTATCCCACTGGAATAAGGGATGTACTGTTCCTTCCGCTGCATTTAACACATTTTAAATAGTGTTATAGTCACTTGTACCTTTTTTGTGCTGTCTATATCGATATATAAGAAATACACAATAAAATTAATAGAAATACAGTTTATTTAGCAAATCATTTGAGTAGGGTGTCAAATTTGAGTCACTTTGGGGGGTCATGCCTCTTTTCCATGCCATCGACTACTGTGCTACTATCGCTTTGAGCAGCACATCTGACTGGCAGGATATGTCCAAATGAAAACAAGAATTAAAGAAATAATCTGCAGCAATAAGGATACTTTTTATTCATATGCAGCTTTATATGATATGAGCAATTCAAAATCATTACTATTGAATTTCTCCTGAATATTCAACTCCAAAGTCAAGGTTACAAAAGTTTTTAGCAACAGAAGTATTCCCAAAACAAGTGCATTTGTAAAATATATCTTGATGAAACCTTTTTACTTAATATGGCCAATGTTGAAGTTTTCAATAGAAAGGTTAAAATTCTGAGGTAGAGAGGTCACAAAGTCAAAACTATTGATACTGTTTAAAGGCTTTTTTTACCACTCACTAATAAAAAAAATTTGGCCATTGTGAATGTTTTACACTGACAAACAGATGGAAACATTGACAATTACACAGATGGACATACAGAAAGAAGAAAAGTTACTTCATTTCCTAAAACTTTTGATTCCAGGGGTATAAAACTTGGGGGTTAAATGTGATGGTAGGTCCTAGATAGACCAAGAACAGGCAAAAATTTTATTTTTGATACCAACTCAAGAATAAAATTTTGGCCTGTTCTCGGTCTAGGTCCTAGAGTGACAGTATTTTTCCAGAAATTTGAATTTATGGTTATCTTCCGTACCTGACAGTCTCTTATGTTTATGTGTACATGTGGAACAGTAGCTTCATCAATATTTAGTCAAACTTATACACTGCCAGAAAGAGGTTATTATCTATATAAGGCTTTTATTTCTAGCTAATAATCTAGTATACATTTTTAAAACCCCCAATACATGTCCAACAAACTGCATACATTTTAATATTGGTACATAAAAAAATGCTACCACACAAAAACAAAATAGAAAAGGGGAGTAGAGTATTTCATTTATTGAACCAAATTCTGCATGAATGGGTGAACTCTATTGATACCAAAATCTTCCTAACATGCACCCACACAGAAAATATAGGTCATGACCTACATTTGAACATAGATTTGTGAATAACTCATAAAGATGCATCATCTGTGCAAGTTTGGCCTTCCTATCACTGATAATCGAGAAATAAAACTTCTTGACATTGATACCCAAATCTTCCTAACATATGCACTCATGCGAAAATACAGGTCATGACCTGCATTTGAATGTAGATATGTGATCTACTCATAAAGACGCATTATCTGTGTAAGTTTGGCCTTCTTAGCACTTATAATAAAGAAATAAAACTTCTTAACATTGATTCCCAAATCTTCCTAACATGTGCACTCAAGCAGAAAATATACGTCATAACCTTCTTTGAACATAATTTTGTGGTCTACTCATAAAGATGCATCATCTGTGCATGTTTGACCTTCCTAGCACTTATAATAAAGAAATAAAACATCTTAACATACTTGTGTGGATGCCGACAACAGGGTGATAGCATAAGCTCCCTCTCACTTCGTGAGGTGAGCTAAAAATGTAAATAATGACAATAAGAATTACCTGTTTGTGAACTTTAATATCTGAGAAAGTTGGCTGTTCCCCAGTGGTGTACCATCCTAGAAAATCTAGGTCACTGAAAACCTGCTTAACTGCAAAAAAAAAAATCTTAATAAAACATTCTATACAGGTATCTAGATGATTCATATCAATATTGATCTATTATAAAGTGAACTCAATCATATGTGACTGTAAATTACATTCATAGTTTAAGGTAAACAAAGTAGAAATGACAGAACATGCTGTGTTGTAAAGGATAAATATGTATTAGCCCGATTAAGGCCCATTTACATTAACATGTATTGCCATTCAAAAGATTTACACAATCGCTCTTGCTAAGTGGATCAAACTCCCAGGTCATGAAGTTAAATATTGTTTATCAGTTGAAAGGCCTTGCAGCATGCAAAACACATGTGAGATAAGTAAGATCAATATCTTTATGAACAAATGGATAAGCCAGACTCCGTGGTCTGTAGAAGAGGACATAATATCTTTTTTCATCAAGTATTGGTACTGTACGGGTATTTCACTACTAACTTGTATATATATTTACATTTGGGTTGAAATGGTTACACTACATAGTATCCGCAGTGTCGCATTTGGAATTTGGCTAGGGATGATTTTTTAAATAGGGGACAGATGGGGTCCAGCTTCATTATGTGAGCTTTATAATTGAAATAACTATGATTTTTGATATTTGGAAGAAATAATTAGCTTGTTGTCTTGAGAAAAGCCCATTATTTCCATTGTATACCTCATATGTATAGTATGACCGGATGTGGAAGTAAGGGGTCATGTGACTAGCCATGGGCAAAGATATGAGTGCTGTATTTTAGGTAAGAAAACTTTGACGTCATATTTCTCGAATTGCATCAGGTGAAAATTCAAATAAATTGCACATATTATAGAATAAGAAATACACAACAAATAGACATACAGTTTATTAAGAAAATCATTTGAGAAGGATGTTAAATTTGAGTCACTTTGAGGGGTCATGCCCCATTTCCATGTCATCATCTAATGTACTGCTATAACTTTGAGCAGCATGTCTGACTGACATGATTTGTTCAGATGAAATCAAGAATTATAGAAGTAATCAGCAATAAGAGTACTTTTTATTGATATGTAGCTTTATATTGTATGAGCAATATAAAATTATTAATATAACGTCAACTATTGCATGCCTTTCATTCAAAACGCTCAATTTTCAATGGCCAATACTGTGTAGTGCAACCTTATACGCACATATGCTCCTCAATTCAAATTTTCATATTTGGTTGCTATGGTAACCATTTATATTATAAAAAGGTATTGACTCTGCTGTTTCTTAAAAAACAAATATAGACATGTTAAATTCAAAAATAAAAAAAAATTGATTGTCATTAAAATTGATGTTGCTCCAGTATTAGCTCTTTTATGCAGGAAAAATGCTGTTATGTCTGTGATACCATTGTGGATGTAATGCACCTTTGCCATACAGATAATAGGTTTACACTATGATGAGAGGTATCAAATTATTCTGAAAATGTTAAAGAATATCAAATGACTTAAAATTACCACAATGTGGTTACCATAGCAACCAATACCTATTCAAAATATTATAACTTACATGGACATTTCTATTGTTTGCGGTAAAGCGTTATGGTATATAATGAGCTTCGCCACGACAAAAATTTGTCGTCACGACAAAAAAAGTTTGTCGTTGCCATGGCAACAGTTTCTTCAGAATGACATTAAGCCTTTATTCTATCTTTTAATGTACCATTTTAGTACTTAAGCATCATAAATAGCTCTTATTGATCATATATGTATTTCCTATTATGGCCATGTAATGTAACATAGGGGTTAGGCCTGACGGTATCATGGGACCTTTGACAGTGTGTCGCGACAAAAGTATAGTGCGTAACACAAAATATCTGGTATCGCAAGATGCGAAAGATCTTAAAAACACATATTGACAAAAAAAATTTCTCAGATAAAGAAAAATGTACTCCTATAGGTTACACTACATAGTATCCGCAGTGTCGCATTTGGAATTTGGCTAGGGATGATTTTTTAAATAGGGGACAGATGGGGTCCAGCTTCATTATGTGAGCTTTATAATTGAAATAACTATGATTTTTGATATTTGGAAGAAATAATTAGCTTGTTGTCTTGAGAAAAGCCCATTATTTCCATTGTATACCTCATATGTATAGTATGACCGGATGTGAAAGTAAGGGGTCATGTGACTAGCCATGGGCAAAGATATGAGTGCTGTATTTTAGGTAAGAAAACTTTGACGTCATATTTCTCGAATTGCATCAGGTGAAAATTCAAATAAATTGCACATATTATAGAATAAGAAATACACAACAAATAGACATACAGTTTATTAAGAAAATCATTTGAGAAGGATGTTAAATTTGAGTCACTTTGAGGGGTCATGCCCCATTTCCATGTCATCATCTAATGTACTGCTATAACTTTGAGCAGCATGTCTGACTGACATGATTTGTTCAGATGAAATCAAGAATTATAGAAGTAATCAGCAATAAGAGTACTTTTTATTGATATGTAGCTTTATATTGTATGAGCAATATATTATTAATATAACGTCAACTATTGCATGCCTTTCATTCAAAACGCTCAATTTTCAATGGCCAATACTGTGTAGTGCAACCAATATGTGAAATTCTCCACAAATATGTTATGATAAAGTATAATTGTGTACAATTACTATGCTTGCAAGAACTGGAGAAGTACGGTATGTATATCTGTCTCTTTGCAACATAATAAATTTGCTAGAAAGATTAAGCAATTAAAGTGTTTTTGAAAATGACTTTTTTCCCAATGAAAAAAGATGCAGCAATATTTCAAGTTTGAAATGAAGATGTGGTGCATGCATGATGATCTGACCCATACCGTAGGATGGTATGGCAAGGTACATTCCTAACTTTAAACTATTAAACATCAAAAATGTTATGATCGCTGAGCGATATAAGTCCCCTACGGGCGGCATATATTTATGTCCTGCAACTCTGCCTATGAATTACTCTTCAATTAAACATGAGTTTTAATTAAACTTACTGTCTGTGCAGCTCAGTTCTGAGGTTTTATCTGCTTTATCGATTCGAAAAAGAGGTCAAGCGTGACGAAAGTTGAACTTGCTCTGTAACTATCCAAGACTAAGCTGAGTATCAAATTTTACCTGAATATCAATATTTGTTGCAGAAAAAAGTCTGGAAAACTGACAAAACTGAATTGTGCAAGTCATCAAGGGGCATAACTCCTCGAAAAATAGGTCAAGCGTGACAAAAGTCGAACTTGCCCTGTAACTATCCAAGACTAAGCTGAGTATCAAATTTCACCTGAATATCTCTCTTTGTTGCAGGAAAGAGTCCGGAAAACTGACAAAAATTGAATTTTCCAAGTCATCAAGGGACATAACTCCTCGAAAAATAGGTCAAGCGTGACGAAAGTTAAACTTGCTCTGTAACTATCCAA
This sequence comes from Pinctada fucata, assembly GCA_028142955.1. NCBI lineage: Eukaryota > Metazoa > Mollusca > Bivalvia > Pterioida > Pteriidae > Pinctada > Pinctada fucata. The sequence continues at coordinate 49,883,814 of AP027105.1, forward strand.
GACCAAACTATGTATCAAATTTTCACCTGAATATTTCTATATGTCGCAGACAAAAGTCCGGAAAACTGACAAAAACTGAATTGTCCAAGTCATCAAGGGACATAACTCCACGAAAAATAGGTTAAGCGTGATGAAAGTTGAACTTGCTCTGTAACTATCCAAGACCAAGCTGTGTATTAAATTTCATCTGAATATCTCCATCTGTTGCAGAAAAAAGTCCGGAAAACTGAATTTTCCAAGACATCAAGGGGCATAACTCCTCGAAGAATAGGTCAACCGTGACGAAAGTCAAACTTGCTCTTTAACTATCCAAGACCAAGCTGTGTATCAAATTTCATCTGAATATCTCCATCTGTTGCAGAAAAAAGTCCGGAAAACTGACCAAAACAGAATTTTCCAAGTCATCAAGGGGCATAACTCCTCGAAAAATAGGTCAAGCGTGACGAAAGTCAAACTTGCTCTGTAACTATCCAAGACCAAGCTGTGTATCAAATTTCATCTGAATATCTCCATCCGTTGCAGAAAAAAGTCCGGAAAACTGACAAAAACTGAATTTTCAAAGTCATCAAGGGACATAACTCCACGAAAAATAGGTTAAGCGTGACGAAAGTCAAACTTGCTCAGTAACTATCCAAGACCAAGCTGTGTATCAAATTTCATCTCAATATCTCCAACCGTTGCAGAAAAAAGGCTGGAAAACTGATATTCGGACAGACGGAGGGACAGACGGACAGACTGACGGACGGGCGGACAGACAGACAGACCGAGAGGAAACTAAGAGTCCCCTTCGGCGTTGCCGGTAGGGGACTAATAAGCTGTTACAAACAGTGTCTATTACTGCAGCTCTTGTTCTTATACTGGTCTGCCAATGAGTGTGCATTTACTATGATTTATGCTTACATGTACGTCCTTTGCTTAATCCTTATAGTGGTTTCTTTCACAATTCCTTCCAAAAATATTAACTTGAACTATAATCATTTTTTTTATTTCAAACTTACATTGTCCTTCCTTCTTGGTATAGTACTCCATGTTTATTATGATTTCATTCTCCACAAAATCAAATACAAGCTCAAAGGAATTCATCACCTCTATCTTCCTTCCCTTTTGTTTTCCAATGAGGGCACCCAAAACTAAAATGGAAATCAATATCTATAAACAAAATTACATAGATCTATATATAGAGTTAGAGTTCAGTTCAATATACAATTATTGCCTTTTGATGAGGTCTACACATGACTATACAGACCTGGTCAGGTATTGGTTGACCGAGGTCGAAGACCGAGGTTAACCAATGCCTGACCAGGTCTGTAAAGTCACGAGTAGACTGAAATCAAAAGTCACATGGTTTTTTTTTATTTTGGGGAAGGTGCCTGTGCCTGTCCCATTTGGGAAAATTTGCGACAATTTGCTGAAATATGGAAATTTTAATACAAATTCTCACCACAGTATAACCCAAAAGTATGATTTATTAACACTGCTAATCCATTAATGTCCTTAAACTGAACAAAAGTCATGAATGAAAATCTTTTAAAGATGCACTTAGAAATAGGACATTTTGTGCTGACTTCCAGGTTTTGAGTCTTATTTTCTCAGGTGATATTTTCATAATTCCTCTTTGGGAATTTAAGAGTGATTTTTTGGGAAAAATAGAGGAAATTTGGCATTGGGAAAGGGCCGAAATTCGGCCCCAAAACAAGGGAAAAAAACCCCTGAGTCAATAACTGCTTTATTAAATTATCAGGATTTTATTTACATTTGCATTGTAATGATACGCGAAATCAAAGATCTAATCCTACACCAGAAGTCTCTGACGAGACTGTAGCTCTCCTGGTTGTTTTATTCTAAAACATCAATTTCCTTTCTTTTTTTTTAAACCAAGACCATAGGGAGCAGGCGCTCTAACAAATTATAAGTAGCATGACAAAACTACATATCCTTTATACTGCAACTATAATAGTACTCATATAATTCATAATATCCGAGATAAAGTACTTCTAAAAAGAATGTCACACCCATTTTCCAAGATCCTAGGGGCCAAGGGCTGCTAGCTCAAATGAACTACCAATGACACATCGAGACTACAGATCCATAATATTGGATAAAGAATTAACTCCCCATCATTAATAGCTTTAAACGGGTAGAGAGCACACTATATAGGAAAAATTACCACACCCTCGGGTATAGGGCTAAAACAAAATATCAGGTGCACAACTATGCCACAGACCAATCATTGCAAAAAAAATTAATTCTACATCATTTATAGTGTCAGAGGAGTTGCAAGCACAAGATTACATTAACTTATATAGGAGAAAATGACCACACCCATTTCTGAGACCCTAAGGGTCAGGGGCTAAAACATAATATCAGGTGCACAACTAGACCAGAGACCCATAATATTGCAATAAGAATTTAGTCTCCATCATTTATAGTGTCAGAGGAGTTGTGAGCACAAGATTACATAGAGTTATATAGGAGAAAATGACCACACCCATTTCTATGACCCTGGGGGTCAGGGGCTCAAACAAAATATCAGCACAACCAGACCAGAGACCCATCATATTGCAATAAGAATTTAGTCTCCATCATTAATAGTGTCAGAGGAGTTGCGAGCACAAGATGACATAGAGTTATATAGGAGAAAATGACAACACCCATTTCTAAGACCCTTGGGATCAGGGGCTCAAACAAAATATCAGGTGCACAACTAGACCACAGACCCATCATATTGCAAAAAGAATTAAGTCTCCATCATTTATATTGTCAGAGGACTTGCGAGCACAAGATTATATAGAGTTATATAGGAGAAAATAACCACACCCATTTCTAAGACCCTGGGGGTCAGGGGCTCAAAAATAATATCAGGTGCACAACTAGACTACAGACCCATCATATTTCAAAAAGAATTAAGTCTCCATCATTTATAGTGTCAGAGGAGTTGCAAGTACAAGATTACATAGAGTTATATAGGAGAAAATGACCACACCCATTTCTAAGACCCTGGGAGGTCAGGGGCTCAAACAAAATATATCAGGTGCACAACCAGACCACAGATCCATCACATTGCAAAAAGAATTTAGTCTCCATCATTTATAGTGTCAGAGGAGTTGCGAACACAAGATTACATAGAGTTATATAGGAGAAAATGACAACACCCATTTCTAAGACCCTGGGGGTAAGGGGCTCAAACAAAATATCAGGTGCACAACTAGACCACAGACCCATCACATTGCAAAAAGAATTAAGTCTCCATCATTTATAGTGTCAGAGGAGTTGTGAGCACAAGATTACATAGAGTTATATAGGAGAAAATGACAACACTCATTTCTAAGACCCTGGGGGTCAGGGGCTCAAACAAAATATCAGGTGCACAACTAGACCACAGACCCATCACATTGCAAAAAGAATTAAGTCTCCATCATTTATAGTGTCAGAGGAGTTGTGAGCACAAGATTACATAGAGTTATATAAGAGAAAATGACCACACCCATTTCTAAGACCCTGGGGGTCAGGGGCTCAAACAAAATAGCAGGTGCACAAGACCACAGACCCATCGTATTGCAAAAGGTATTAAGTCTCCATCATTTATAGTGTCAGAGGAGTTGTCCGGACAAGGTTACATAGAATTTAATGACCACGCCCATTTTATAAGACCCTGGGGGTCAGGGACTGAAACTAAATGTCAGGTGCACAACTAGACCATGGACCAAGTAAAATGCAAAAAGAATTAACTTTCTATCTCTAACAGTTTCAGAGGAGTTGTCCGGACAAGATTGCATAGAATTTAATGACCACGCCCATTTTCTAAGACCCTGGGGGACAGGGACTGAAACTAAATGTCAGGTGCACAACTAGACTATGGTCCAAGTAAAATGCAAAAAGAATTAACTTTCTATCTCTAACAGTTTCAGAGGAGTTGTCCGGACAAGAATTGTTTACGGACAGACGGATTGACGCCGGACGAAGGGTGATCGCATAAGCTCGACTGGTCTGAGACCAGTAGAGCTAAAAAATCAACGCATGCGCTAATCTCGAATAGACCGCTTTGGAGCATTAGCGGTCAACTCACTCTGAGGTACACTCTGTCAAACAGCATCTCCATCAATCAGAAGTAAGCAAAATCAGCAATAATTCCTGATCATTTAATAAAACAAAACAGCGAATGTTTACATTGAGTTACTGTGCACAACTCCAATATCCCCTATAATATCAAAACCCTCCCTCTTTCCGGACTGGTCAAGGACCAGTGGCCGCCCAGCACCAGTTACCGCCTGCTGTATTTTAAGGGAACTTGGAGTGGAAATAATGACATGAACATTTGTCAGAAGTCTTTTACACATATGTTTTCCTGATTATGAAAAAAATTAATCTTATCTGGTTGCTGAGAGGATCCTGACGTGAATTCTGGAGTTGGGGAAATGGTATGCGTATTTACATGTAGTCTATCAAAGTGGTCATTTGCTTTCAGGATTTTTTTTATAAATGAAATTTATTGTTGATCAAAGGATCAATGATACCCCCGCCCGGCATATTTTACATATAAGCAATGTATAAATATTCAAACTTGACCTGTATTTCTTGGTGTAAAAGCTATATGCAAGAAATGAATTGATTATCTGTAACTGTTTTCCTTTAAATGTCCGGAAACCACAAATTTTAAGATTTTTTCAAGTTTCAAGGGGCATAACTCTGCACGTTATTAAGGGACATGACCCATATTTGAAGTTGACTTGTGTTTTTTGAAGTAAAAGCTATACGCAAGGAAAGAATTGATTATCTGTAAATGTTTACCTTTAAATGTCCCGAAACCAAAAATTTTTGAATTTTTTCAAGTTTCAAGGGGCATAACTCTGCACAAAATTGAGGGACATGATCCATATTCTAACTTGACCTACATTTCTTGGTGTAAAAGCTATATGCAAGAAATGAATTGATTATCTGTAACGGTTTACCTTTAAATGTCCGGAAACCACAAATTTTGAATTTCTTTAAGTTTCAAGTGGCATAACTCTGCACATTATTAAGGGACATGACCCATATTTAAACCTGACCTGTATTTTTTGGTGAAAAAATTATATGCAAGAAATGAATTGATTATCTGTAACGGTTTACCTTTTAATGTCCAGAAACCACAAAATTTTTAATTTTTCAGAGTTTCGAGGGGCATAACTCTGCACAAAATTGAGGGAAATGACCCATATTCTAACTTGACCTACATTTCTTGGTGTAAAAGCTATATGCAAGAAATGAATTGATTATCTGTTACGTTTTACCTTTAAATGTCCGGAAACCACAAATTTTGAATTTCTTTAAGTTTCAAGTGGCATAACTCTGCACATTATTAAGGGACATGACCCATATTTAAACTTGACCTGTATTTTTTGGTGAAAAAGTTATATGCAAGAAATGAATTGATTATCTGTAACGGTTTACCTTTTAATGTCCAGAAACCACAAAATTTTTAATTTTTCAGAGTTTCGAGGGGCATGACTCTGCACAAAATTAAGGGGCATGACCCATATTCGAACTTGACCTGTATTTCTTGGTGTAAAAGCTATATGCGCAAAATTAATTGATAATCTGTAACAGTTTTCCTTTAAATGTTTGGAAACAACGGGTGGGACAGACGCACGCTCACTCAGACATGTGCATCACTATATACCCCCACCATTTTATGGCGGGGGTATAAAAAGTTTGAAGGTGCACAATTCAACACAAAATTGAGGAACATGACCCTTTATTTGAACTTGACCTGTATTTCTCAATGTAAAGCTATATCTAAGAAATAAATATATTCCCTATAACAGATTTGAAGGTCAGGCAAGCACAAAACATTGAATTTTTTCCAAGTTTGAAGGGGCACAACTCTGCATAAAATTGAGCCATATTCAAACCTAACCTGTAATTTTTGGTATAATAGCTACATTCAAGAAATGAATTATTTATCTGTAAAAGTTGTCCTTCTAATGTCCAGAAACAAAAAAATTGAGTTTTAAGGGGCATAACTCTGCACGTAATTGAGGGACATGACCTATATTTGAAGTTGACCTGTATTTCTTAGTGAAAAAAGGTATATGAAAGAAATTAATTGATTATTTGCATCAGTTTTCTTTTGAATGTCTGGAAACCAGAAAATTTTGAATTTTCCTAAGTTTCAAGGGGCATAACACTGCACATAATTGAGGGACATGACCCATACTCGAACTTGACCTGTATTTCTTGGTGTCATAGCTATATGCAAGAAATAAATTGATTATAAGTAACGGTTTTCCTTTAAACGTCCGGAAACCACAAAATTTTGAATTTTTCTAAGTTTCAAGGGGCATAACTCTGCACAAAATTGAGGGACATGACCCATATTCAAACTTGACCTGTATTTCTTGGTGTAAGAGCTATATCCAAGAAATGAATTGATTATCTGTAATAGTTTTCCTTTAAATGTACGGAAACCACAGGTGGGACGAACGCACGCACGGACACACGGACGGACAAGTGCATCACTATATACCCCCACCATTACATGGCGGGGGTATAAAAAGGTACCATACTATCAAGTAAAGATTACTTTCAATACTGTGAAAGCGCTGGAACAAAATATTTCAGTTTACAGAAATAGGAGCCAAATAGGTAGTAACTGGTACAGAGGACCCCATTTATATCGGTTAATCTGATACTCCGGCTAATCTGATATGATTTCAAAACACAAAACCATTTCTATCTATTTCTATTGAAAATACTATTTTTAAACTGATAGAAAATTTTTAGAACTCCGTTTATTCTGATACAAAATTGCTGTAAGGAAAAAAATCAGCAAGGTACCAAATCGTAACACAGGTAAAAATTCCCCGTTTCCCAGCTAATTGCCGTCTGGCTTCACCTTTTCACCTGTCAATCATTGTAAGGGAGATAGTATGGAGTGTTATTTTAACACTACCGCATTTTTTAATAGGTGGACAACCCTTATGTAGAGGGTAGCAGACAATGTTTATTTAACGATATTGATTTTTCTTTTAACTTAAATACTAGTAGCAGTTAAAGAAAATAACTACGCAAAACGCGTCAATTTCATTATTTTCGGACGAAAATGTCTCGAAATTTATCACTCCGTCTTATCTGATACTCCGTATATACTGATAGTTGGAGTCTGACAAATAGGCTATCAGTTTAAACGGAGTCCTCTGTACTGCAGTCTTGCAAAAAGTGTCCAATTTCAGTTGCACTTTAACTGACTATATAAACAAAACAATAAAAAATTTTCAGAGAAAATTGTTTATTATCCAGTGTGATAAGGTTACACCATTGTCCATCCAAAGTTTCAATCAAATATTTTATTAATTACAAATTTTATTAGCAAACAAGAGGCCCAAGGGGGCCACATCGCTCACCTGAGTTGCAAACAAAAGAATGATAGTGGACAATTTGGTGGATGACCTCGAGTACTTGCTTCCTGTAAGGTTTCATGAAATTCTGTGCAGAGGTTACAGAGAAGAATTCAAAAATGCTTAAGCCAATCAGAGCCCTCGGCAGCCATACTTTTTGTGAAATTCTGTGCAATGGTTGCTAGTGATGGAAAATCGGTTTAGAATCATAATCCATAATTGGTTAGAATCAGTTGGTGTATCCGATGCGATTTTACCAATTATGATCGGTTGCTCACATTCTACTCAAATTTACTATTTTTTTATCCAAACAAAACCTACATTTGTAATATACGCAATGCAGATATATACAAGATACAAGATAATTTATTTCCAATTATGGCCCATTGAAGGACAATGTGACATACATATGTATGAATTATAAAGCCAAATATCAATATACGGTACAAAGAGAAAAACAAGCAATACATGACAAATAAAGCCTGTGTTTGTGAAACATGAATGCCCCCGGTGGCATCTTTGTTAGTATGAACACTATTTTCTGTTAAGTACATGTATGTGAGGTCACTGGGTTAAAAGGTCAAAGGTCAAGGTCACGAGGTCAAAAATTTTGGCATCAATGGAAAGGTCTTGTCACAAGGAATATACATGTGAAATATGAAAGCCCTATCAGTACCCATTCAAAAGTTATGCCCAATGTTAAAGTTTTTGAAAAGTAGGTCAAAGGTCAAGGTCAAGGTCACGAGGTCAAAAATTTTGGTATCAATGGAAAGGTCTTGTCACAAGGAATACACATGTGAAATATGAAAGCCCTATCACTTCCCATTCAAAAGTTATGTCCAATGTTAAAGTTTTTGAAAAGTAGGTCAAAGGTCAAGGTCAAGGTCACGAGGTCAAAATTTTTGGTATCAATGGAAAGGTCTTGTCAAAAGGAGTACACATGTGAAATATGAAAGCCCTATCACTTCCCATTCTAAAGTTATGCCCAATGTAAAAGTTTTTGAAAAGTAGGTCAAATGTCAAGGTCAAGGTCATGAGGTCAAAATTTTTGGTATCAATGGAAAGGTCTTGTCAAAAGGAGTACACATGTGAAATATGAAAGCCCTATCACTTCCCATTCTAAAGTTATGCCCAATGTTAAAGTTTTTGAAAAGTAGGTCAAAGGTCAAGGTCAAGGTCACGAGGTCAAAAGTTTTGGTATCAATGGAAAGGTCTTGTCACAAGGAATACACATGTGAAATATGAAAGCCCTATCACTTCCCAATCAAAAGTTATGCCCAATGTTAAAGTTTTTGAAAAGTAGGTCAAAGGTCAAGGTCAAGGTCACGAGGTCAAAAATTTTGGTATCAATGGAAAGGTCTTGTCACAAGGAATACACATGTGAATTATGAAAGCCCTATCACTTCCCATTCAAAAGTTATGTCCAATGTTAAAGTTTTTGAAAAGTAGGTCAAAGGTCAAGGTCAAGGTCACGAGGTCAAAAATTTTGGTATCAATGGAAAGGTCTTGTCACAAGGAATACACATGTGAAATATGAAAGCCCTATCACTTCCCATTCAAAAATTATGCCCAATGTTAAAGTTTTTGAAAAGTAGGTCAAAGGTCAAGGTCAAGGTCACGAGGTCAAAAATTTTGGTATCAATGGAAAGGTCTTGTCACAAGGAATACACATGTGAAATATGAAAGCCCTATCACTTCCCATTCAAAAGTTATGCCCAATGTTAAAGTTTTTGAAAAGTAGGTCAAAGGTCAAGGTCAAGGTCACGAGGTCAAAAATTTTGGTATCAATGGAAAGGTCTTGTCACAAGGAATACACATGTGAATTATGAAAGCCCTATCACTTCCCATTCAAAAGTTATGCCCAATGTTAAAGTTTTTGAAAAGTAGGTCAAAGGTCAAAGTCAAGGTCACGAGGTCAAAAATTTTGGTATCAATGGAAAGGTCTTGTCACAAGGTATACACATGTGAAATATGAAAGCCCTATCACTTCCCATTCAAAAGTTATGTCCAATGTAAAAGTTTTTCGGACAAACAGACAGACAAACAGACGGACAGGCCAAAAACTATATGCCCCCGAATCTTTGATTCCGGGGGCATAATAAAATTGATAATATTATGTAAAAAAGGAGGTGACTCAATCATGTTTTTTACAGTAAACAATATTTTTATCATTCGTCTATCATAAGTGCTTGTTAACAAATATTCCCAGTTTATGCAAAAATTCTAAATCTTCATTACTCATAAGATAGATAAATAGATTTTCATCATCAAGGTCAGATAGGCTAGGGTATTTATCAAAAAGGGAGTTCAATAGATTAACTCTGTCATTATATTTTGGGCATTTTAGTAAAAAGTGGATTTCATCTTCAATTGTATTTAAGTCACAGTTTTTACATATCCATTGTTCTGGTGGTATTTTATCATATCTTCCCTTTTCAATCTGTAACTTATGGGCTGAGATTCTAAGCCTTGTAATATTTTGTCTAAGTTCAAAATTCAAGTTCTCTAAGTATTTTTCTAAACATGAATGAGATTTAAATTGTGTATATAGATTGAGTTTACCTTCATTATTAAGATTTTTTTGTTTCTCCCATACATTGACAAATAACTTTTCTACTTTTATCTTAAGAGTTTTCTTCAAATGATTTTTCTTCATTTGTCCTTGAGTATCTGCAATATCTAAACATGCAGTCGGTGCTATACCAAGAATTTTTTCCTTTATCATGTAACAATTTACTACATTTGTATGCATCATTTAGTAACTGAAATTCATTTGTACGAGATAACTGTTCTAGTCTGTTCCAGTACTTCATAATTTGTGATATAATATCTTTGTAGAAAGGTATATATGTGATCATGTGATTTATTAAATCTTGAATAAACTTAATCTATGTAAAAATAACCCCCTGAACCCTTTCCATTGTGTCATGAAAAAATGCATGAAAAGTATTCAAAAACAATCATTTTTCAGTTGTGTTCGTTGAGGAGTGGAAAGTGGGCAGTGATTCAGACTGTTTTCAGAAGCTATAGGACACTTGGCCTTGAGCATAAAAAAATTATAGGCCATTATGTCCTAAGGCATGGTTCATTTGATATTCCGGGGGGGCTTTGGTTTTTTGTCGTAGCAAGATTATTTTTTTTGCCCCGGATCGGGGCAAAATTATTTTTTTCTTGCAAAGTTGGAGCAAGGAAAATTTTTTTACAAAGTGATGTCCATACATGTATTAAGAATGTTTGTGTTTTATCAATAGAAATTATTTATATTTTTACTCAAAACTCTAAATATTAATATATTAGTTTATTTTTATCAAGTTTTCAATTTTCACTTTTAAACAGAGATACATGTAAAAGATTTTTACAATACAATTCTCAATATTTGATATAAGGTACATTATGTATATAACATGTATAAGAGGGTCTGAGGGGAAGGTCTCCTAGACAGATTTTTAAATGTTACTGAGAATTGTAAATTGGTGAATAACTGAAGATCTCCTTCTAAGCTTACAGGAACATAAAATTAGACTATATGCAACATGTGCTAATAGCAATACATAAATATTGATAAAATATTAAAGCTTTTAAGGAAGCCCTTTTTTCATTCACATACATGTATAACTTTTGATATCTTCAAATATATGAACTAAATGTTTTGATAGAAAACTATGGCGAGCGAAGCGAGCCAAAAATTTTTTATACACTTTGAAAACTGCGGTGAGCGAAGCGAGCCTGAAAATTTCCAAGAATTTTAGCAAAATTTTATGGTAATTCTTCAAATTCAGATTACTTGTAAGAGCAAGATTATTTTTTTCTGTCACACCATAAGCAAATTTATTTTTTTCATCAAAATTGAGAGCAAAATTATTTTTTTCGAAAAAAACCCAAGCCCCCCCCCCCCCCCCCCCAGAATATCAAATGGACCGTGCCTAAACATGGAAAAAGTATAGGCTGTTGAGCAGCATAGCCGCAAGCCGAGCACCAAAGGCGCAAGCTTGCAAGCGGAGACCGGGGGCATGCTCCCCCAGAAAATTTTTAAAATTTAAAGCAAAATGGTGCAATCTGAGACATTCTGGAAATGAAAATTGAAGTCTACAAGCTTAAAATTATTGGGTGTGTAACTGAGGCCTTCTTATTGTTTTCCTTTAGAAGTGGGACTATTAGTGCTGTTTGATGGTCGATAGACTTGATGTGGTCTTTCAAGGAAATTGTTTTAAAGTTTCTGTTATGGTACCTTGTGTAAAGGTATTGTTTCTATTTGCATCAAGGCATATTTTACAGAGCATGGCGTCCACATTTTCATCATACCGTTACCAAGGGTATAGGGTTACCCATTTATGTTGTAATTTTCTATCAGGGGTGTCAGGAGTGCCGCTTGGGGGACCGCCGCAAGGGGGGGCCACTGCAAGGGGGGCTGCCGCTTGGAGATTCTTTGATCAAATTAAACAAAGTTTGCTGGCCCTCCACAAGACGCAGCTTTTATTTGACTTGCTTTAGCAAGCATTCGCCAAGTCACCATTACATAAAGCGCTTGTATGACGGACTCTTTTTTATAATGAAAACTGTTGTTACATGTTTATCGAGGTACCGAGTCAACTCGACCTTAAATTGTGTCCGCTCATGGGAAAATATTATCGGCCAATATGTCAGATGAAAGTAGCATTCAAGATTTGGTTGCCAAAAGGGGACCTTGCTAAATTTTTTGTCGCCATTTTCGGAATTTGGTCGCAATAAGCAAAGTTTTAGTTGCTATTTGTGTATGTTTGACTTTCCACTTTCTTGTACCTGATGAAAGATTGTTTTACTTTCAAATCATGGACATTCTTAAGAGTACATGTATGAAGCCATTCATTGCCCGTTGAAAACAATTGCATTCATCGATAAATAGATAAATGGATTAAAGCATTGGGTAGACATTGTTTATTAGTGTACGTACATGTGTCAGTAATCTTCTACCACTAGCTATACAGTACTTAAACGATTTTATATGGTCGCAATTTTGCGAGTTCATTTAAATTATGGTTGCAAAACAAAATTTTTGGTCGAAAATGCAACCAATTTAGTCGCAACTTGGAGCACTGCTAAGGTGTAAAATATATAATCTATAATATTTATTTACTCATATGTTTACCATTTACATCACCTACTTGGTATTTATTCGAAATCGAAGCGACATGGGGTCCGCCACTTAGAGTCCGTGGTATCACGTTATAAAAATCAATATTTCTTTTAATGAGAAATTTTTTTTTGGTCCCAACTGGGCGGAATTCCCTAACAAATCGTTCAAGCTCCTTTCATTTCAATATGTGAATCCATTCAAGAGGTAATGAGCAGAAACTGTTGTGGAGGACCAACAGCAGCAAAGCAATATTCTTGATGTCGGACTGGTCACATGACCAAATTTCCACCATGTTTACAGGGGGATGTGCCTCTAGATTTTTCACTGTGCCCTATGAAAAACCCATAATTTTGTTTGCTCCTTCTTCAAATCTCGTTTTATATTTGGGTTTGAGGAGCTAAGAGCTAATTCATCAATGGTTCCTTCAATGAATTCTAGTAGATTTTTCCTCATTTAAAACATTAGATTCTAGATATAAAGCAATTTCCATACACTATGCTCTATGATAAACACCGAGTTTATCCCCCAACTATATTCGGAACCTCTCTGTGCTTATCTCTAATTGAACCTTTGTGTGACATCACGCCGACATAGAGAATGTCCCCTCTTCTTCGAAGAGCTACACAGCTTTTGTTCCGGTTTAAATATGTATGTTCAAATGAAGTCTCTCTGAAATGTTCGACACCATACCTGTCACCTTTTTTTCAGACAAAAGTGGGTCAATGACCCTCTTTGGGAAATGAAAAAGAGGGTCATGGCACGTGAAACAAAATCGTGACCTGCAGCTTGTGTCATTATGAAGAAAATTTAACCCCCCCCCCAAAAAAAAATACAGGTCAATGAAGTTCATTTTACTGTAAGACATGTAAAGCATTTATTTAAATTGTAATAACGCATAATCATGATATTGTAGCACATGTGTAAAATTTTAGGACTTCATTCATCAAGGCCTAAAGGTTCATATTTGAATTTGCTAGGCTAGATAATATATTTTTCTTCAGTTATTGCTATACCATGATGAAGATTTTGTGTAAAATAAACTCTACATTTCACCGCTTCAATTGTTTTAAACACTTTAAAACATTTGTTCCTTTTCGTCTGCATAAATCTCTGTGTTTACGATCGTCTTCCAATAGACATTCCCATAATAGTCCAAGCCCAGATTGTTAAAACAACATGAAAGTGGCTAATTACTTCCCATATCACTAAACAAACCACAGGCACATGTAGAAAGAGCGTCAATATCTTGTATGATACCCCTTTACAGGTCATAAGGGAATATATGTATAGAGAGACAAGGCTTCCGACGAATTTTCAGCTAGAAGTAGCATCTGAAATGTTTGCATTTGTCATGTTTGAAGGGCAAAATGGGGTATGACCATAAAGATTTATTTGTATACTTCCTAGAAACATCAATAATTCACCCAAAAAGATCTCATAACATAGCCTAATTGTCTACCTAAGTTGGACTGTTTTCTACTTTCTGTCTTGAATCTCCATTGCCAGATTGGACAAATACTGATTCATTCAGAGGCTTTATTCTGCTTATTGTAAGCAAAGTAAAACACCTGGATGATTCTGATAAGCTAATCTGGCAATGGAGGTTCAAGACAGAAAGTAGAAAACAGTCCAACTTAGGTAGACGATTAGGCTATGTTATCAGATCTTTTTGGGTGAATTATTGATGTTTTTAGGAAGTATGCAAATAAATCGTTATGGCCATACCCCGTTTTGCCCTTCAAATGCAAAAAAAATGCAGAAATGCTACTTCTAGCTGAAAATTCGTTGGAACCTTGTCTCTATATAAGATACCAGTATTCTCTTATGACCATACAGGATATTGACGGTCTTTCTACATGTGCCTGTGAAACAAACAACCCAATTTACCTGTAACTGCAGGTGTTTTAATTGAAAAAGTCACAGCTGGAAATTTAAGTCCTAAGTAATAGACAGAACCAAATTGGAATCGGGTGATTCCTGGGTCAGCAACGAAAAATCGGGTGAAAGACATGACCCGCACGGGTGATAAAAAATATGGTGAATGGGTAAAAAAGCGGGACTGACCCGCTGAAATCGGGTCAGTTTACAGCTATGTTCGACACTGCTGCCTGAATACGCTAAGGAATCACAGCGATGGATTCCACAAAACAATACGAATCCGTGCACTACAAGTGTAAACGTTTCACCCTTAGACATCAGCAGCATGTTTTATCAGCTGTTATAACTGGTCTTAGCCGGGAAATGGCCCAAACAAGTACCAGTAGTCGTGATAGTCAGGTAGTTGAACTGCAAATGAAGTGACATTTTGCTAGTCTGACTTCGACGAAATAACAGATCTTGACACCAAGGTAACAGATAACACCGTCGTAGGTCTGTATAATGAGTCGGACTACTGTCCGCGCAGCTCACTTCAGAAATCGGAAAATTGAAGTTTTCTCTACTTTGTCGGCACTTTTTCCAATAAAAATTTATATAGGGGGATAGCTCTCAAATTCTCATAACTAACAGTGTATGATATATTTCTTTATGACCAATACTATGCTCACAGTGAAAGAAAATAATTTAAGATGGGGGGATTTCTATGTTAACTGTAGCGTGATATCGTCCACGTTCTCCATAGACTCAGTGTTAAATATCGGCGATGTCACACTAAAATTAACATAGAAAACTCCCCATCTAAAACTATTTTCTTTCACTGTGAGCATAGTATTAGTTGTAGGTTCACAAATCATACACCGTTAGTAATGAGAGTCCGAGATCTATTCCCTATGTAAAATTTAATCGCAAAATTTGCGGGCAAAATAGATAAAACTTCAATTTTCCGATTTCTGAAGTGAGCTGCGCGGACAGTACTGTCCTGTTCACTAATAGTCGATTTTCGAGTTACCCTGGTTTCGGACAGGTTCGTCATTTAGAATATGCCTTTGTCATCCAAGGTTACTTCCGGTTTACGCCACGCGTCATTTTCAGTGAATAAACAATATACTGCGCTTTACTAGAATAAATTTATCATTCATATTGGATTTGTGATTTAGCTGGATTATTTTATAGCGCTGACACAAAAGGAAAGTGAATATTTATCTAAGTTAATGTGGCGACTGGGCTAAGTATTTGGAGGATCTGGAGTATGTAGCAGGTCATCCGCTTACTTTTACCATTAGTCATATTGATTTTTACTCAAGAATATTGGTCAAGTATATGTATATACAGGTAGTATGCTTGATTTCTTCACAGCATCATGCGAGACACGATTAAACTTACTCATATAAGGATGGGTGGACAGGGGTTACCTCTTCCCCCCCTCCACCCCCTTCCCGCTCCTTCCTCCCTCCCCCTCCTTTTCACCCTTCCCTTACATCCCCCTCCCGCCCCTTTCCTTCCTCCCGCCCCTCTTCCTCCCCCTCCCTTTCACTCTGTCCACCCGCACCTCCTCATATGATACTGAACAAAATCACTTATTTCAGTTAGTCTTTATAGACTTTATTACAGTAGGTGTTTTACAAAAATGCAAAAAGATAGTCACTTGGAATCTAAAAGCAATATATATGCCAGATGATCAATGTGCACAGAATTTTAATGAAACAATGTTGAAGGTGGGGAGGGGGTGTTAAAGTCACTGATTTTGTCTCAATAAGTGCTCAGTTAAGTAGCATTTGGGTTCTTTAAAGATTCTTTAAATATAAGATAATTACATAATGGTGAACAATGAACTGTTATAGTAGCATGTGGTATTTTATGGAAGGAGGAAGCAAACTTGTGTATAACATAGAAAGGCTCAAATGTTGCCTTTTAGTCAGATGACCTTTTTTTCTTCTTCAAATTAAATTTACTCAGAAATAAGAGAAAGTGAGTTCTTACTTCAAGATGTAAGTAAAGTTGCAGTTAACAACATTTCAAACAAACAGTAAATGGTCTTAAGTTATGAAGATATCAAATTAAAATTAAAATGAAAACTGCCACGTGTCGTGTATCACAAAATCGGATGACTTGACTCTAAGTTTCAAAGTCATGTTAGGCTGGTATTTTCAGTTTTTCATTTCTTATGTGGAGGCATTGTGTTTATTTGATTTCCATAAACAAACATACTACGACTTGAAAGTTCGCGAACGCGATGGAACATTGTATTTCCCTCTGTTCTGTTTTCCCGGTCTTCTCTCAAATAACAATATGGTGGTGGTAGGGTAAGTTGAAGACAAAAGGAGGTCAATCGCCGAAACAGGGTGCTCTGGATTAGTGAACAGGTCCGGGTCAAAGCCTTTCGGGCTACATGTATAATAGCTCAATCGGGGTATTATAGCTCGATCGGGCTATAAACATATAGCCCGATCGGGAAAAAATGTAATTTTTACCCAATATTTCTCGTATAAAACACTTGCGCATCGAATCAGATGGACAGGGGAAACGCAGACTAATCAAATCGAATATCTAGGCGAAAAAAACGAAAGTTCATCGTGGAATTTATGTGCACTGCACCCTGCTGCAGATTGCAGTTTTGCAAATTAGCCCTAAATCTCAAAATCAACACTAATTTTACTTATTTTGACAATACTTGGTGACATTCTGACATCTTTGCAATCTTTCTGCAAGTTGTCATGTGACTACCCCAACACGCCGCTTGCGTAATGAGCAAAAGATCAATTAGCAGACGTTTTTTTTGTGAGACGAACTCTAACAGGAGTGAAGTATTTCCGATTTACCCCGTCATAAAAAAACTTTTAAAAAATCCAATCAACAATGATTAACTTTCTTTTTTTATTTTTTTTTTAATTATTCCGATTTAAATATATTGAAATGAACAGCAAGGTGAATCGGTAGTACTTCACTCCCATTAGAATTAATGTAGCATGAAATCGTCTGCTAATTGATCTTTTGCTCATTACGCAAGCGGCGTGTTGGGGTAGTCACGTGACAACTCGCAGAAAGATTGCAAAGATGTCAGAATGTTACCAAGTATTGTCAAAATAAGTAAAATTAGTGTTGATTTTGAGATTTAGGGCTTATTTGCAAAACTGCAATCTGCAGCAGGGTGCAGTGCACATAAATTCCACGATGAACTTTCGTTTTTTTCGCCTAGATGCTATATGTTTATAGCCCGATCCGAAAGGCTTTGACCCGGACCTGGTGAACAGGACAGTTGTAACATTTTGCAAATCAGAGCAAATGCGGTGCAGTGTACCTTGGGTAACCTTTCCCTCTTGGGCACGAACACGTGTCCAATGTTCTGATATATTCATGATTACAAGGGGGTGAAGAGACACAGACACACTCCCTGATGTGCCTGTTGATGCCATCACACTACTGACAGGTACGTCTACCTCCATCTTTCTATCTTTGTTTATGAATGCAGAGTTATCTTTCTTCCCTTGACTGAGTAGCTTGACAGACACTTCGGTCGAAAACCACTTCGGCCGATACGCACCAAGGACGATAAAGCGAAAGTTTGTGCGTTCTGAAGTACAGGACCGAGGGGGAGGGCAATGTCATACAGAGCTCTGTGATGAGCTCTGTGATGAGGGAATGGAGCAGGGTTTGGGGGTCCAGGGATAAGATATGACTACGAACAGGGTACTAGCAATGAAGCTTAAGCCACTTTTCTGAAAATTTGGTGGCCCTTAAGAGGGCCATTTTGTTTGCCAAGGTAATGTGTTTACTTGGCTTTGGCTGATCTTCTTCTGCGGCTAGCGGAGCGTGCTCTGCGCTTGCCCTTACGTCCTGCTCTCTTCTTTACTCTGCGTGCCTTCCTTTTGCCTGCTGATCTCCTCCTCCTGCGGCGGGACTTCTTTGCTGCCTTCTTCTTGCCCTTCCTGCCCTTTTTGCTCTTCTTGGCTTTCTTGGCTTTCTTAGCTTTCTTTGCTGATTTGGCCTTTCTTGCGCGCTTTGCCTTCTTTGCCTTTGCTTTCTTTCCCTTAGATTTCTTTGCCTTCTTTCCCTTTCTTGACCTCTTCTTGCCCTTCCTTCCTTTGCCAACCTTGAAGCGACCACCACCAGCAGCGCTTAGTTTTCCAGACTTGACACATCTCCTAAGAGCATTCCTGATTCTGCCTGCCATGCGCTTGTTGACAGCACCTTTGTGATGGGCGGCGATGTACTTTTGGATAGCCTTTGCTGAGGACCCCTTCTTTTCCTTCAAGGCACGTACAGCTGCTACCACCATCTTGCCCATGGTCATCCTCCTCTTTCCTCCCTTCCTGGAGGCGGACCTTCTCTTTGCGGATTTGCTTCGGCTTCTTGAGCGAGACCTTGATTTTGCCATATTTGCAAAAGGTATTCTCGTTGCTAAGAACAAGAATGAATGTGTAAGCAACGGCAACTGTATTTATGTACAGAGCGCGGACGTGAGAGTAGACAGTGTTCATGGAAAACAATTACAGAAACAATGCGCGATGCGACGTTACGTGATTACGCGGCCGTCAGTTGATAACCTAAACTTGAGAATGAAACAACTACAAACAAATTTTGGAGTCCTCTTTTAGAATACTGTCATGTTTTATTCTATTCTTCTTTGTTAATTAAAGAATCGAAGATGAAGTTGCATACAAGTTAGACTAAATAATCCAGTATCTCTGTTAGCGGCAGCGGAGAGACTGGATTATTTAGTCTACATACAAGTATACATGCAGTCTTCAGGTACATGAACAGGTATTTACTCGTATTGCGGTTAGCTTCCTATATAAGAATTGAGTCCTTTATTCTGTAACTCTAGTATTTGCAAATGATCAGGATATTACACAAAAAATATTATATACTACTAGTCTATAGTAGTACAATTACACAAATTAATTTTCCATAGGAAAAAATGCGGAACAATATATTGTTTCTTTGTTCATGCAAAGTCTTTATTTAAAAAGATGTCCATCGATTGGTTTATATATAGTAAAGTGGGCCCCTCTCAGGACAAAGTCTTAAAGTTAAATGAAGTTATGAATTTTATACACTTATTCTACAATGTAGGCTACTTATGAAATTATACTTAACCTTTAACTTCCTTTCTCAATTCCTTGGAATTTTGCTTCAAATATTGTATATTTTGCCAATTTTTTTAAGAAAACATCATTTGGGGCTCATTTTCGACAAACTTTCTTATAGCCCAGCGTAAAATCCTGTGCTTTGTTTACCAGCAGTTATGGATAGATTACGTAGAGATCTTTTAAATTCGTGTTTTCCACTTGATAAAGGCCGAGCGGCCCAAAATGTGTGGATATTGAGTATTTATTGTTATTTATTATATATAAACATTCGTGTCATATTCTTGTCACCTTTTTCTAGATACAGATAGGTACGGATTGCTAAGGAAGATCTACGGATTATCACGACTTCAGTATGGATAGCCACGATTCGCGCACGGATAGCGACGACTTCAGTGTGCTTTTAATCATAATCATGTACTAAAACATCTAATACCGGTATTTTCAAGTTGAGACGGTCTCAGTTGTTTTATAACAATATTGAGTTTTAATACACGTCTTTAAATACATCATTACCTGAAATTAAATAATTGTAGTATTAACTCATATATTCACCGAACAAATGCAGAGAATACTGATCGATTTGAACTCAATTAAAGACACAATCCGTGGTTATCCGTAGCCTTTCCTCATTGAATCCGTGGCAAGCCGTAGGTGAGTCAAAGCAATCCGTAGGAGAGTCGTAGGGCTATTTTTATCCAAAAATTGTCCCGGATTGCTACGGATGCGCTACGGGGTGCTTCGTTACTCCAGTCACTCCACTTAGGGGATAAATGTACTGTGTTTTGTGGTTCCGACAGGTATATGTTGGATATACTGTTGGAAACGCAGTTATACCGTCGGGGCTTGTCCCTGACACTCCCTACGACTACGCTACGACTTTATCCGTAGCGGAGTCGTAGAAAATTTTGAATATGTTCAAAAATTTTCTGTCTCATCCCGTATAGTTACGGATTGCCAAGGATAGCTCAACGACTTGTCAAGACTAGTGCCGAATAGAGCTACGGATTGCTACGGATAGCTACGGATGCAGATTTTTTTCTCGATCCGTAGCTATTCGCGGTAAAGGAATGCGACACGAACGTACCAAAGAATTCCCACGAATGCAACAGTTTTGCGTCATGAATAAGAATTTTCTCCAATTTGTAACTTCAATCGTTTTGAACGTGTTTGTAGCCTGTAAACCGGTCTTAATAGAGTAAGCGAAGTTATGATGCGAACAAGTGAAAAATTATCAGGCAAATTCGCTTTTTCGCTTCTTTACTTTGCCTTTGTAGTATTTCGAAAAAAAGAGGAAAATAAATCAATAAACCCACGACTATTAATTGTAGGTTACGGCTATCAAGGATTTCAGATAGGGGACAAACATTTCAAAATGACGAATTATTTCATAAGTTTGCGGAACGTCTGGAGATGTTTACATTATTTTGAATAATTAAGATAACAAGCGTGTGGTTATCCGGATTATATGAGAATTACTTAAATGGGAACAAGGAGAAATCTCGACATATTGATATGGTATGTAAAAAAAACCTTCAGCATATAATGCAAGAATTTACAGTTGAGCCGTGAATCGGTTATAATTCCGAGTGATATCGGAAAAGACCGAGTGTTTCAAAATGATACTTATAAAGATTCAATAAAGTCGTCGAATTCTTATATGACATCATTATAGCCATATCAAAGAGAGATTTCTTCCATTTATATAGAGCACGGAATAGTTGATAAGAAAATAGGTCAATTAATCATATGAATTTCAGATTAAAACCTCAAGCGCATTAATACGTTCTGTTGGGAAATGGACGGACATGGCCTTGGAAATGTGATCAAATTCCTGTATATTGTTACTATGTGATGATACGATGATAGAGAATGGATAGTAAAATTACTAGATCGGTAAGTTTCGAAATTGTAATACAGCTAACCATATGTAATAAAAAGAATTCGTTCGGAGTTTCCCATTCCAATTTTATTTGTTGGACTACATGAAGGTTGAAAACTTTCAACTGGGAAATGATGAGCTTGATCAATATTTCGAAATTTCCTCTGAACAAGAACGTATTTAGTCGACATCTTAGGACGCTTCTGTTATATTGCCTGAAAAATCCAATGTCATAAACGCAATCCAAAATCGGATCAAACATAGAAAGTTTGTATGTACGTTTGTATTATCACCTAATAGCAAATCTATAAGTTATTATAGCCAAGTACCGGTCCGTCCGTTCGTCAGTCAGCTGTATTTCCCCTTTACTGGACAACTGTGCATATTTTTATTAATTCAATCGAAATTAAATCTATCAATTATCTTTTAGCCAATAAACTTTTGCAAAATGTCAATATATTATAAAAAAAAAAAAAAGAAAGAAAAGAAACAGCAAGATATACATAAAAGGGTCAAATGTAAGAAGCGGATTATCTTAGTTGTTTTTCTCCCAAAAACCTTATCTAATATTATATAAAGTCAGGTTGGCGACTTTTAATCGAAATGAGGTAGAAGAAAGATAGATAGATCCATATGTAGAGGAACAACTCCTCAGACTATTCAGACCAAAAAATCAAAATTTGCCCGTCTCGTTTTTTGGCTATAAATGTCCATTTTTGGCATGTTTTAACATTTTTGTCTTTTTAGAGACGGCCACATCGTAACTTTACAAACCTCTGCAATGCATGAAATTTCAAAAAAATCATATATATCCTTATTTTTCAAGATTCTTATAGCTTGTGCATGAATTGAAGGTTATTTTGAGAAATTCTGATAAAATAATCAGTTCTAAGGAGAGTATTTTCTTATAAATACTATGTTGCTGGTTGCCATGACAACAACTCGTTATTTTTATTAATAGCTAGAAGGTCGCCAGCAATACATGTTTTTTTCTACGTATATATCTATGGTATTGCTTTATCCTAAAGCAAATCAATATGTACACGAATTAGTTTTTAAGTAAAATGACTGTTTCTATAAATAGCACAATAATTTATGCAAAAAACCAACATAGAGTTTCACACAAAGTTCGAATTTCTAATTATCTTACTTTCAAAGAGTATCATGGATAGTAAATGTTCTGATATTTGAATCTTTGGTAGCAGAACTCTTGCAAAAATGACAGATTTTTTCCTATTTTCGACAATTTTTCATTGAAAAATATGCATTTTTCCCAAAAATACCCACTCAGCAATGGAAATTTCAAGGAGCATTATTTTTTTCTAAAATAATGTTACAATTTGAGCTTATACCACGTATCGTTTACGTCGGGTTTAAATATTATGTGATATCAAAATAGAGTATCTCCCTGCAGTCGCAACCCTAACCTTAAGTACTTTGTAATGAATGAAATTAAAATGATAACAACTATACTGTTTAAATTAATAAAGTTAATTTTCCATTCTTAATGAAAAAAATATAGCTAATACTGCTTTATAATATCTGCTTTCTTTGTATTTGAAATATAGTTCCACGTTTTGTACATATAAGCATACACGCGACTATCGATAATAATAGCAACTGCAGTGTCCAGTCGGCTAAAATCATTGCTTTAAATTATCTTCTAAACTTTATTTCATTCTCAGAATTGTACACGTATGCCGTGTATTTGTTGCAACGATTGGGTAGGGGATTTTGTTCGCATTTTTTTTTTTCAAATTTCAATATCTAACAAAAGTACTTCGGCAACTTGGTCCTATTTTATCATCTCTGATATTTCTAGCGATAAATTGTGACGTCACTATACAGAATTCTACATGCGCGTGCGTCCTATTTCATTTCCGATTTCTCTACTTTTAAAATTATTTTTGTCCGACACTCGAGCATAATGATAAATCTTGACGTATAACTAATATTAGTGGAACCTATCCCTCGGATGCTGATTTTATTAGATTACTACAAAATCATTGAAAGCCAGATTCACAATATTAAACTATTTTTAAGATTAATCAAACTACATACTGTTTTTGCAATGCCCCTTGTTACCAGATCTATCACAGTGACCTTGATTTCAGGTGACCGTCACTTACATGCGCTTATTCAGCGGGGGGGGGGGGGGGGGGGGTTTGGACCCCCGCCCTGAGATTTTCGGAGATAGGGTCCAGCTTTTTTAATTGAAAGGGGTATAAAAATGCATAAAAAGGCTTTAAAACCTAAAATTTCGTTTCGCTCAGTGGCGGATTTAGAATGAGCCCAGCCCCCCCCCCCCTTTTCACCAAAAGTTATTGATTCAGAATACTCTTTTTATGCTTAATTTCTTTACTTTTGGGGAAACTCATATGTCATAAACTTATACAAAATTCAAAATCAAATTAACACTTGAATAATTACCAAATGCTTCATTTTCATGGGCCGTTCTAACCAGGTTACACAGGTGGATAGTGGGGTTGCAATGCCCTTATCTTCCCAACCTTCCCAAATTGGTCAAACAAAAATAGAGCATGGGAAATGAGAGAGAGACAGTATTCTTATGACAAATTGTAACCACTATTCTAAAAATTTTACGGCTCGCTCTGCTCATCGATATAGAATAAAGGCGGGTTGTGACCAGGGCTAAATATACCTACATGATGGGTGGGTCTCTTAAAATTTTGGACCCCCTATGGGGGGCAGGGGGTTTGGACCCCCGCCCTGAGATTTTCGGAGATAGGGTCCAGCTTTGGCCCATTTTTAATTGAAAGGGGTATAAAAATGCATAAAAAAGCTTTAAAACCTAAAATTTCGTTTCGCTCAGTGGCGGATTTAGAAGGAGCCCAGCCCTCCCCCCGTTTCACCCAAAGTTATTGATTCAGAATACTCTTTTTATGCTTAATTTCTTTACTTTTGGGGAAACTCATATGTCATAAACATATACAAAATTCAAAATCAAATTAACACTTGAATAATTACCAAATGCTTCATTTTCATGGGCCGTTCTAACCAGGTTACACAGGTGGATAGTGGGGTTGCAATGCCCTTATCTTCCCAACCTTCCCCAATTGGTCAAACAAAAATAGAGCATGGGAAATGAGAGAGAGATAGTATTCTTATGACAAATTGTAACCACTATTCCAAAAATTTTACGGCTCGCTCTGCTCATCAATATAGAATAAAGGCGGGTTGTGACCAGGGCTAAATATACCTACATGATGGGTGGGTCTCTTAAAATTTTGGACCCCCTATGACAAAAAATGCTGTATCTGCGCATGACTTTCAAGGTCACAGCACTCTTAATATAGAGAAGCAACTTGTATTGTTTAGACTTGCATAATTCTTCTGAAGCTGATATCTGACGCATATTGATGAACATAGCAAAGATAAATATTCAATTTTCTAAACAAAGATTTAAGAAAAGTGAATTCGTGGGAAATAGCCCCCACATTGTTTATCAAATATCAGACAAGTAAATGTCGAACGGAGGCGAACTTAGTCGGAAATTGGAATCAATTATATCATTATATTTTGTCAAGGCTCTTTTGAAATAGTAAATTGTAGTAAGAAACTGAATGTATACTGACATAGATGAAAGTCTTAACACTAGACTATCTGTTACAAAGGCAATTTTCTACACTTTTTTTGGTACGGAAACTTAATCATTTCACAGAAAAAACAACAACACTCTATCTTTATTTTAACAACGTGTTGCACGATCTATTTATTAGAATTAAGAAAAAATCGGCCAATAATTCTTGTAAAATGAGGTCAATCGAAACAAAACTCGACCTTCATCTGTATCACACTAAGATGTATTCGCATACAAAAAAAAAAATAAGTTCAATATCTACAACAACAGCAATGAAAAAGTCCTTTGAAAAATTTCATGAAATTTGCTATGTTCAAGGGTCATATCTCTTAAGTCAATCAAAACCAAACTTAAACTTGATCTTTATCACATTAAGATATACACGTATATACTAGTATACATGTATATATAAAAAAATCAGTTCATTAACTGCAATAACAGTCAAGAAAAGTATGTAAAACTGAAAATTTCACGAAATTTGCTAAGGCCAAGGGCCAATAACTCTTGTAAAATTAAGTCAATCAAAACCAAACTCGAACTTGATCTGTATCACACTAAGATGTAGTCAGTTCGATATCTGCAAAAAAACCGAAGAAAAGTCCGGAGAACTGAAAAATGTATGAAATTTGCTAAGTGCAAGGGCCATAACTCTTGTAAAAATAGGATATGTAAATGGGTATAGAAAAATAGAGGGCATACGAAATACAGTCCGTGCTATGCCGACTGTAGCGAGCTCATGCACGTTATCACCCGAGAAGTCCGACCGACATTCAGAGGGGCCCTGTCTCCTCCAAAGAGATTTGGACATTCTTACCTATTGAGAATATGGATTTGTAATTGCGGCATATCTAATTTATTCTTCAGTCTCTTCTCCGAGTTTGACACATTATTCATTTACACCCCCTCATCACAATCATCGTCCTCTTTCCTCTGTGACTTAGTCCTATTATCATCATCAAAACAGTTTATTTAGATCACATGATGATTATCTAAGTACTTCAATATTACACATTTCTTCACAAAATACCTTTGGTGAATTCACATACTCCGAACAAGATAGATACTGATTTGAATCATTTTGGTGTCGGATGCCGTTTGTGGGGCTTCACGGTCTGTCCAGATGGCTACTCTCTTGTGGATAACTTGGATACAAAAGCAAACTCAAACTGCAACAAATTCATTCTGAAGGTAAGACGACTTATCAAGAAATTGCAAAACCAGGGTTAAATTTGTGAGTGACTGACTCCGCCACTTTGCGGAACGTTTTTGGACTATACTATGAAGTAATATATGTACATGTACATGTATATATATTTTGTCCATAATGATACATGCAGGGCCCCCTGTTTTATGCTATCTGTTTGTGTGGTCTAATAGTGAGGAGACTATTTTACATCACTTTTGCATGAGCGTTCTTCGAGACCTCCAGGTAACCGGGAAATTGGAAGGGTTGTGTACACGTTATCAGGATAACCACACCATTTGCTACTGGCGTAGCAGATGACCGTCCTATTGGTCGGCACCGGTTGTCATTGTTCCCGTTGGTTTATGCGTAGTTTTCTGTGTTTCTATGTTGTATGTTGGTGTTCCTTGTCCCTTTTGTGTCTTTTTTTCTGTGCTTGTCTACTCTGAGATCTCCATTTGCAATTCACTTTTGCCCCTCTGCAAAGTTGGTCGATTTTTCTCCCCTTTTGCTGTGTTTGCATGCAAATCAATTTTGATTTTTAAAGTCGAGTGAGCTTGCTTTTCTTCCGGTTACTGCATAACCGCTTCTGTCCAGAGTATTGTCGCAGATTTGGACATACCCAGCTTGAAGCAGCCGCCATTAAAATGTTTTACATAGCTTATGCTTTACCCTAGTGCATCGCTGTAAAGCGGTGGTCACAACCCGTTGTACGTGCAAGTATATGTTGTCTACGTGCAAAAACGTAGGCAAACTGTAGGGATCCGCACGGTGTCTGCGTTCGGTCTACGGATTCATCAAAAAGGACGACGCGCATACTGTGAGTACGTTGTAAGTACGTGCAATGGTTTCAACGTAAGGGAGTGAGGAACCCGTGCTTAGCAGTACGTGTAAATACAACACCCACATGATAACGCGGAAGACGTACGGAGATCGTACGTTGTAAGGAAATTGCACGCACGTTGTCTGCACGTCCGACGTACTTGCCATGTACGCAGCATAATTATGATGCATGTAATAACTCCATATCTAACCCTACATGCGGCGTGCATTGACGCACTCCTTTCGTACTCTTGCCACTTCCTACTTTGCGTCTTCAGAAAAACGTAGCGACTTTGCATTTAAAAGGCAATATTGAGCAAAGTACAAGTGCTACATGAAGCTACTCAAAAGTTCCCCGTGACAGTAAGAGTTTTGAATATTTTTCCCTTTCTATATAGACATAACCTCAGACATTGCATGCATTATATATTGTTTTCATTTTCGTGCGTGAACATCGACGGCGGGTGCGGCTAGCCAACAGGGGGTGTTTACTCCTCCCGGGCACCTGGTCCCATCTCTAGCTTGCTAGGGGTCCTTCGATGCTCAGTTTGGTACTCTATTGTAAGTGCTGTTGAGCTTGATGTCAGGATCTTCTTTAACTCATGATTTTAACATGCATATTGGATGTATCTCTGATCACACTTTCATTTAAAGACCTTTACCTACTTGAATGAGTACAAGCCATTATCACTGACGAAAGTATCATGCTTATTTAGAGAAATGACATTTGTAATCTGTGATTACTTATAATTTAAATTTCTGATTTTTTTCTGGTTATAAACAGGAAAACATCTTCACTTTTCATTTGTTTGTATGTTTGTTTCTTTGAGAGAGATGTAGAATTTTCTGTTATTTCTTTGATTCGTCAATAATGGTGTGGTTTTATGCATGTAATTGTGTTTTTTATTGTTCTCTTTTACATGAGCAAAAGCTAGTCTTAAAGGCAGCCATTGTCATACCCTCATTAGTCGGATGTCCGTCTGTTTATTCATTTAGTTCAACTTCTGAATGACAAAATTACTTAAAGCAAGAACCAACAGAACAGTTTCTTCTACACACATAGTCGCCATGAACTCTAACTTCATGACACCGGGATTTCATTTTTTTTTCTGAAATTGCTGACACGATAATCATTCAATCTCTATTGTCATTTTTAAGAAACGAAGATTCTGATTGGCCGAGAAATTTTGTTCATACCTGCATCAACCTAAACCGGAAGTGCGCGCTTAGCAATGTCATAAGCAACACAGTTTCAAACCCACAAATAAACGTTGAAAAGGGACGAAATGAAATGATAAGAAATCATTGTAATATTTTTTTGGTTGATCGGAAAGAATGAATCATGAGTGACTGAATTTAGGAGAGTCCGAGATTCAAATGACTGCATTGGTATATTTAAGGGTGTTCATGGTAGTATGATTCTGGTTGGACACTTCGCGATTCTCGGACAATTTGCACGTGTCCAACCAGAATCACACTACCATGAACACCCAAAGTAAGACAGTCATTACTTATATTTCCATTTGTACTAAATATCAGATGTCTGTTTGAATTCCCTTTTTTCGTATGTTTCGTATAAGAAGAAATAGATTCCATCACTTTCTATTGAGTGAGACATACGTGACGGAAATCCCTCGTTCCGCTACGCTCTACTCGGGAAAAGACGAAATTTCCGTCACTCGTGTAAATTCTTATGTCTCACTCAGTAGATCGTGATAGAACCTATTAATCTTTTCCCTCGTTCCGCTACGCTCCACTCGGGAAAAGACGAAATTTCCGTCACTCGTGTAAATTTTAATGTCTCACTCGGTAGATCGTGATAGAACCTATTAATCTAATGCACAATATCCAGAGCCCAGTGCAAGTGCATAATGCATTGTAGGTGGCGTTATTAAAATGCATTGAGTTAAAACATATTCGGATATCACATGTCCTCAAATAACTTCAATAACATCATTTTTAAAACAGATAAATTTGCAGCATGGACCAAACCAGTGCCAAGTTTCACAAAAATTCTTACGAAAATTTTCAGGAATTTTCAGGAATGTTCAGGAATTTTCGTAACTTTCATCATAAAATAAAAGCTAAAACTTTTTTTTCAATTATGAAATATAAATTCAGAGACAAAAAATTGCGATTTTCAGTTCATAAGAAGTACTAAGTAATCAAAATTTACGATAATTCCTATTTGTGAAAAAGGCTACAGTATCTAAGTAATTAGACCGTTCATCTGAGATACTCAAGGATGCACTATGTGGGATAGTTTTTTTCGCTTTACGAGATGGTCGACTTGTGACAAAAATTAATCATACATTTAAGTTTGGTTGACACATTTTCAAATTCTCTGTAACCTCTTAATTGAATCTCGCCTATCATTTTAAAAAGCGAGTACCTTGATCAAATTTTAGTTTCAACTCTTCTCTAATCTATACTACTAAAGGAAAGAATTAGTCGATTCTCCGTCGAAACGAAGAGGACAGAGATAGATGGTGTGATATGAATGTTAAATGTTAAAGATTTAGCATATGATATGACAATGTGAATTTGAATTAGAAGGAATCATTTTTAATTAATGTGTAATCATTCGTTTTACTAAAGCAAGTCTTAGAAAAACTAAGGTCCAAAACCGGCGTCGGACACTATCAATAATTTTCATATTATCCTCTTTTTATCTGATTTATACTCCCTCTCCCATCCCCGTCTTTTTAAGAATCATCAATTAGGCCAGATGTTTCTTGCAAGACGTTTCTCATGTTAGTAGGAGGCTGGTTTAATTCAAGATTCCATATTCGTTTTCTGAAATTTACAACAATCTTTCAAGAGAACATATGAGAAAGGGGAATGGGTTTCTGAGTTTTATGTTTTGCTTCGTTTCGTTTCGATTTGTTCCGTTCCGTTACGTTTTTGTTTTGTTTCGCACTATATAGGGACCTCTTTCTCAGAGTTGAATCCTTGCTTTCTGTCTCGGAGGGAACTAAAACGGTCTGAAAAGACCCCTAACAGCATTAATGGTATAAAATATGTATTTCTAATGTATTTTAATAGTATAAATTATGTATTTCTTATGTATTTTTAACAGTATAAATTATGTATCTCTTAAATTCTCAATGCATTTTCCCATACTAATTTATCCATGACGTTTGCCATTGGCGTAATGTCTAACTCGGACGAGGACACTTTCTTATATTTCATTTTTTTTTTTCATTCGGACACTTTTGTATAGAAATAATGTGTTAATTGTTGTGAGCGTTATGTTCTTAAAATTTACTAACGAAGGAAAGGGTTTGTGACTACTTTCCGCTCAAATAACTTCGGAAACTGGATAAACGCGATCTTAACCACTTTATCATACACAAAGGGACAAGGAACACCAACTCAAACCATGGAAACATCAAACAAGCTTTTGACCCTTTACCAATTTGACATCACATATTACTCTACTATTTTAGAAACTTATCAATTCATCCCAAAATATTATCGAAATAGAAGGAGGTTAACATCCTAGCACCATCCCTGCAATGCTCTCTGGTTATAGATTTTATTCAATTATGCTTCTGGATATTTTGCAGTCGCTCATTCTTTGCAAAATAGATAATACTAGTATACAAAATTCAGATATCAAAGTAGAGGACGCTACTGAAGTAAATTTGGCTTGTTTGAAAATCAGTTTGGCTTGAAATACCAATGGTGAGGATTTACTATTCGAAACAAGTATCTGGTGCATTAAAATTCATTTGAAATGTTTTTCAAGAAGGTTAAGAATGGGAACACTTGAATTTTCTTCGATCTGTCTGATTTACCAACTAGCATGGCCACAATAGTATACATGACTGTTGCGAGAAATTCACTTAATCTTGCTAGATATATGCATAATTTGTTTTTGACTTTTACTCTAGTATTACCTACCTAAACCATCGCATTTAATTCTCCAGGCATTAAAGAATACAATGCAATGTAATACAATACAATGTGATACGATACAATTACAATACAAAACAATACAACGTAATGCAATAAAGACAATACAACACTGAGATCTGCATAACACTAAAATCACAATATTTCTTCAAACACATGTAATATCTTCAAAATATTATCATCAGAAAAAGAAAAACGAAACGAAAGGCATTTTTATAGTGAGGGTATTTGTCTAATAAACTCAACAGGGAGTTGATTTTATTTTTCAAGTGTCAGTAATCATAATTTGATGCATTACATTTTATCCTTCCGCAGCTAAATAAGAAAATTGAGAATGTGAGGGGGTGCGAGAGTTGACATGTTTATAAAGACTCAGAGGAAATATACAATCAGATGTGTCAATGATCACGTTAAGAAATGTATTTAGTACTCAAGGAATGAACGACCACCTTAATCGAACAAACCTTTTATAATCGTAAGTATTATTTTGCGTTATAATATCTTTTCGTCCAAACTTTAAAAGTTAGATATAAAGACAGTTGTTTTTCTTGCAAATATTAAGCATCGGCTGATATAAGTTTTAGTGGATGCGATAATGTCACTACATTCTTGTATTTCAACTCTTTTCTATTCAAATACACCTTAATATTAATTTGATGCTTACGCTTATAAGATCAAGTTAAGAGGTGATTTTACACCCATCAAGAGTTATGTTGCTTTGACCATGAGGATAAAGGAAGTATTCCATCTTTGCTCTGTTGCCATATATAGTAGCCCTCCCTCTGGACAAACATTACCAAATACTGTGTACCAGACATGCATGTTTCTGATATCCACTGTTCACCAGACATGCATGTTTCTGATATCCACTGTGTACCAGACATGCATGTTTCTGATATCCACTGTTCACCCGAAATGCATGTTTCTGATATCCACTGTGTACCAGACATGCATGTTTCTGATATCCTCTTCAGTGGTACTTCAAACCAAGATAGTTCAGAGAAGTCAATCTAATTCAGTGGTTCCCCATGTTTTATTTTCTAAAGGTTATCAAGTCAATGGTATATTTTTGAGCGACCAAACTTGTCACTTTTTAATATAGACGATTTTTACATTACCGCAGTAGACTTGAATTTTATACAGGCCAAGATCCGACATGAAATTTCGACTGTGACGTCGAGACAGATCTATGACGTAATAATAAAAAATACTGTCAAAATTTTTTCGACTGGAACCCGTTCTGGTTCTTTCGTTTACGCTACGCTACTCAGTAGGAAGTAAAAAATGAACAGAGAAAACCAAAAATGGTTGCAAGTCTATCAAAATTTCTTATGTCGGGTCTTGGAATGTTTAAAATGCAAGTCTAGCGGTAATTTGGGGTTACCATGAGTGTGTTTTACAAAAAAAAAAAAAAAAAAAAAAAACCCATAACAAAAAAAAAAAAAAAAAAAAAACCAAACCAAACATGTAAATAAGGTGTGAGGGGCTGATGAGGATCCATTTTGAAACCAGGTAGGTTTTGTGCATAGTTTCAAAATTTGTATGTTCAGAAGTCTATTTTCTTTATCAAAGCTAGAACAATTCTATTATCTTTTTAAAGAAACGTGTGACAAAAAATAAATAAATAAAAAAAAAAAAAAAAAAAAAATAAGATAAAAAATAAAAAAATGGAGGGATGGAGGGTGCAACGAGGTAAATTTTCATGGAAAATGAAACTAGAATGAAAGGTCAGATTTTCAATATTACGAGCTTGAATACAAGCCAAAGCTTAACTTCTCATGACATCAGAATGATAAAAAACCAATTTAAATCATATTTAAAAAAATTGCATAAGAAGTAAATTAGTTTTGCAACCCCTTAGGGTATGTTCACGGAAATGTCTATCGTCTTTATCATATTTTGTATAATGCAATTTCATTTCTGTTACACAAATGAACTATGTATACCAATGTTCCAATAAACTGTTTTAAAGATGTAAGAGAATGACACAAGAAATATGATTGATATGAAAAAAAAAATTACTACCCTGAATAGTATCATCAATGTCACGATTCTTCATGGTTTTATGTCTATCTTACACAACTATAAATGATCTTTATTGAGGCCAAAGTGAGAAAATATTTTGTTTAACGTTCGTTGGATTGTACCTTTTTGAACAATTGTTCAGATAAAAACACATAAAGAATAATTTTGCCATCCAGAAAAAAAAAATCAAAATTAATTTCAAATCAAAACAAACCATTTCATTATAACTAACATTAGACATGTCATCGTTATATGTAGTTTCTTGTGAGAAGTTCACTTTCGCAACTGTTCCAATGAAAATTTTAATGATTTTGGCGTACCTTTTCGACCGCTGAGACTGAATAACTGATGGGTAGTTCTTCAATGTTTATTTAATTTTTTTTATCTTGTTTCTAATGATAATGCATATGTATGTATGTATGTATGTATGTATGTATGTATGTTTTTCCCCTTTAAGACGGAAGGATACAAGTACTTTCAGAAAATGACAGAATGTTACACAAATTATGACATTACTATGGCCTAACGAAAGGTAAAACCAATTACATGTACCACATGTACCACACAGAATATATTCATATATCAATCATAAGAGATCAATATGAATAATAAATTAATGAAATTAGATAAGACATAAGTTTCTATAATTTTTCTGAAGCATTTTTCAAAACGTGCTTAGAACAGCAAAAGATAATGTTGATTGCCTTATATTATTTCAAGAGATCGTGCGTTATATAATTGGTCGAATGTTTCATAATTATTTTCCAATCAAACACAATTTTCAATTCATCAGCATTAGTCACGATCATTCATTTTTGCGTGTGTACAAATTAAAAGGAAGTAATATTCTACTTCAACCAATAAAAATAGATTTGTGATTGCTTGTTGTTGTGCGAAATGATAAGAGGTTCTTCTAATTGACATAATTTTATGCATGTGTTTGTTGCTATTCATTTGATTCTTTCTTTTTTGGTCAGAAAAATTGTAGACCAAAATCCAAGTTTATAGTAAAGAGGAAAAGTAATGATGCATATAAAAATGCCACACAAAATTTACATGTGGAATATAAAAGTCATATGATTAAGAGTTAGAATGACCAAGAATGATATCAAATTATTACTCAAAAGTTAAAGATTTTGTGAATGACATAGGGAGAAACACAAACAAGTCGGAATATTTATTCAGAAATTGTATTAGTTCTAAAGTATTTGTTTCAAATAGCTATGACTTCTCACAAGTCTCTATGTTTTATGTAAATGGATATGTTTTCATCTTTCAATGTGGCGTATGTATGCGTGTCATGTTCGTTTCTCGTGTGTTATTTCTGACTTTTATGGGTAGAATTTTCGTAAATCGAGTTGTGAGCCTGTTTCACAAGTCTCTCTGATTTATGTAAATGAATATGTTTTCATCTTTTATTGTGGCGTATGTATGCGTGCCATGTTCGTTTCTCGTGTGTCATTCCTGACTTTCATGGGTAGAATTTTCGTAAATCGGGTTGTGAACCTGTTTCACAAGTCTCTCTGATTTATGTAAATGAATATGTGTTCATCTTTCAATGTGGCGTATGTATGCGTGCCATGTTCGTTTCTCGTGTGTTATTCCTGACTTTCATGGGTAGATTGTTCGTAAATCGGGTTGTGAGCCTGTTTCACAAGTCTCTCTGATTTATGTAAATGAATATGTGTTCATCTTTCAATGTGGCGTATGTATGCGTGCCATGTTCGTAAATCGGGTTGTGAGCCTGTTACACAAGTCTCTCTGTTTTATGTAAATTCATATGATTTCATCTTTCAATGTGGCGTATGTATGCGTGCCATGTTCGTAAATCGGGTTGTGAGCCTGTTACACACGTCTCTCTGTTTTATGTAAATTCATATGTTTTCATCTTTCAATGTGGCGTAGGTATGCGTGCCATGTTCGTAAATCGGGTTGTGAGCCTGTTACACACGTCTCTCTGTTTTATGTAAATTCATATGTTTTCATCTTTCAATGTGGCGTATGTATGCGTGCCATGTTCGTAAATCGGGTTATGAGCCTGTTTCACAAGTTTCACTCATTTATGTAAATGTATATGTTTTCATCTTTCAATGTGGCGTATGTATGCGTGCCATGTTCGGTTCTCGTGTGTTATTCCTGACTTTCAAGGGTAGAATGTTCGTAAATGAGGTTGTGAGCCTGTTTCACAAGTCTCTCTGTTTTATGTAAATACATATGTTTTCATCTTTCAATATGGCGTATGTATGCGTGCCATGTTCGTTAATCGGGTTGTGAATCTGTTTCACAAGTCTCTTTGTTTTATGTGAATGCATATGTTTTCATCTTTCAATGTGGCGTATGTATGCGTGCCATGTTCGTTAATCGGGTTGTGAGTCTGTTTCACAAGTTTCTTTGTTTTATGTAAATGCATATGTTTTCATCTTTTAATGTGGCGTATGTATGCGTGCCATGTTCGTAAATCGGGTTGTGAGCCTGTTTTACAAGTCTCTCTGTTTTATGTAAATGCATATGTTTTCATCTTTCAATATGGCGTAGGTATGCGTGCCATGTTCGTAAATCGGGTTGTGAGCCTGTTTTACAAGTCTCTCTGTTTTATGTAAATGCATATGTTTTCATCTTTCAATGTGCCGCATGTATGCGTGCCATGTTCGTAAAAGAAGGGAGGAGATCTCCAACAAGACCCCGTTGCAGCATCAACAGCAAAACACCAAAACACCCCGATGCTAAAACACAAAAGACGAGTACAGCACGAGACAGAAAAGAGACACACGACATGTAAAC
The DNA here is from genome assembly GCA_028142955.1 of Pinctada fucata. Classification (NCBI taxonomy): domain Eukaryota; kingdom Metazoa; phylum Mollusca; class Bivalvia; order Pterioida; family Pteriidae; genus Pinctada; species Pinctada fucata. Next base: position 49,919,480 of record AP027105.1, read on the forward strand.
ATCAAACACAAAAGACTACACATAAACCGACGAGACCAATGGGCAACCGGTGCCGACTTTAGACGGCCATTTGTCACGCATGTAGCAAATGGTGTGGTTATCCTGGATTACGTGCGCACAACGCTCTCACTTCTCCAACTACCCAGAGGTCTCGAAGAACGTACAATTGTGGTGTAAAACAACCTCCTCACTGTAAGATGACATCACACAAACAAGACCGCGAAACGCAGAGGCCCCAGAGACACAGATGAATATGTAAATGGATATAAAAAGAGGGCATGCGTAATACATGCGTAATACAGTCCGTGCTCTGCCGGCTGTAGCGAGCTCATGTATGTAATCACCCGAGGAGTCCGACTGACATTCAGAGAGGACAGGTGGTCGGGGCCCTGTCTTCTCTAAAGAGGTTTGGAGTCCCGTCGTCACAGTCAGTCAGAGTGCAAGTTTCAAGGATGCGCTTGTACATGACTGTAGATTGGTCAAGTACCAAGCCTAGTTACCGTCTGGTGACATTAGGATCATATCCACGGTATAAAAGGCGTTTGATGATTCTGACGCATTTTCGATGGTTATGTTGCTTACTTTTGATCCTTTTTATTTTGTTCATCATATCACCATAAAAGACGGGTTGTGTAATACCCATAGTAATGTACTCTGTTGCATGTATAGATCCGAATTTTAAAAGAAGTTGACTGTAATTTTTGTGAAATTTCCAGAAAGTCTTAACTAGTTTATAAAAGCGGAAACCTTGACCTAAAAGTTTTTTGGTAATTTGTAAATTTCTAATGTGAAAATCCAAAATATCAGTACATGCTCTAGCGTACCGGATGAGCTGTGATATGTAAATGCATATGTTTTCATCTTTCAATGTGGCGTATGTATGCGTGCCATGTTCGTAAATCGGGTTGTGAGCCTGTTTCACAAGTCTCTCTGTTTTATGTAAATGCATATGTTTTCATCTTTCAATGTGGCGTATGTATGCGTGCCATGTTCGTTTCTCGTGTGTTATTCCTGACTTTCATGGGTAGATTGTTCGTAAATCGGGTTGTGAGCCTGTTTCACAAGTCTCTCGTGTATGTATGCGTGCCATGTTCCTAAGTCGGGTTTTGAGTATTTTTTGCTTGTTTTCCTTCTGATGCCCTTGATGATCTGTATGTTTAAAGAACATGAGCTTTGAGATTGGATCTTGTTAAAAATTGTTTTCAATTGGCTTCTGCTTTTTGTATATATACAATTCCAGGGATTGACTATAGATACTTGAAAAACAATCGCGCGTTTGTTATTGGTTATTACTACAGCAATGTACATGTACCCCAATTCTTTGTATATAGCAGCTAAGCCACATTTATCTACCATTTGAGAGAAAATTAAGTAAGTTGAATATGACTTATCTAAAATAGAATGACATTTTGAACTTAGAAAATTATAGATAATGATTTAATGGCGCCATCTAAAATTAAGTTCAAATATCATATATTAGTTTTATTCCCGAAAAACATATTTGTCAGATATCCTCATCTTGTGATCAATGTATTTCTAATAAAAGGCTAATGGCCACTGCATCTTTTGAAGTTTTAGTTGAATTAGAAATTATAAGAAACCTATCCTCTTTCCTCTCTATATTGGCGTGTACATCGAATTGAAGTAACTTCGGTCAATATTAAGGGTAAAAGACTGCGCTGTTGATGATTGTACTGCATTCTTACCAAGCATTCATGATGATTTTATTGCGCCTCTACCGCGTCCATCTCATTTTGAAATAAGCTTGATCGCATTGAGAACGTGATAGCTTATTCGAAAAAAGTTATTTTGTTTCCTGTGATCCAACAGCGCTCTAAGAAATGTATAACGTCTTGCAAACGCAGTAAGAGCATGGTCTTAGAGCAAAAAAGGAGGTTCACTCAAATGTTACCGATCAGTTTGCATAAAAGACATTGCAATCTTAGGTTCCGTGTTATTCTTGCTTTAAAACATTTTTCATGTGTGTCATGCTATCGTACATTATTTTTATATAAGGCAATTTCTTAGTTCTTTTCTGTTTTGCATCCTCGTGCTGGTAGGTTTTGAGCTCAAAGTCATAAAACAAAACAAAATTGAAGTAATAGAATATTTTGCAAATTAAATGTGTTTTCTACAAAAATTAAAAAGAAATTGTTTGATTTTAATATTGCATGTAAAAATACTGCAATGATTCAAGGCATTGCATTATCTATCATTCTTTTGCTGACTAAAATCTGTGAATAATCAAATGAATCAATTTAGCGTCTGTTAGATTTCACACAGTCGCAGTAATATAGAATTCTACTTTGTTTGTTTTTTTAAATGCTTGTTTGTTTTTCTCCCTGGTTGGCTGGTAGCTTTCTGATTTCAAAAGGACGCAAAACAAAATAAGAACAAGATATGACATAACCGTGGAAATAATTTTGTATCTAAATTCCGAACAAAATTCTTATCAATTTATGTTGTAGTGTTTGTCCTTAGATGTTTGTCACAACTACTGTAGAAAAATCATCAAGTTCATTGTCAAAAGAAAAAGTAATGGTGCACATAAAATGGCCATGCCAAATAAGATATGAAAGACATACGATAAAAAGTTAGAGCTAAGAACACTAGAAATTTATCACTCGAAAATTTCAGATTTTGTGAATAACAGAGATTGGAACAACCTTATATAAATCGGAATGTTGTCCATATATAGTTCAAAGTTAAAACGATTTGCTCTTTTGCTTCAGTTGGCAATGACTTTTCATTAATCTCTTTATTATATACATATGTATGTGTGCCATGTTTTTTTTTCTCCCGTGTAATTCTTGATTTTCCTAGATTTTTTTTGTGCTTCGGTTGTTGAGGCTGTCTCGGTTGTTGTCTTATAGTTGTCTTTGATAAAATACATCGTCGTGTTCTAGTGGTCCGTCAATGCTCAGTTTGGTGCTTTATTGTGAGTGTTGTTGAGATTGTCGTCAGGATCTTCTTTATCTCATTGATCTTGGCTTTGTGACTGGCTCTTGTAAAAGGTTGCTTTCAATTTGGTTTTTCTTTTTGTTTATGTATGTCCGATCCCAGAGATTGAGTAGAGTTATTAAAAATCTCGCTTTGGTGATTGGCTGTTACTGCAGTAATGTACATTTGTATATAGCCATATTATACCACAATTTTAGAATACATCCAGTACAATTTGACTTGTCTAAAATAAAATGACATTCTGACTCCAAAATAACGAAATGATAATTTACTGGCGCCATCTACAATGAATTGCGTATTTTTGGTTTTATTTCCAATAACATATTTGTTAAATATCAAGGTCTTGATATCGCTGTATTTCTGATACATGGCCAATATGTTCACTGCATCTACAATGCTGGTGACATTACAGTTGAATTCGAATTTAGAGAAATCCTGGCACTTTTCGATCTATGTTGGCGTGTAGATCGGATTGAAAAGACTTCGCTCAACGTTAAGGGTAATACAGTAACTAATGCAGCATGAGTATTAAACTGCCCGACACCTGAGAATATGAATAATCCTCTACTCCTATGCCTTTCCATTTACGTTTTCATGCCGGTGACATATATTAGCCCATCTTAAGTCACCATATCCCCCATTTTTAATCAATTTGCGCCCGCAGAGCATGTAGAAAATCGTCTTGTCAAATATCAGAGCACACCAGATTTTCGTCACATCTGTTTTATGAATTGTGAAATCCCTTCTCCTTTTTGTCAAGAATTAGATGAGTCAATTAAATCTAGATGTAAGACGATTTTATTAGAAATGAAAACATACCGTAATGCCCAGGTGTACAAAAAGTCAGTAATATTTAATTTGTTAAGTAATTGGTGCTACGTTTATTTGATACCACCCCAATGGAAGAGGTAAAAAGGTAACAAAAGAGGCGTGGAGATTCACCACCCCGTAGTCATAGACAATGAGGATGTATTGGTATCCGACACGGCGGTGAATACCTCCACAAAACCCCACATGACTAGACCGTCATTGATACCCTCCAATCCTACACACAGAGCTGTGAATGAATTAAGATACACTGGGCTCCCATTCATGTAATGAAATTCGGTGTGTGTTACACCTGATGGTAACGTGGTTCTGCAATCGTTGGTCGGCTTCCCTTCTCAGTCATGGCTTCATATGGAAAATATCTCTCCTTTTGTCATGTCAACAGAATCTATAAACCAATTAATGCGCGAGTAAGGGCATTGAGGTCAAACATGATGTTGAACTGAAGCCTCGCTTACATACCAATGTACAATAACGAGACACGAGACTGTCTTATTTTGACATCTGATTCAATACGAACATTAGGTCTTTTAAAAGGTTTTCTTACCTTATTTTAAAGCACAAATTCTGTTTACATTACATCTCCATTATTTGAACAACGAGAAGACCATCAAATGTAAGCGATGGAATAATATTGCAGATGAAAAAGTCATGAGTGGGCTCTTAAAATGAATACCTTTTTTTACATTTGTACAGAAGATATTCACGAAAACAATCAAGTAGATTTTAAAAGCCAAGCATGATTCATTTTAAGAAAGTAAAATTCACAAAAGGGCATAATTTCTATATATTAAATCAACATCTCTTTCATGTAAGGATAATGTGAAAAATCCACCAAACATTCTCCTTTCGAAAAAAGAAAGTAAGAAAAAACCCTAACGACAGTATGTTTGAAAATGCAAAAAAATCAATTATTTTCCTGCAATATATAACGGCGCTCTTAGAAATTTACAAAGTTTTGCAAACACAATGAGATAGTTGTCTAAGTGATATTGGGGTTTTACTCAAGTGTTTACTGGTATTAAGGATTGTTTTTCAGCTCTTGCGCTTTATCGGTGTGTATTTGCAGTTGGGAATGGAAAAAAAAACATATGTAAAGCACGTTTCGTTTTTATTTTGCATTCCCTACTACCAATACACACCGATAAAGCGCAAAAGCTGAAAAACAATCTTTATATTTATATTTTACGTGTTCATTAAGTTGCCTTGTCCTTTATTCATCCCGTTTCTTTATATTTGAAATATTACCGCGGAGGGAGAACGTCACTTGGCGTAACAGCAAACGAACGTTTGACGTGTTTTTGCTAGCTTCGAATTAAGTAGTACCTCCTGTACGGAAAAATTGTAGAAAAATGAGAAATTGAATTTTGTTTTTTGTTGTATTTTGAACATTTCAATTAAAACTGAATAAGAAATGAATCGTGAAAATTCGCGATATTTGTCCAACATAATTAAGACCAAGCGGAGGGTTAAACTGGAGAAATGTTATGGAGATTGGAAGGAAATCATTTGAAAACTCACTTTCACACTCTGCTTTAACTGTTTAAATGTAAAACGTTTTCAAATTCAATAGTACCATTTAAGAGCAGATAAGTTTGCAGCATGGACCAGACATGCACGTTTCGGATACTTAACCCTCGTCATTGATCCTCAATCTAAACAATGTAATATGGCCAAAGAGTGTGAAAAATATTATGTCCAAAAATGTACCGAAAAACGTAGCAGGATGGGTGGGATATGATGCTACAGTCTAAACAATGAGATATGGCCAAAGAAGGTGAAAAATATTATATCCTAAAATCTACCAAAAGACGTAGCTAACCTATGAAATCAATCGGTACCATTATTCAAACTTCTATGAATTACCCTGTTTCTTCTTGAAGTAATTAGAATAATGCAAAATTCGAGTACAGCCGTGTGAAAAGATACAGATACTCGAAAACTTGATCGATTCTTCATGACCTACCTTAAATGGCACAAGATTCGCTGATACTCGAAATATTTCTGATATGTATAAAATCCATTAGAAGCAAAAATAAATTCACTGTTGATAAATAAACCAAGTGGATCAAATCATCATCTAAAATATTGAATATTTAATCCACTAATACCTGATTTCGTTCATCCAAACATGGCATCTTCCTGTAAACGACAATGCAGGTCGTCCCTGAACTTCGTCTGGTGTGACGGGTGATTGACTCACTACGTCACACGTCTTGGAAGTGTACATGTGGGTGACCTAGATTTGGACACATTGACACATTTGATACATTTGACACATTTGATACATTTGACACATTTGATACATTTGACACATTTGATACATTTTCACACATTGTCTGGTGCATGGAAAGTTGGTTTGAGATTTTCTTCATGAAGGTATGGAGTTGGAACACTTCCGTATTATTGAATTACGGCGTCGATTGAAAATGGAATTTTGAATCTGTGTTAAAGCAATGAATCTATAGAATGGGCATTTTATGAGAAAAATTAATCCGCGTATGTTCTAATGTCGCATGATAGGCTCTTGCGTTTATCGAAAATTGCAGTGCAGTTGGTATGGTACCTTCATATGAGGGAAACGCAGCAGGAATGAAAATATTGACCTTTTTTGCAGAAGACTTTGGATTCAAACAGCCATATGTGCGTCATGCTATCAAGGCCACTTTTCTTGATAATCGTGTTAGATAATTCTAAATCTAAAGTCAGAACTACATTCTTTTCATTTTCTATACTAGTATTCTATTTTCAGCATATCTATGAATATTGGAGATATTTCAAAATTAATTATTTTGCATAATTGTCTGAATGTGAAAAAGTATATACATTATATAGCACGAAGTGTGGGAAACGAGACACTTAGGGTCTTATTTTATCTGTATAAAGCAGCTATAAAAAATTAAATAGCTTTCAGTACAGTTTCTTAGAAGATAAATGAAGAGTTGAAGAGAGAGATGTATAATTTGTTTCTGATCTCCAAGTCATTACTTGACTCTGACACAACAAAATCTTTTAAATAAATTTTTGGTGCATAATAAATTGGTTTGAAATTTTCCTCGGGGAGGTATAGAGTTGGGACAATTCCGTATATTTAATAGTGGAGCAGTTAAACTCCCCGTAACATGGATGTTTTTAAGTGTATTTATCACTTCTTTCAAGCTCTGTCGCCTGAATGAAGCTATGTTTTGGCACTTTATCAATGTGTAAAAATCACGTTGAATGGAAGAATCACTTATGAGGATTTAATATCTGAAACACGTGTCTGGAGCATAATAAATTGGTTTGAATTTTTTTTCGGGAAGGTATAGAGTTGGAACACTTCCGTATTATTTTGATAACGAACTAACAATTTTAAATCATGGTTTTGATAAAACATATGAGTTTTCACATATTCTACCTTCAATTTCTATTGCATTTTCCAACCCAAGGAATCACAAGTAAGACAATTGAATATACATTTGATATTCTGTCATAGACCATTTGAACCATCCAACCAAAGATTGTACTCTATGTCTTCCGGAATGAAAGTAACCGGATGTGACAGTTCTACCAAATTGAAGCGGCGGGTGTTGCATGCAAGCAGGAGATGCTTACTCTTCCTGGGCACCTGGTCTCACTCCCATATCGGGAGTTCGCTTCTTTTCATGTGGTGGAGGTTTTTGTTTGTTCGCTTTGGTCCCTGTTTTATCCTGATTTTGTATGCCTTCGGTTTCTGATTTTGTGAATTATCGATTTTGTGCTGTATACAGGGATATGGTCATTATCCATATTTGTCATTCAATATAGTCTTGTAGGTGTGACAGTTCTACCGAATTGAAGCGACGGGTGTTGCATGCAAGCAGGAGATGCTTACTCTTCCTGGGCACCTGGTCTCACTCTCATATCGGGAGTTCGCTTCTTTTCATATGGTGGAGGTTTTTGTTTTTGTTTGCTTTGGTTCCTGTTTTATCCTGATTTTGTATGCCTTCGGTTTCTGATTTTCTGAATTATCGATTTTGTACTGTAGACAGGGATATGGTCATTATCCATATTTATCATTGTAGGTCCCATTAAACAACATAAAACATACACACCATCTTGAATCATGTAAATGTTGCGATAGACAGTTTTGCATTGTTTGTTGAACATACATGTATCATCAATGTATATTAAGGTTCAAGGATACACCATCCGAACAACATATCACTTCGGAGTCTCTCTCGTCGCCAAAATCGACGTCACGTTATCTATGACGTCACGAAAAACGCGCCAAAATTGCATCGGCGCTCTTATTATTTGACGCTGACTAACCTACGTCCTGAAACATGAACTAGTATTTTAGGGATTGTGCTTAATAAAACTGCTGTGTTTTGATCAGATTGGGAATTCTATCGTTTTCCTTTGAATCTTGATTAAAAATTGACGTAAAAAATTCTTTGGTGGGTATGTTCATTCAGAGAAATGGCTGACAGCGCATTCTGCTGCTCGCCGTCATCTCTACGAGAAAATCACGATGCTTGTTTGTAAACAACCGTTTGTTAAAATAAGCCAAATCTAATCAAAATGTGCGTGATGCTTTTTTACACGCGTGGTTCACATGAGCTACATCTCACAAAATTGTACATTTTATTAGGAACCAATTCCTATGTTTACATGCGGGATTTGGGTAAAACATACGTATGGACATTTCTCGCACAAGTTCTATATATCTATGAGTAGTGATATTTAGAACAGCAAACAGCACGAATAGGGGGGGGGGGGGGGGTTATCGCTGTTACGTCGCAATTTCTCTCCGCTATGTCTACGATTCGCCATTTATTATAAGCGATCCGTAATAATTTTATTTTGAACATATCGAACAGAAGAATTTTTATCACAAATGACATAGTACTGTAAAAGTGAATCCTCCTTTTGAAAAAGTTTCCCTTTTTACATTATTTGTTTTTCTCCTTTTCTTACAATGCGAACATTCATGGACCTGTCATAAATCAATGATTTCAGGATTATTGCCTAAACCCTCTCCCCGGCGGTGAATTATTATTACCGGTATACGCTTAATATAGGGATGGAAAGTACATACATATTTTAAAATTGCCTAAAGGATATCTGATCCTGAACAAGTCACTCTGACCTTGAGGAGGACCTTGACCCACGTTGGGTGCCATAATGCTGAATATCCCAGCATGTTTGATGAAAATATATGATCTCCATAAATCCGTAAATGCTAGGAATACTGTTTTTATCGTTTTACATTGTACACTAAAATTATTTGCAGTCAGGAAAGAATTTGTCATCTAACGACTATGATGAAATATGTGCAAGTGGACCAGTAAAAAAAAAAAGGGGGGGGGGGGTATGGACAGTTTATAAAATTAATCGAAGATAGAACTCAGTTGCAGCATTGTTTTACTGATATGAATCAATTAATTGCATTTTACATTGTCTATATGGATTATACGTTTGGTTTCTTTTTTTTTTTTTTTTTTTTTGTTAAAAATATTTTTAACAAAATCCTTTTAAATGTTTTCTGTTTTGAAACCCATATTCTATATAATTATGAAAAATAGGTTTCAAAACGCCGAGAAATTATAAGGCGACGTCCTGGTTCAAAACGACGTTGTTCGTGCTATATTGTTTACCCTTTCTTAGAAGAAAACAGATGTCATGCGGAAATAAATATGATTTTTCATAAATATAGGAATTTTAAAAAAATCATTTCAAAAAGATATTCTGTCACAAGGCCGATTTTAGCCCTTCCCGGCTTTTCTCCTCATCCAAAACCAATGGATAGCAACGTACATGTACTAAGCCTGTCTATTATACATAACGTGTGATTGAACTTACACTCAAGTATTATTAATTTTCTTTGCGTATTCATTTGTCTGAATACATTCTATTCATTTATAATTCTATTCATAAGATAAACATCTTGTATTCATCGTCCCATTTCATTCGGGACCTTTTTTTTTCTTTGTCAACTTGTTTTGACGTTTTTAAAAATGGTCAAATGTATCACGTGACGTCTTTTGCTTAACACTGTTGCAGGCGTTAATATAAGTGATAAAATGGGTAAATATTATAAAATGGGTTAACTTGCAGAATTCACTTTTTGATCAGTTCTATTTCAAATTTATATATGGATGAAAAATATAGTAATTTAGATGAACGGCTCAGGAGACATAAATACAAATAGAGCACGGACGGGATCTCTTGCCAGCATTTTGTAACAAAATCTGGAGGGGGGTAAGGTCATAATTTTGTATCAAACTTTAAATTTTGTGCGATGATTGCTGCATTTATTTTTATTTTTGAAAGATATGTTAACTTAGATTAAGATAGCAATTTTTCCGCTCATTGGCATGTTAACAAAGTACCTAAACCAGTCATTTACTTGTTGGACTCTAAAAATAATGACGTCAAGAATAGAGCCTAAAATGGTATGATATTTACTATTTCATAGAATTTGACGTACCAGCATTGATGTATTTTCTATTTTTTATTTGTTTTAGACCTTCTTTCGTTATTAAAAGAAAGACCATATACATTCATGTATCAGGTTTAAAATAACAGGGGTATATTGATTATATGATGGAAATTTGGGGAAAATTCAAGAGAAAATGGACATGTACTTCTTTGGAAGGTCATAAATCCATTGGAAGCTCGTTGACATATACTTTTCTCATTAAAATACTATACATTACATTGTTCTCTACCAGTAAAATCAATAAAACTTAACCTGTGATGTTTAACACTGTTTTGGGGTGTTTTGGAAAAGGTGTAACTATGAACCTTAATAGCAAATTTTGTGCTTTAAAGAATGTCCAGTTTTTAAACAATTCAAAACAATATTTTAACTTGATTAATTTATGACTCATCTTTGAAACGTCCATGAATATTCCATAACAATCGTAGATGTTTATCAGCAGCCCTGTCAATGAAGTCCTCATCGTCTGACATGTACTGATCTAATCTTATATACATTTTATAATGACCACACTTTTTACAATTTGATACTGCGGACAAATAAGCAGGATACTTATTCAAATAATTTTATTTCCATTAGTCCATTTTTATTAAGGTTCTTGCATAAAGTAATAAGAAAAGCTATAAAACTGACGTTATAGCTGAGGTACGGACTACCTTTTTTCCATGAAACCTTAAATAAAAATCTCTCACAAAAGGGAATATTTTGAGTTAAAAGAACGTTCGATGCCGACCTGTTCCGAACCCGCGGCGACCTAGGGATGATAACCATTGCGCCAACCATCACCAACGTACATCGAACCTCTACATGGAAAGGGGTTCCCATGACCTCAATTTTATTACAAGTAATTTGAATAATTTGCAGGAGTGTCGACCCAACTCTTGAAGAAAATTTCAAACCAATTTTCATGCACCAGAAACGTGTTTCGAATTTCAACTTCTCATCAGTGATGCTTCCAGCCAAAACTCTTTTCATAAGCAGCCCTAATTGATTTCACTAACGCCTTCTTCTGGTTTTATTTTTAGAACTTAAATTTCTGCATTTACTTTACAGAGAGTGCGCGGCTCCAAATTTCCTGTAGGGTCGATTCAGTAGCATATCCAAATAAAATCTATGTTCAAAATAGCATTGGAGGAATGATGCTAAGATGTTAACCTCCTTTAATTTCGATGATATTTTTTTCGATGAAATGGCAAGTTTTCGAAAAAGCAAGAAATGAATGTAATTTCAAACTGATGAAGGACCAAAACAAAGCTTCATTCAGGCGACAGAGCTAGAAAGAAGTAATTAATACACTTAACAAACATCAAGTCACGGGGAACGATTTAACTGCTCCACACTGCAACAAGAAATAAGTGTTTATATTAATAATGCGGAAGTGTTCCAACTCTATACCTTCTTGAAGAAAATTTGAAACCAATGCCTTCGGTTTCTGATTTTCTGAATTATCGATTTTGTGCTGTACACAGGGATATGGTCATTATCCATATTTGTCATTTCATGCACCAGAAACGTGTTTCGAATGTCAAATTCTCATCAGTGATGCTTCCAGCCAAAATGCTTGTCATAAGCAGCCCTAATTGATTTCACTAGCGCCCTCTTTTGGTTTTATTTTGAGAACTTAAAAGTATTCTTTAGTGCTGCGATGAAGTCTGCCATTCTTGACCTTAGGGAAAATGGTTGAGCTTTGAACTTTTTGATATATATTTCTTCTCTGTAAAATCGATCCTTAAATGAAGTTGCTTTGTTAAAAAAAAATACCATAACAAAAATCATATAAAGTTTCATACTTTTAAAAATGAGTTTGTCGATCAAGTATCCTTCAGAGAAATGATGAAACGATAAGAAAATGCACAAAGATATTGTTTACCTAGTTTTACATCGTTTTGGCACCTGATTTGAAATGAATTTGTATCTGTCTCCAAATAAGACAAACTCTTCTAAAACTGAGGGGTAACTACTTGAAGCCATAGCTTTGTCCTTACCAGGTTCTTTGGTATGAAGTATAGGTCAAGTTTCGAAATGCACCCTGCTGTCCACTGCTGCTGGACCAGGAGTCCCCGAGGGCACATGTAGCAAAGTTCGATCAATTTCGGTTGATCGTTTCTTCAACGCATTCAAAAATTCCTGTTGTCAAAATTTCTTGAAATTTCTAAAACGTGGGTCCTGTAGCATCATATCCCACTGATCCTGCTACGTCTTTCGGTACGCTTTTCGACATAGTAACTTTCATACTTTTTTGGCATATAACATTGTTTAGATTTGAGGATCACTGACGAGGGTTAAGTACCCGAAACGTGCATGTCTGGTCCATGTTGCCAATTTATCTGTTCTTAAATGATGCTATTCAATTTGAAGACGTTTACATTTATACTACTTGGTGAGTGTCACTGCTTGTGGACCAGGAGTCCCCGAGGGCACATGTAGCCAAGTTCGATCAATTTCGGTTGATCGTTTCTTCAACGCATTCGAAAATACCTGTTGTCAAAATTTCTTGAAATTTCTAAAACGTGGGTCCTGTAGCATCATATCCCACTGATCCTGCTACGTCTTTCGGTACGCTTTTCGACATAGTAACTTTCATACTTTTTTGGCATATAACATTCAATTTGAAGACGTTTACCTTCATATGTTCAACGTCTTCAAATTCAATAGCATCATTTAAAAACAGATCAATTTGCAGCATGGAACAGACATGCACGCTTCGGGTACTTAACCCTCGTCAGTGATCCTCAATCTAAACAATGTAATATGACCAAAGGGTATGAAAATTATTATGTCCAAAAATGTACCGAAAAGTGTAGCAGAATAGATGGGATATGATGCTACAGGACTCAAGTTTTAGAAATTTCAAGATTTTTTTTTTTGATAACAGAAATTTTCGAATGCGTTGAAGAGACAGACGATCAACCGAAGTTGATCGAACTTGACTTCATGTGCCCTCGGGGACTCCTGGTCCACCAGAGTGACACTCACCAAGTGGTTCAAATGTTAAACGTCTTCAAATTCAATAGCATCATAGCATCATGCGTATATCCATTATTTAGATTTTCTTCTTGAAAATCGCATATGGCGCATCTAACTTGTTATAATAAAATTTATAATTTTTCTATTATCATTTTTCTATTTCTGTTGGATAAAAGCGCATAAGGTGATATTCTGTAAAAACTCGTAAAGATTAAATTTACTATAGATAGTAATAAAAAGTTGAAGGACGTTTCATATAGCACGGCTGTTTCCTTTTTTAGAACACATGACGTCATAATGGGGAATGTTTGCCGTATAAAGCACTGACGCGCTGATTTTGAAAACTAGAAAATAATAAAACAATTGTAGCACTTTGATTCGGTCGATACATGGAATTATAGACCTGAAATAATATTTTCAGATCTATAATTCCAGGTATCGACCTCATCAAAATGCTATAATTGTATTGTATAGCTCAATTTCTACCACTAGGTAGGTATCTCTGTACTTGTACAATGCATGGCGGGATATGCGAAGAAGTGTTCACTTCCCGGATGTCATCTCCCAAGGGGATTCACCTTTGCGTTTTTGCAAATGTTTACAAATGTCATGGTTTTATATGCCCTTTGATGGTGATATTTGAATTCTAATTCTTATTTTGGGGTTTGACTTTCACTTACTTTATAGTAAGTGACATTGTTTTCGCCAAAATGGTAGAGTTCGTGTTTACAGACTTACTTTCCCTAAAGAAAATTCAAAAGTAAGCAATGCATGGAAATTGTAAAGAGTCAAGCACTATTGATAGACTCTTATCCAGTAGAATTTTGTGTTGAAAATACCATTAAGGTAGTATGTTTCCTTAAGTTCTTGAATTCCATCAGTGCAATTTTAGAAAGGAAAAGTTAAAAAACTCTTACTTGAGCAAACTTATGAAGTTATGAATGCCGATTCCTTCAAAAGTCGTTATTGTAGTATGACAAATATGGATAATGGGCAAATCCCTGCATACAGCACAAAATTGATAATTCACAAAATCAGAAACCGAAGGCATACAAAATCAGGATAAAACAGGAACTAAAGCAAACAAACAAAAACCTCCACCATATGAAAAGAAGCGAACTCCCGATATGGGAGTGAGACCATTGCCCAGGAAGAGTAAGCATCTCCTGCTTGCATGCAACACCCGCCGCTTCAATTTGGTAGAACTGTCACATCCGGTTACTTCCATTTCGGAAGACATAGAGTACAATCTTTGGTTTGATGGTTTAAATGGTCTATGACAGAATATCATTCACCATTCTGGAGAGTGGGGCATCATAGTGTATGACGAGTTCCCCATATCGACCGTAGAACTTCCTCAGTGACGATGTTAGTCGGTCACAAACATATCCCTGACTGAGAAGCTTATCTGAAAGACGCCTAGCTCTCAGATCAAAATCCGTATATTTGGTACTTGCTCTGGCATAGCGTATCAACTGAGATATGAACACGCCATAAGCTGGCGATGAAGGGATGTTGCTACTCAGAAAAAGGAAAGTTTGTAATGCTGAAATTGAAGTCGTCACGTTTGTCATAGAGTGAGGTCGTAGGACAACATTATGTTTAAATAGGATGTTGAATGATTTGTCTCTGTAGTTTCTTTGACTTCTAGCTCTGAAGGATAGATACTGCTCAGGTTATCCGTGAATTTTGGATTATTGATGGACAACACATCGTCTATGTATCTGTGTGTGAAGTTGAAGTCAGAGGCTAAGTATCTTTTCCCTCCAGAGACCAAAGATTGAATGAATTCAGCTTCGTACGAGTAAAGGAAAATGTCGGCAAGGAGTGGGGCACAATTGGTCCCCATTGGAATTTGCTGGAAGAACTTTCCTACAAACACCACAAAAATGTTGTCGATCAAAAATTTTAACATCTGAATAATATCTGTTTCAGTGTACTTATTTTCAGAATCATGTATATCATGTATTTCTTTGGGGGGAAAGAATTGTTTCAATTGATATTTCTCCTACTTTATAATCTTATTTTTTGGTTGAGTTTTTTCTTCTGTATATCAATGATTTTAATATAAACCATTAAATCGTATGGAACCATTTTATTCCATCAGTCATAAAAATTCACACCTTCGGATATCTTGTACCAAAATAGCAGTCTCAATGTATGAGAAGTCTAAAAATAAAAAACTGAAGAGATACTTCATACATACCTTAACCCACTTAGTGTGATACTTATAGAAAGCTGTAGCATGTGATACATTAAGTATTGGTCAGTTTGTCATCCATGCAGTGTCAAGCGAGCTTTGGTCACAGATTGATCTTAGATTGACCACAAACCACAGGCAATCTTTGAAAAGTCCCTCTCTTCAAAGGAATTATCCGAAAATGTAGGAAAAAGGAATAAAACATTTGTTGCTATTTGCGAGACAATGGATTTTTTAGAATCTTCAGTTAGTACTTTATGCCTAAATTTTTATCGATACATTGTATAAAATTTCGATTTGATAGAAATTTCAAATGAAAAATTACCTATCATTTAACGGGCAGTTAATATTGTTGACATTTTATTTTTTCCTGTTTTGAATACGTCAACTAACTTCCCTTGCGATGAAATAGATGAATACATTCATTATGACAAAGATGAAGCAAAATTTATTTCAGTCGTATAGTAATGCTGTATCAAACAAGCAGTTGTTAAATCATGTGAAATGATAGAAAATCTTATCTTCACATATTCTTTTAAATAATAGAATGAAGATGATATTCCTCCTTATCGGAGTAGGTCAGTGATAGGTACTGAACATGCTAAAGGAATGAGTAAGCCTGCATCATTCTCCTTGAGACACTTAGCTCCTATAGGAAGTCCCTCGTTGTAACTATAAGGACCCTGCTCTCGTACTGATAAGCAATTGTCATAAAAAAGGGGACGTCAAGCCACCCACAAACCACGTAATCTGTGCTCTCTTACAGAAAGACACGCCAGCATCCAAAAGCCACTAGAAAACAATCATCTGAGGACAAGAGCCAGCCAGCTATCCAGCCGTGGATGACCAACAACTGACCAGATACTCAAAAATCATCCCACTGTGACCAGCGTGTGAATGAATTACCCTCTCTTCAAAAGGTGAGTTAATTTTTCTTTATTCTTCAAAAGGACTATGGGAGAATGGTTATCATATAATCTGCATATTTTCGATGACGTCAGTTTACTTCTTGGCAGTCCATATTATTTAATTGAAAGTTTTTGACATTTGCGATAACGGTTTTGTATGATTTAAATATATTGTGCAAATGTATGTTTGGAAGAAGAAAATTTGAGATACGCAAATTGCCTTTGATTTCGTGATTTTGGATTGCTGAATTGCAGTTTATTCGTGTCCATTAATATTTCATTTCCGATTTTATATGTACACCTCTGACTATCTAGCAACAAATGTAATACTCAAAAGTGTCAGCACTATTTTATCATCGACAAAAAT
The DNA here is from genome assembly GCA_028142955.1 of Pinctada fucata. Taxonomy (NCBI): domain Eukaryota; kingdom Metazoa; phylum Mollusca; class Bivalvia; order Pterioida; family Pteriidae; genus Pinctada; species Pinctada fucata. The sequence goes on from AP027105.1 coordinate 49,936,174, forward strand.
TCATTCATTTCAGAGAGTTATTTCCTCCCTGAAATGAACCATATTGCTAGCAGTTCACATAAAAGTTGAATCGTAGATAAATCTCTCTTTTATGTATCCTGATTCAATACATTGTAGTTCTACGAAGTCTTAAATTTTCGGAAAAAAACTAAAATAATGACTAAATAAATGATAGATAGACAGACAATGACAAAAGCATGTTTCTTTCGATATATTGCTTTTCATCAAAAGTATTTTGAGGCTTATTTCGTAACTATTTTATGCTCAAAGAAAAAGGAGCTTGTCTACTATTGCCTCCTACGTATAAGGTATGTTATATAAAAAGTAGCAATTCTTTTTGACCAAATTAAAGTGAGAAATGATTGAAAACTACGGTCCCACCACAGGCAGACAATTGTAAATGATCACGAGGAACGTCTTCCATATGATAAAAACCTTCATTTTTTAATTCTTTTTTTTTTACATTATCAGATAAAAAATTGCATGTCAGAATGTCTCTCGCTAGATTAGATTTTATAAAAATCGCATAGAAAAATTAAAAATTTCTTGTGTCCTTCCCTCGCATTAGTCGACTGAGTTGTAAAAATCAAGATATCACATGTCATCATATCTGGTCCACAAGGCTGCTCTGACAGCAGACTTTGATATTTTGTTTTTCTAACATATTTTAGGGTTTTCCCCCGCATACTTACATCGTCCTGAGTGAAATTTCCCATGTGAATTTATCAACTGTATTGAAAACCTTTTCCTCAGGAAATGTAAATTGTGACATTGCAAACAACTTTTGTTTGCAAACGACAATTAGTGCAGCTGACTATTTGTAAAGTTTTATCAAGAAGTATACAGATGATTGTGTGGGTGCAGATTGTCATGGAATGACATGGAAAATTCCTAGTGACACAAATACGAAATACTTTCTTTTACGTGCACATTCTTGTTTTGACACATCTCATGAAAAGTATGCCTTTCTTACTTTCATGTTTACTTGGTGAATGCATGGTGGTGGGTTGTTGGGGGATGTTCACTTTGGCTTTGGTCCACGACGGATAGATGAGATAATTATTGTCTTTTTCTGGTTTTTCGTGAATTTTGCAAATGTGTTATTTCCCAAGTTTCCATTTCAGGTTATTTGTTTTCATCGTTGGCTTCACGAAAGCATCCTAGTCATTCTTAGTCGCTTAGGGATTTTTTTCGTGTTATATTTATTACGTACGATTCCTATGTTATCAAGTTAGAAATCGTTTCTTTGTTACTGTAGCAATTAAAAATATAACTTTATCTCTGAATTTTACTATAATGATGAATTTTGAATAAGAAAACTATCTATCTTCGAAAATTTGAAGCAATGTAATATTCAGAATTTGAAGCAATGTAATATTCAGAATTTGATTGTCTATTTCTTTACCCTATCTACAATAATGACAGAATAACTTATCACTATGTATACGTATACTACATCTAGTCAGAGAATATAAGACATACTGCTACTGTCCGCGCAGCTCACTCCAGAAATCAGAAAATTGAAGTTTTCTCTAATTTGTCGGCAAATTTTGCAATTAAAATTTAGGTGAGGGGATAGATCTTGAGCTCTCATAACTAACGGTGTATGATATATGTACCTACGATTAATACTACGCTCACGGTGAAAGATAATAGTTTTAGATAGGGAGTTTTCTATGTTAATCTAAGCGCGACGTCGTCGATGTTTAACACTGAGTCTATGGGGAGCGTCGACGACGTCACGCTAAAATTAACATAGAAATTTCCCCATCTAACACTATTTTCTTTCACTATGAGCATAGTATTGGTCGTACAGACATATATCATACACCGTTAGTTATGAGAATTCGAGATCTACTCCCCTATATAAATTTTAATCGAAAAATATGCCGACAAAGTTGCGAAAACATCAATTTTCCGATTTCTGAAGTGAGCTGCGCGGACAGTAATTTAGAATCCGAATCACAATCCATGGAAATACAACACCTTGACAAAACTAAACAACAAGACTTAGCATACTTTAATGGAGCAAAGGTGAATATTCCATAGAGAAGAGATTAGGTACATAGGAGAGTAAGCATCCCCTTTTCGCAACATCTGTCACTATTCAGAAAAGGTTTTAACCGATGGTGGTATCAATTTGGTTTGATGGATTGTTTGAATTTAAAAGATATATGTTTCAACATTGTGAACAATGTCTGGCGTATGACAGACGTTCACATAGAAAGAGGGTTCGGTTGCAGCACCCACAGCATAACAACAATACACCCAATTTGACTATCACAACAAGAAACCAAATAGGAACAAGGAAAGACGATACTAAACATTTATCACAAAGATTACACGTATACCAATTGGCAATCGGTGCCGTCTTGGGATAACCATCTGCAACATTAGTAACAAGCAGATGGCGTTGATACCAACTTGTTCTTTCTTGTTTAATTGTGACTATCAATGAGATCCATCGTTTTCGTATTTCTCTCTCATGTACATGTATATCCCTCATTTTTCCCTCTATGAGGAAGCACAGAAATGACCTATTACTTTATTGTAAGTTTACTTGGTGAAATCACTATCTTAATGGTAAGCAGACGAATCGATCAGGAATTTCTTTATTGACTTTTATTGTCTTTTAGCAATCTTATGGTCAATAGTTAATGTAAAAATTGCTTATTATTGAGGCGATGCTTATCAAGAAAATGGATGGAATGTTTGTTTAACGTGATCTGTGCAGCGCCTTTGACATGGATCCCCCGGCCAGTGAAGGTACACGTGAATGGGTTACCGTCACCGTAATTAGGTTTATTAGACATGACCGTAAGCGTGTGGAATGGTCACAAATCAATGGTGTATGTGTGGAATTTGACCAACTGAGCCAAATTAGTTTACATTTTTAGATCATAAAAAAAAAAGATTTACAGTTGCCCTTGATATTTTTTAGATATATTTACAATTTAACGTTGTTTGAATAACCAAAATTAATTTTGATTCTGATCTGAAAGAATAAAACATTGAGAACAAACAAAATCTATACTACTAAAGGAACGTATTAGCCGATTCTCCGTCGAAATAAAGAGGACAGAGATAAATGGTGTGATATGAAGATATAGCATATGAAATGACAATGTGAAATTGATAATTGTTTAGAAGGAATTATTTCTAATTAACGTGTAATAATTAATTATGTCTCACCGTTTTCCTAAATCAAATCTGAGAAAATCTAAAATTCAAAACCGACGACGGACACTAACCATTAACTTCATATTTTCCTCTGAAGAGTCTAGGTTTGAATCATGTCGAGGGCAGTCTTTCTCAAATGTGAAATATGTTCTTGCTCTAACCTGTTTTCTGGCTCTATTTCTTTAATACTCAATGCATTTTCAATGACCAATTACATGCTATTTTCCCATGACGTTTTCAAGTGACACAGTGTCAGATTTGGATGTGGACACTTTCTCATATTTCATTTTTTTTTCAGTTTTGTATATAGTCCCTCCCGCAGATGGGGATCGGGGGGTTTCCCTGGAAAATTGTGAAAACTTAGGATGCTACATTTTTTGTTATATCTAACAATCTTATTTGCTTCGAAGATTGACGTAAAAAGTTGCATATAAATCTACATAATTATCAATAATGCTTTATGATTAAGAAGTCTCACATTTGATATTTTATTTATTCCATCCTGGATTTCTTAAAAGGGTATACATAAGAAGTGTTACGAATATTTCAAGTAATACAATTGTATAAACTTATAAAAACTAACAATTGTCTTAATTATAACCTTGAAGATTTTTATGGGGCTCCAAGGGGCGATTTTCAAGGCAACAAAAATTGTCAACCTTTGGAAAATTTAGATGGGGCGGGAGGGTGTGAGATACGCCTCTTTTAAATCTAAGAATAATATCAATAGACAGTTTTTACGTCTATGATATCTAAAAAATGCGGAAAATATATGTGTAGGCTTGCGTCTTTAAGCCTTTATGGAATATAAGCCACTAAATTGACAATTTTTTCTTCGCTTGCGCGGGTCTTTTTCTAGTCAGATAAGAAAGTAACCAAAATCAAAACCATGAAAAAAAACCCCACTTTATTGAAAAATTATGAAATTCATTTTGGTCTGTTTATGATTCTTATTTCCTAATAAAAAAGAAAACAGGGAGAAAGAGAGAACTGAAATATGATTTACTTCATTAAGAAAATTAAAACATTGTGAAGGGACTGAATGATATAACATAATGATTAAAAGTATTTTTTCAACAAAATGTATAACTCAGAAAATTAATAAGTAACTCAACAGGTAAGAGTATAAGAGTCAATCAATCAAAATAAAAAAAAATGCAAAATGAAAAAGAGAATTAAGAACAAATTGATTCAATATGAATTCATTGGTCAGTGCTCAAATTGTGTTATTTAATTTGAAGACGTTAAACATCTATACTACTAAATAAAGGTTTTTTTTAATTTATCAGCCAGTTCCACGCTACATTGGCAAAGAGTAGATTTTTCTTTTATATGTGATAAATAGGTGGTCAATGTGTGCTAGGACGAGTTCATGTTTTCTTCCTAATTTGTGCTTTGTTTAATTAATAATGAATAGTTTTAATTCCTTGAATCCGGGTTGGATTGAGTTTTATAAACGGTTGCCGATAGGTCAGTCGGTTAAAGCGTTGTGCTGTCGTGCCGAAGGTACCCGGTTGGAATCTCGGTTAGATTCTAGCCATTTCAAAATAAAACACGAGGGCGCTACTGAAATGAGTTTTGGCGGCTCCGGAAGCATTACTGATGAGAATTTAATATTCGAAACAAGTGTCTGGTGCAGGAAATTGGTTTGAAATTTTCTTTATGAAGGTATAGATTTTGGACATTTCCATATTATTAATATATAGGTAATTTATAATGTTGAAATCATTCCCAAAGTTTGCAAGTTTCCGAATAATACTGCATATGGACCCAAAATAAATAATTAGAATGTCGACATAAATAATGTAAGGTTCATCTTGATATATCTATCTTGCGTCACAAAAGAATTATGATAGAACTATGTGAGAATAAATCTAAAGATACATAGGATTTCAAGGAGAAGTAATGAGGTCAAAATTTTGATGCCCTTCTCTCGAAATTCTAATTTCAGGATCATAATATAGATATTAATTAGATTAGATTAACATTTTAGTAGCTTCTGACCTAGATGTTTTCAGTGCCGAAAAAATTCATTTCAGTAGTGCCACCTATGGTTAATTCCTTCTTCACTATGGAACTCTATGGAGATTCATTTTTAAATAATTAATTAATCGGAAATTTCGCGCCAAATTTATCAAAATTATTATGTTCTAAAATTTTCCAAGGATTAAGTTTTCACTAAACCTCTTTGTTGACAAAGACTTTCTTATGTTTCGTGACAGTACCCCTGGCTTACAATTTTTCTATATACATGTAGATATGATCAACTTTACTTCAATAATTTTTCCTTCTTCTATTATTGAGTTTTTTTTTTGGTCAGTTCCTTCAAATCAACTCCATCCAAGGTACCCGTTCTTGCACGGATCAATGTCTAGTATTATATATGAAAAGATTATATGAATATATTAAAGATCGACGATGGCAACCACCCGGTCATTAATATGCATACCTAAGTGATGTAGTGATGTACATTTGTAGACCTGGTAGGCGTTTGATACCTTCTTTGAATGTAGTGCGTCTTTTCAACTAAGTCGCGAGCGGTGTGTTACATCAAAGACATACCGACAAGTAATCGTTTATTATGCTAATGAGATATCGTAGTCTTATCTGTTTTAAGCTGTCATTCAAAAATGGATAGGGGTAAAAAAATTATAAGGAACCAATCAGATAACAATTAGAGACATTAATCCTATAGCGGTTAGTGAGGAAATGACAGAAAATTTACCTGTTCCCTTATATAAACGCCCGTCGGTCTTTAAGCATGACTATAGTGACGGGTGTACTCTCAAGCAGGACATGCATCCTCTTACCATGCACCTGACCTCAACTTCATCGGAGATTCACTTGTGCTGCTTTGCAGAACAGTGTATTCATTTTGTTTAGTTTTGAATTTGCCCATTGAAATGTTAAACGTCTTCAAATTCAATAGCATCATTTAAGAACAGATAAATTTTCAGCATGGAACAGATATGCACGTTTCGGCCACTTAACCCTTGTCAGTGATCCTCAATCTAAACAATGTAATATTGCCAAAGAGTGTGAAAATTATTGCGTCCAAGAATTTACCAAAAGACGAAACAGAATGGGTGGGATATGATGCTACAGGACAGAAATTTTCGAATGCGTTGAGGAAAATGATTTCTTGGATTTTGAATTTCAGTTTTGTATTTAACTTTCAATCACTGATACTGATAACAAAAAGTAATAAAATATAGGCGCACTAGTGTCTCTAGATAAAACCTTGTACACTGAGCTTTGAAGCTGATGTTTATGTTTCCATCTTTATTATTTTTCCAAGAACAGTCAAAGATTTGTCCTTCAAAGAATGTACTATTAAATTAACCTACGACGAGAAAAATCTCACAGACTACATAATGATGTTACAAATATGATGACTTTGTTTCTTTTTGAGACATATTTTTCAGTCTATAGGATACTTATCATGAAAGAAGGGGTTGTTTCATTCAGTTTTTAAAATTGTCTCAGAAATTGGAGACACTTTCTTCATCTTTCAAACCAACTGTTGATTATGACAGACTGGGCGCGATTTGAGAAAATTCTTTGGACATTTGAGACTGTGATTTACTCATCATATGCTTGTCTATATACATTGAAATATATATGATTTTGAAAAGTACATGAATCATTCTTTTCTTGATTTTGGTAACAGAAGATAATAAATCACTGTCTTCATATCTATTGAACGAAAAAATCGCAAAACCGCACATTCATCTTAAAAGCAGGATATTTCAGAATATGTCTGTGATGTTTTATAGATTAAATATTGTAGAAGTCCTTGATATTGGTGGAAAAAAGTTTCTTGAGAGTATGCAGCAGCCATAAAAGAAGAGAGGAATCCGTCTGACTGTCATTGTATTCAAAAGAAACTATGTGGACAATTCAAGCATACTCAGGACCACTAGTCCGAAAAAAAAACTCTTATCAATGAAAGAATTTTATAGCGTATTTTTACCATGCATCACGTATTTATAAGGACATTTGTTAACCATGATCATGTTCTGAGAGGATGACTTTAATTGGGTATGTATGTATGTATGTATGTATGTATGTATGTATGTATGTATGTAAAAATAAGTATTGAATTTTTTAAAAACATGCAGCCTTTCAAGCGGAATGATACATCACGTGGTGTTAAACATGCAGCCGTGCAAGCGGATTGATACATTACGCGGTGTTTTAAATCAGGAAGCCAAATATACTCCTGAAAAAAAGTTCGCGAGGCATATTAACATATAATGTTTTGTAATTAAATCGACCAAAAAATAAATGAATAAATAATAATAAAAAAAAAAAAAACAAAACAAAACAAAAAAAAAAAAAGACGAAGAAAAATATCTAAAGACAAATAAGAAGGAAGAATAACAAAAACAAATCAGAAACTGAAATCTGATAAAAATGAAACTGAAAAAAAATTTAAACTGAAAAAAAAACTGAAACTGAGATCAAGAACCAAATCTAAGAAAGAAATATTACAAGCACACTCAATATATTTTATGAAAATAATTTTTAAGGAAAAACAAAATCACATTGTTTCGCACTTTATGTACCTTGTATATTATGCATGTAGAATTATATTTAATCACAAAGAAGGTTTTTCTGTACTAAAATGCATTTCACAATATGGAATTTATCATTTCTATCATACCGGTTGCCTTGGTTAATACATTTGTTAAAATTTTTAAACCTAAATGTTTGTAAGAACTCGAAATGGGTTTATGTAACACTGATATCTTCGAGTCAAGGTCCTTGTAATCCAATAGGAATGCTAATTCACAGCGAATTATGAAACTTTTCGTTCATTGGACTTTACTTTTGTTTTGATGTACCGAATGCCATATGGCATTGTTTCAATCACAGAGACGATGACATGCAATGCACTAGCTTAAGATGTATCATTCCAGAGGCCCATTGTGTTCCATGGAATGACATATGTCAAGTCATTAATATTCTTATCTCGTCACATGACTTTCTCTGTAACTAGGAATTGAAAGGGCACTTCCAACGATTCTCTTTTTGTTATTTGTTTTGGATTATCAGTAATGGTGACTTCTCACACAGACTACATTTCATATACCTCTTGATTTGGTATCTTTTATTATCCTAGATATAGATAGATTGGAATTTGACGGTCATACAAAGAGTGAATTAAAGGGGAGTTACCCACTTGCTCAGCAGGTCTTTGAGAGGCGTCTTGTTTTCACAAATACCATCAGAATAAGATAGAGAACATATGCATTTTACCTTTTAGTGAGATAAAGAGATATTCATGTACCAAGTTTTGACAAAGTGGACAATTTGAAATTTAAGTTTCAATCTCTTGTAACGTCGTAACTTTGAAGCCAAAAATTTTTAAGGTAATTGTGGCTTATTGTTGATCCTACGACATCTCTTTTTTTCACCACACTTTTATTATTAGATATGATTCTGATTTTTCGAATAACTTGAAGTTTCGTTCGTCATGTTGTAGAGCAAGGAATTAAAGAAATCTGAAATCGAACATCAGTGGGAGAACTCTAGATTTTTACCTTAAATCACGTTTAATGTTGGCAATTGACATTTTGTCACTTTCGCTACCACACACGACGGTCTATAATACTAGACTTATCTAATACTATCAGACATTTACCGACAATTTTGTATCGATTCCCACTCCAGGGTTGTTGTTGTTGTTTTGCTTTTTTTTGGTCCATTTTCGAGATCTCATAGTCACTGACTAATTTTTTCAAGGGTAAATTTTTCCTTTATGTCGTAAGTGCTCCCAGAGAAAAAAAATCAAATCAAGTTATCACAGTCACATATTGTACCCCCAAATGATAAGTGCAAGTATATGGAGAACCCGTCACAAGGTACAATGACGTGACCTCGGTTGACCTTATCATGTTTGGTGTCGCTTTGCGTGCCATACTAAGCTTTGTAAACATAACAGGATATCATTTCTAATCAAATATCAATTTTTAGAAGAATACATAATGCTTGATAAAGAAAGAGATTTATGTTGGATCAAAATATGACGATATTGACAACGATCATCTTTTAGATTGCAATTCTATCAAGCGGGTCAATCACGAGGACTCCTTGAATGTCTCAAAGTATATCAAACAAAAATCACTGTGCTATATTTAGTCTTTAAACACATATGATATTTAGCTCTGCTGTCTGTAAGGCACGGTCCATTTGAAATTCTGTGGGGGGGGGGGGGGGGGGGGGGGGGGGGGGCTTGGGTTTTTTGTCGGAGTAAGATTATTTTTTTCGCCCCGGACCGGAGCAAAATTATTTTTTTCTTGCAAAGTTGGAGCAAGGAAATTTTTTTAACAAAGTGAATCGTGCATATGAAAAATGTTTGTGTTTTATCAATAGAAATTATTTGTATTTTTAAACAAAACTCTACATATTAATATATTAGTTTATTTTTAAACAGAGATAAAAGATTTTTACGATACAATTCTCAATATTTTATATAAGGTACATGTATATAACATGTATAAGAGGTTCTGAGGGGAAGGTCTTCTAGACAAATTTTTAAATGTTGAATTGTAAATTGGTGAATAATTGAAGTTCTCCTTCCAAGCTTACAAGAACATAAAATAGTAGACTATGGGATACATGCAACATGTATTCATAGCAATTATACACAATTATTGATAATATATATTTAAGCTTTTAGAAAGCCCTTTACCATTCACATACACGTATAACTTGATATCTTCAAATTTATGAACATTGCCATTAGTAAATAATATTTTGATAGAAAACTATGGCGAGCGAAGCGAGCCAAAAAAAATTTTGATACAAATAGAAAACTGTGGCGAGCGAAGCGAGCCGGAAAATTTTCAAGAATTTTAGAGAAATTTTATGGGAATTCTTCAATTTCAGATTATTTGTAAGAGCAAGATTATTTTTTTCTGTCACATCATAAGCAAATTTATTTTTTTCATCAAAATTGAGAGCAAAATTATTTTTTTCGAAAAAAACCCAAGCCCCCCCCCCCCCCCCCCAGAATATCAAATGGACCGTGCCTAAGCATATAATAATGGTTATGATATTCAATGGGTAATGAGAAGTAATTGGGAATCCTGGCACCTAAAATCAGTGCATAGAGATAATGTAAAAATCAATTGAAAATTTAGATATTTAAAAAATTGTTTACATAAAGAGTTATGCGCTTTAAGAGTTTACATTGAACTCTACGGAAAAATATTAATTTTTCTTAAAATTTTGAACAGAATGATCGGGCATCAAATATCGATTGGTAAAAAAAATTCTAAAAGATATATATTGTCAAATTTCGATGAAAAATCACAAGTTCACCAATTATTTTTTTCTGCAATTAATTTTCCCCCGATATTTCATCAAGGGGAGATAACTCCTAAACATGACCCCATACAAAAATATTTCTTATTTCAATATCTACTGGGACAATATTAAAGTTTTTTAGAATATCATAAGACACAGAAAAACATTAAATGATGAATACACCCAATATCAATGTTTTTGGCATAATTTCTTTCATTATACCCATTGAATACTTTCAAATCTGAATTGACGTAATAAAATAAAATGGAAATATTGATTTTCTGAGTAGATCAATGAATTATTCAATGCGTCTATCAATTATTCTCGATAAAGAAAAACGAAGTTACCAAACGCTGCTACCAGAGAGGAACCTTCTGGACAATAAACCCTAAATGAGGTCAACTAGACATACATGTTGCGGATAATAAATCCCCATAAGTTGCCAATCACAACAATTGGATTCAGAAAAGCAAAAATAATTTTGCGGCCGCCTCTCTCATTTAATTTCTAGATTTTAAGAAAGGAGGGGATCTCCAACAAAACTCGGTTGCAGCACCAACAGCAACACACCAAACACCCAAATTGAAAACACAGAGAAGACACATACAGCAAGAGACAAGGAACAGCAAACGAGACATCGAACATAAAAGACAACACATAAACCAACGAGACCCATGCCATCAGCCACGTTAGTAACAGCTATTTGTCAAGAGTATTTTATCAATTTCTAGTAGATTTCATTTATTAGCTTCATTAAACGAACTATGCGACAAGAATCACTGGAAGGATGGTGCAAGGGTTTAAAATGAAATGGCAAGTTTAGAATGAAAGGATGTTCAGATATAACGTTCGATCAATTTCATTCCAAGAAAAGCTCTCTCTGTCAATAGCATCAAAGTAAGAAATTGAAAAAAGACAAAGGACTATATATGACTTATATAGTAAAGTGGCCCCCTTTCAGGGCAAAATCTTGAATTTTCATGAAGTAATGTATTTGTACCAATATTTGTTCTTCAATGTAAGCTACGTATGAAATGATACATAATCTTCGATTTCCTCTCACAGTTTCTTAGAATTTGGAGTTCAAAATTGGTATATTTTGCCAATTTTCTGGAAAAACGTCATTCTGGGGCTCATTTTCGACAAACTTCCTATTAGTTAGTATCGAGCGGGCTTCTGAACAACTTTTATATTTTGATATGTTGTTGCTTATGCACGTCTTTAAGTACATGCATCCCAAAAAAGGAAGGGGGTTGGACGTAATCGACTATCTCTAAATCCACCCGTGTATATTCAATACTTTTAATTATTTTATATAGGAAAAAGTTTTTTACGATCCCGCTCGGTGTTATCTCAATGAAAATATTAAACCAAGAATTATGCTTTTTTTCGTGAATAATTGACAAAATCACCGGTTTTCACGGTATTTATGCAAAATTAATATTGTCTTAGAAAGCGAGGAGTAGTTTTTGAAACTAGATTTCCCAAAATATAGACATTAAACTCTCTAAAAATTACAAAAAATTTGATTTTGGAGAAGTCAATTTTAGGGGGCCATTTTACTATATAAACCATATATACTCCTTTAAACACTCAGTCGCGAGAAACTATTACCAGTTCCTTACTGCAATATGAAAAAAATATGTGTGAATAATTTTTAAAAAGTCTTCAATATCAATACCCTTTAAAAGTCTCTCCGAAACACGTGTCTGGTAATTTAAAATTGGTTAGAAATTTTCTTCAAGGTTACAAGTTGAAAAACTTCAATTTTCTTATCAGCTAATATATGCATGCCTGGTCCATGCTGCAAATTAATCTGTTCTTAAATAATGCTTTTGAATATGAATACGTTTAACATTGACAGCTTTCACACAGATCGAAACCATTTGTAGCCAATATTTCATTTGTTGTTTACTTACATAAAGAAACAATACGTTTTGTTCTGTCTCCTTGACCAGGAGGATACTAATTGACATCAGTGCAACAAAAATACATGATTCAGATATACCTTCATGGTCACACTAATATGAAGTCTTTCCTCAATACTGATGCCAAAAAACTGACCAATTCTAGCATCACCAGGAAGTTGTAAATATCAAACTTCAAAATAGTTTTATTATGCTTTATCAATTTTCTAAAGGAGGGGCGTTTACAATTATTATTTTCAGATTTACCATAGTGTTTTTTACCATAATTTATTTTCATTTTCGTTGTAGTCTTATTTAGGTTTAGGAACTATAGTCCTGAGTTTTAAAAGAGATTACCGGTAGGCGTCTTCTCTAAGTTACAGATATTCATTAGTTTCCTTGTTTTTTTTATGCGGTGCTTCCATTCTTTTAGCTCACCCTAGAGAAGCTTACGTGAGTTATTGTAATAATCTATGTTTAGTAGTCAGAATTTACGAAAGGAGGTTGTAGCACCAATAGCAAAACAGCAAAACACTTGCGACTAAATCATCAGACTGAATGACACAACATTTCACAACCCCCCCCCCCCCCCCCAAAGATTCCTATGACGCTTTTTTTGTATACTCAGATAGCATCTCGTTTCATTAAAATCGTATGAAACAGATAATGATTTAAACTTTATGTAATGTTACTATTTTAGGGGGTGTGGCACCACCTTTCTGACACGTTTTCGTTTATTGTAAGAAGAAAGGAAGTTGTTGCTATTTCATATATTTACCCAATACAATAAATGTATTAGTTTTGAACTCATTGACAGAAAATGAAGAGAAACTGCAGTCTGTGACCAGTTTACTGGACTAATTTTTATATTCATTCGGTGGTTCATTTGTGTGGCGCCACCCATGACAAATTTCAATTTGACGCTGGGCTGAAAATTGTTCATTTTAGATAGTGTTGTCCTTCGCGTTTCCATAATGCCCCTATCTATATTTTGTTCTATAATGTGATGACATTGTCTCCGTCTGTTCGTCCGTGTTTTTCACTTATTTCGTAGTTGGGGATGTCCTCCCTATCTTTATTTTGCTCTATAATATGATGTTATTTTCCCCGTCTGTTTGTCCATGTTTTTCACTTATCTCGTTGTTGGGGATGTTATTGTATCCGTCTGTTTTTCCTTGTTTTCACTTATCTTTTTGTTGGGGATGTACTCCCTATCTTTATTTTGTTCTCTAATGTGATGACATTGTCTCCGTCTGTTTGTCCGTGTTTTTCACTTATCTCATTGTTGGAGATGTACTCCCTATCTATATTTTGTTCTATAATTTGATGTTATTTTCTCCGTCTGTTTGTCTGTGTTTTTCACTTATTTCATTGTTGGGGATGTACTCCCTATCTTTATTTTGTTCTATAATGTGATGTTATTTTCACCGTCTGTTTGTCCGTGTTTTTCACTTATCTCATTGTTGGGGATGTCCTCACTGACAGTGAGGAGGTTGTTTTACATCACAATTGTACGTTCTTCGAAGCCTCTGGGTAATAGGAGTGGAAGGGTTGTGCGCACGTTATCCAGGATAACCACACCTTCTGCTATTTCCGTGGCAGATGGCCGTCCTAAGTCGGCACCGGTTGCCCATTGGTCTCGTTGGTTTATGTGTAGACCAAATGTTTCTGTGTTGTGCGTTGACGTTCCTTGTCCCTTATGCGTCTCTTTCTGTGCTTGTCTGCTTTGTGTTTTTGCATTGAGTGTTTTGGGGTTTTGCTGTGGGTGCTACAACCACAGGCGCCTGATTCCTAAAAAGAACAATTAAAACCCTTTCTTAATCGCCCGTTTCTCTTCTCTTTACCTTTCTCTAAGGCACGACAGCTTCCATGTTTTAATCGAGTCGAAACCTACACTTTACCGTTAGCGGCAAGGGTAACAACTCAAACTAACGGTACTGCACATGCTAAGAATAGCGTAAAGTGTAGGTTTCGACTCCATTTCAGGTATTTGGATTAATTGCAGCTAAATGCACGAATAATCAATGATAAGTAGGTTACGATCGTGAAGAAAAATATATGTAGACAATACTGATATGCAGTTTTATGAAGAAATCCTTTTGAAACTTACGATATTGAGGGGGTAAAGAGGGGGGATGATGATTAAACATGGACGCTGTCGTGCCTTAAAGCTGAAAGCCTACATTAAAAACTTTGACGAAATAGTAAATTTTTTTTGGGACAGAGATTGTTAGATATAGACTCTAACAATCTCCGTCCCATGGCATAGAAATAAGCTATAGCGACGCTTCACACCTGCTGACGTATGCATACTAATGAAGGTACGACCTAAAATCCAGGGACATCGCTACAGCGCCGGTATATAAGACGAGCTTCAAACTCATCCACCGTGACATTCAGTGATTAGAAGTCTGGGAGTAAATACATGTAACACCTGAAATGAAAAATGGAGTTATTTGATGAAATAATCAATAATCGATTTCAAAAGCAGGCATTTATATCGAAAACTTTGAACTACGAAGAAATGAATTTATTTATTAAATAAAATTAAAAATCCCCTCCCCTCCCCACCTTATACCACGTCTATAAAGTCAGTACGAACGCCAATGTACAAAGCTCTATGTGCTGCAAATATTTACCTACGTTGAAACATAAACAAAGAATATATGAAAAGACCCCATCTCTTTTAAGCCCCCCCCCCCCTTGCAAAAAAAAACTACTTCAATAGTCCTAAATTAGTTTCTATTTGGATATCCAATACTAGTTTTTAATTAGGCCTTTTCGTCTGAAATAGTAAAATAAAAACAAAACCTGAAATGTGTGCCCATTAATTGTTATATCTTACCTCTAGAAAATGAATTTACTAGATTCGATGTCAGCCTTCCTGTATACAAGACGAAAATCATCACTTCCGGTATAACTGACATTTTGAGAGTGTTCGTTTGCATAAGGTAAAATAACAACGTCTCATTCACTACATTTTCGAGGTTGAAGAACCCCTCCCCGCCTTTCCCTTTCGCCTTATTCTCGGTGAATTTAAATATGTAGGATATACAGTAAATTCTGACAAACAAATGCAGCTAAGAATTGATAATTTAAGATTATCTTTTGTTGATTCTTAGTACTCGTGGTAATCTATTCACAGAAATAGAAAGGATGAACTAATGATGTCGAATTTAATAATACAATTTTAATTTTCTTTCCTCAAGATTTTTAATTTTCCATTTTATTTGACATACAGATATTACATATTTTACATGATTGCATTTTGTTTTCATGTTTTATTCAAGAAATACAGATGATAAATAAATGTATATAATTTCATTGAAATATGCGCGGATCTAAAATAGGGGAAAGATGGTAAGGGTCTTTCTAATGCTCCATTTATCAATGGACGAATCCAGATTTTTTTTCTAGGGGTTACTAGCCATTTGAGGAAGGGATGTTCTAGCTATAGTTTTTGAAAAAAAAAAAATAAATAGAAAGAAGAAAACTATCATTTTGGCAAAAAAACTGGAGTTTCACAATGTGGTCCTTGATTATTATTTTCAAAACCAATATATGGCTGCGATGGCGAGTCAGCAAACATGTTTGACAGTTCAAATGAAATATATATGCATTTGTAGTATTGCTTCCAAACGAACACTCTCAGTGATAAACTTATACCGGAAGTAGCATAGCAAGTGTCAGATTGATGGTGCATCAGGATTTATTATCTTATCAGGTGAGATACGATATTTTTTTCTTCAGTCTGTCCGTCCTGAATATAATTTTCAATTTACCATAATACTACATATACATACTGTCTTCATTCATATGACATATCAAAGGACAAGTACGAATTCACATGGGCGGATCCAGCACTGTTTGCAAAAATGAAAGGAAAGCTAAATCTTTTTTAGTTGGTCAAAATTTAGTCATTGAGCAAGGGAACTGGATGTACAACCCACTCCCTCCGCAAAGACAAAAAACCTTATTGAAACTACTATAAATAGTATTGACTTAATTCAAATGCAAATGTAACCCCCCCCCCCCCCCCCCCCCCATCTTTCCGTTCTTGCATCCGCCCTAGATATGCACTGCAAGCTTTATTTTAAAGTTTTTATTCAAAGTGGATTTATTGCCTATTTCTGATTACTCATCAGATGACTTCATTTCTCATTTCAGATGTTACATGTATTTACACCCAGACTTCTAATCACTGAATGTCACGGTGGACGAGTTTGAAGCTCGTCTTATATACCGGCGCTGTAGCGATGTCCCTGGATTTTAGGTCGTACCTTCATTAGTATGCATACGTCAGCAGGTGTGAAGGGTCGCTATAGCTTATTTCTATGTCATGGGACGGAGATTGTTAGAGTCTATATCTAACAATCTCCGTCCCCAAAAAAATTTACTATTTCGTCAAAGTTTTTAATGTAGGCTTTCAGCTTTAAAGAGAGAGTAAAGAGGAGAGAAACGGGCGTTGAAGATTGAGTTTTAATTTTCTTTGTAGGAATCTGGTGCCTGTGGCTACAACCTGGTGTTGTTGGAGATCCCCTCCTTTGTTTTTCACTTATCTCGTTGTTGGGGATGTCCTCCCTACCTTTTTTTTCTATAATGTGATGATAATTTCACCGTCTGTTTGTTCGTGTTTTTCACTTCTTTCATTATTGGGGATGTCCTCCCTATCTTTATTTTGTTCTATAATACGATGATATTGTATCCGTCTGTTTGTCCATGTTTTTCACTTATCTCATTGTTGGGGATGTCCTCCCTATCTTTATTTTGTTCTATAATGTGATTTTATTTTCTCCGTCTGTTTGTCCGTGTTTTTCACTTATTTCATTGTTGGGGATGTCATTCTTACCTTTATTTTGTTCTTTAATGTGATGACATTGTCTCCGTCTGTTTGTTCGGGTTTTTCACTTTTTTCATTGTTGGGGATGTCATCCCTATCTTTATTTTGTTCTATAATGTGATGACATTTTCTCCGTCTGTTTGTCCGTGTTTTTCACTTATTTCATTATTGGGGATGTCCTCCCTACCTTTATTGTGTTCTATAATGTGACGACATTGTATCCGTCTGTTTGTCCGTGTTTTTCACTTATTTTATCATTGGGGATGTCCTCCCTATCTTTATTTTGTTCTAGAATATGATGTTATTGTCTCCGTCTGTTTGTCCGTGTTTTTCACTTATCTCGTTGTTGGGGATGTCCTCCCTACCTTTATTTTGTTCTATAATACGATGATATTGTATCCGTCTGTTTGTCCGTGTTTTTCACTTATCTAGTTGTTGGGGATGTCCTGTCTATCTTTATTTTGTTCTATAATATGATGTTATTTTCACCGTCTGTTTGTCCGTGTTTTTCACTTATCTTGTTGTTGGTGATGTCCTCACCTTCTTTGTTTTGTTCTACAATGTGATTTTAATGTCTCCGACTGTTTGTCCGTGTTTTTACTTATCTCGTTGTTGGGGATGTTCTCCCTATCTTTATGTTGTATTTGTAAGAATGTAGATACCTATTTATTGTGGTTTTCTATATAGACATTACCTCAGACATGTATTTTATATGTTGTGATTTCATATTCTAGTATAAAACCACAGTTACGACACTTGGACTTACAAACGTTTAACGTCTTCTAATTCATTAGCATAATTTTAGAGCAGATGAATTTACAGCATGGACCATACATGGACTTTTCGGGTATTTAAATCTCGTCAGTGATCCTCAATCTAAACAATGTAATACGGCCAAAATCTGTGAAAATTATGTCTTAAAATACCGAAAGACGTAGCAAGATGGCTGGGATATGATGCTACAGGACCCAGGTGATAACAAAAGTGATAACAAAATAAGTATATTATGCTAAGCATTCAAGCAGAGGTAACACATTCTAGGTTTCTTAGTCAGTTATCCCCTTGTCATATCCTATATTGAACGGACGTTCGCACTTTGAATGTCTCAGTGTTGCACATATCAGATTCGACTTTCTTTTATTTTTCATATTCACATCAGAGATATCCGATATATTGCTCTCAAATTAGACTTGATATTGCTTGTAATACATACAGAATATCAAATTCAGCTATATAGTACTCTATAGTAAGGACTTCTTGAAGCGTGTTTGATCGTATTTCTGGCTCATTTTTATTTTTTGTTTAATATAATTCTGGTCTTTATGTTTTCAAGGAACCAGACTAGTAAAATCCCAAAATTAAATGTCATACCACAAAGATAGATTATTAGTGTCAAGTATCCGCCTTGTACTTAAATTACATGCTGTTACACAATCTATTTTCAAAGATTCTTAACTTTCACTGATTTGGCATGAAACATCAAATTTGAATATATTTAGGGATCGCCAATGTCTGACATGTTTAATTTTTTTACAGTCAATCACTGTGGCGTATCACGTGATACACAAATGATATGTTCCAAAAGGAATCCCTTTTGATTAAACCAAGTAAATACTGTCTAAATCTTCTTTATATGATTTTTTTAGGCCCATCATATGGTCATTATTATTAATTATATGATGGTAATTTATTCTGGTATAGACGTATAGACGTATATTTGGAGAACACTTAAACAGAAAATTTTGTATCTGTCCGTGCACCGTATCATAACATGTGGTGAGCAATGAAAAATTTCAGTTTAAGTGTTCTCCGAATACACGTCTATTCTTGACCAGAATAGATAACCATCATATCATTGATGATAATGGCCATATGATAAGCCTAAAGTGAAATCATATAAAGAAGATTTAAACAGTATTTACTTGGTTTAATCAAAGGGGATTTCCGTGGAACATATCATTTGCGTATCACGTGATACGCCACAGTGGTCAACGGCCCGTCAAATTAAATAACATCATTTAAGAAAAGTTAAATTTACAGAATGGAAAAGACATGCACCTTTCGGGTACCTCGTTTCCTCGAATGTGTTTTTTTTTCGAATTTATATCCTCAATTTAAACAATGTAATATGGCCAAAGAGTGTGAAAGTTATCTTATTGCTATTTCGGAAACTGTCATTTCATCCAAAAACATATCCGAACTAAAAGGAGGTTAACATCTTGGCACCATCCCTCCAACGCTATTTTGAACATCGATTTTATTTGGATAGGCTTCTGAATCGACCCTACATGAAATCTGGGACCGCGCATTCTCTGTAAGGTAAGTGCATTTCTTGGGAAATTTGAAGAGTTAGAGGCCAATTCAATAATTGTTCTGGCTGAAATTGAATTTAACTCCATTCTCGATTAAAATACTACAAAAAGAAATATTTTACACAATTCATCGTTTCCTTATAAAACGTCAAAATATTTCGTTTCCATGTTTTCGAAGGTGACCAGATTTCACCGTTTTTGTTGACATTATCCTACTTGCACACAAAACGGACAAAATTGTGATTTTCTATTCAGGAAATCTTTCGTCACCACTACTTCTAGGAAATGATGCAAAATTAAATGTTTCATCTTTTCGTTTTTATAGAGCTTTACCAATAACAAACGGTTGTTGGCCGACGAAGTACGTCCGAACGAAACGCGACGAAACTCACCAAGGGGTCGTGTATAAAACAAAATCATGATATATCTTTAAAAACTAAGAAAAAAACTTTATTAGTACTGTAGTCAGTAATAAAAACAAAGATAAATACATATATATATAGTTATATGCATTCGTCTTAATAGAGTTTTGATTAAGTTTTTAAAAAATGTATCATTTTTTTTTATATACGACCCCTTATGTTTGGTGAGTTTCGTCGCGTTTTGTTCGGACGTACTTCGTCGGCCAACAACCGTTTGTTATTGGTAAAGCTCTTATAAAACTTTCGGATGTTTGTGTCTCAAATTTGGTATTTTCATTAAATTTTCCCAATTTTGTGGTATTTTTGGTCAAGATTTAGTGTAGGAGATGTTACAATATATCAAAACATAACTGCTACGGTCACATTTGATAGGATATAGAAAAAAAAACGAGACAAATACTTCCAATAAGCAGTGAGAAGCAATTAACTATGAAACGGCGAAATATGGTCACCGGCGAAATATGGTCCCTCGCTCTATCCAGATCATTTATTTTTAGAATTGCGAAATGAAATTAAAAAAACATATAAAATATTGATTATTTGAATAAAATACCACATGGTATATCTTGTATTGGGTGATTTTAGTTAGGACCGTGCAAGATCACTGTCCTGTTCACTAAATCCAGAGCACCTTGTTTGTCCGGTTTTCTCTAAAATATGATATTGTCAAATTCCAAACGGATATCAGTTTCATAGTACTCTTTGAGTCGTAACAGAAAATACCAATGTTTTTGCTGCACGTCAATGAAGTTAGAAAAAGGACGGAAATAAAACGTCTACGGGGATTTTCAATAGTAAAATCACTAGAAATGCGTGACATCGGACGCTTTGACGTCACTGCTATACAATTATGGTCTTTTCACTCGGTGAATATGGTGTGATATTTTCAAATTCAGAAAATATCACACCATATTCACTGAGTGAAAAGTCCACAATTGATTTATTATGTAGTGGACTTAATAAATATTTATAAAGGTACCTTTTCGAAATGGCTGACATCGACTTTTCTTTGAAAATATTCCAAGACGTGTTAATATCAGCATTATCTGTCGCTGAATTATCCTGAACGTAATAGAATTCATTGAATGAGTCAAATTAAGATTGCAGTTAGACTTAAAAGGTAAAAAAGATGTTTATAAATAAATTACTTATTAATGTCAATTAAGACTTAATTCAAATTTAATTGCACCCCGTGTTTCCCATTTCGCCTTAGTACTTTTTCACATAAAATTTACCTGAAATTCACAGTTAAGGCGAAATTGGAACAAAACTTTTTAATATTCTCCCTGACATGGTCGCCATAGCACTTTCTATATAGACATAACCTCAGACAGTGCATGTTCCGTAGATGTTAAACGTCTTCAAATTCAATAGCATCATTTAAAACCTGATAAATTTACAGCATGGACAAGACATGCACGTTTCGGGTACTTAACCCTCGTCAGTGATCCTCAGTCTAAACAATGTAATATGGCCAAAAAGTATGAAAATTATTATGCCCAAAAATGTACAAAAGACGTAGCAGAATGGGTGGGATATGATGCTACAGGACCCACGTTTTAGGAATTTCAAGAAATTTTGTATCAGAAAATTTCAATTGCGTTGAAGAGACAGACAATCAACCAAAGTTGATCGAACGTGGCTACATGTGCCCTCGGGGACTCTTGGTCCACCAGCAGTGACACTAAGTAGTTCAAATGTTAAGCGTCTTCAAATTCAATAGCATCATTTAAAACCTGATAAATTTACAGCATGGACCAGACATGCACGTTTCGGATACTAAACCCTCGTCAGTGGTCCTCAGTCTAAACAATGTAATATGGCCAAAAAGTATGAAAATTATTATGCCCAAAAATGTACCAAAAGACGTAGCAGAATGGCTGGGATATGATGCTACAGGACCCACGTTTTGGGAATTTCAAGAAATTTTGTAACAGAAAATTTTAATTGCGTTGAAGAGACAGACAATCAACGATATTATTTTCGTGCATGAACATCGACGGTGGGTGCGGCTAGCCAAACAGGGGATGCTTACTCCTTTTGGACACCTGGTCCCACCTCTAGCTTGCTAGGGTCCGTCGATGATCAATTAGTGCTCAATTGTGAGTGCTGTTGAGACTTTCGTCAGGATCTTCTTAATCTCATTGATATTAGAGAACGTAACGTGACGTACATGTATGTATTCAATAGAGCAAATGTCCATACACTGACGTACGACGATGACATACATGTAAGGCTGTACACTAATTGAGAGGATATTAGTTTTTGAAAGATAAGTGGTTTGTTGGGGGTATTATTTGATTTGACAGATCAAACATACCCTCTAGAGAAAAAGATAACAAGTGCTTTATTCATATAAAAAGCACAATGTTACGATGCCTCCCCGGTGAAGTTTTATATCTAGCACAGCTTTAAGTCCTCTATCTTGTAAACAAATCGGGTAGGTTTTATTCGCTCGTTTAGGAAGAAATTAAAGTCTGAAATGAATCTCTATCTATGAATAATTCTCAATGAAGTGTTAAGATACATTGTCGGTAGGGTGCTCATGATTGTATAGTGACTGAAGTGGTTTGACTACAGCGGGTATTAATTTGGAGGACCAAAGTGTCAACGCTGCTTCGTTGGAGACCCACGGAAACCTAAGGGTCTCTCGTGCCAATGTAGTGCTCCGCGGAGGTATGACAGTAGTCACGTGTCTGACTTCTGAGTAAAGTGGCGCCATTTTGTAGATATAGGACAGGTTAAGATAAATAAATTCCAAGGAATAAGGAATGAACAAATTTGCTGCATCATTTAGCGCTCTTGCATATTGTATTTCCTTGCAATTAAATAAATGAATTGATTGAAAACAAAGATTCATTTCATTTAAAAATCATAGCATAATGGTTGGAATTGGGGTAACACATTGAAATTTGGCTTAAGTATACACTTTGCTTTATGCTCTCGCAAGATATATCGATTTGTTGATACATGTAGATGACATCGGCTATTTGAATTTTTATACAGTTTTTTTTTAAACCACGAATCTTGTTTCACTTTTGCTTTTTTTTTAAGTCGAGACATTACTTATCAGAATTTGTAATTTCTTAAGATAAGAAAAAAAAAAAAGATAATTATCTTGTCGTTCTTTCTTTAAAATAATTCATGATAAAGCGTTTCAAGCGCTAGTTTAATCTGGTTGGTCTAAGCTATATTTGTCTTGCATGTATATACTGTGTGGTACCTTTTATTATCAACATTATGATATATATGTTCTGTGGCAATAATTGGTCTCCTACCGGCAACGCCGAAGGGGACCCTTAGTTTCCTCTGGGTCTGTCGGTCTGTCCAATTTTCAGTTTTCCGGACTTTTTTTCTGCAAAATATACAGATATTCAAGTGAAATTTGATACACAGCTTGGCGTGGGATAGTTTCAGAGCAAGTTTGACGTTCGTCACGCTTGATCTATTTTTCGAGGAGTCATGCCCCTTGATTACTTGAAAAATCAGTTTTTGACAGTTTTCCGGACTTTTCTGCAACAAGTCGAGATATTCAGGTTAAAGGGGTAGGGGCTGTTTTAGGCCAGATTTTTGCTATTTTTAAAAATTGTTTTCTTACTGTTTTATCTTTCAAATAAGGGTAGAGATGATGTTGTTTATTGGAATTGAATCGAAAATAGATATAATCAAATAATTCGGCCTCGGTCAATATTACATATATCATCGGGTCATTATAATGACATTATGACCTCGACCAAGTCCATATTTGTTATATTATATAAGTAATAGTTAGACTACATATGATTAAAATAATGATTCAAAACAATATATACACATAATCTTTCTACAAGAATTCAACAATTAATTGCACTTTTTTGTGAAAAATTTATCAAAACTTTTTTACAAAATAACTAAAAAAATTTTTTTTTCGAAAATACTAAAATCAGGACAAATACCACACCGAGTCATTATCTTCCGTCAGCGGTCATTATCGGAAAATAATGACTCGCGCGTCAGCCAATCAGAATCGACGTTACATCCTAGTTATATAATATTATCAATTAATATGAGTGTTATTTCCCGCCAAAATTGCCCATCAATACCGAAATTAGTGGTAAAATGATAACAACCAGATTTCAACATTATAGTTTAAAGTGCGAATGTAACGAAATTATACTTCCCGTGTGCAATCAGAATATAAAAAGGAATTCCTATGTGAGTTTGAATTTGTTACATGCCCTTGCCCTGGGTCTTACAACTGTAGGTATGTTTGTCCTTTGCTGAATTTCTAATGTGAAAACATAGAGCTCAATTCACAATTATTTCGCCCTAAATGACAAATATGGATAATGACCATATCCCTGAATACAGCACAAAATCGATAATTCAGAAAATCAGAAACCGAAGGCATACAAAATCATGATAAAACAGGAACCAAAGCAAGAAACAAGAACCTCCACCATATGAAAAGAAGCGAACTCCCGATATGGGAGTGAGGTAGGGTTTTTGAGAAATCAAATGAAAATTGTCATATTTCGTTTAGAAGAGGCAAAACGGAGAAGAAAATAGAACCATTTTAAAAATGTTGTTTGGGGCTAAAAATGGTACCTTTTGCCCCTACTCCTTTGATTCACAGCTTACACTGGGCGAAAAAACAGGTTTACGCAAATGCGTAAACTTGCGTAAACTTGATATTTTTAGGTTTCCACAAGTTTCCGCAATGCGTAAACTGGCAAATAGTTTCCGCAAGTTTACGCAATGTTTTCGCTGATGAAACTTGATAAATTTTCCTTGATAAAGTTTCCGCAAAGTAAACTTGGAACAAATGGTTTACGCAGTTGCGGAATCCTGATGAAACCTGTTAAATTTCTTTCCATTTTATTTCAACAAGTTTCCGCAATGTAAACTAGGAACAAATGGTTTACGCAGTTGCGGAATCCTGATGAAACCTTTTAAATTTGTTTACGCAGCTGCAGAAACCTAATTAAACTTTTCAAATAGTTTACGCAGTTGCGGAAACTTGATATGTAACTACTTCTATATAGTTTACGCAGTTGCGGAAACCTGATCAAGTTTTTATCATTACTTTCTTTTTTTTTTGGTTTTTATTTCTTCATTAATTTATTTGTTTTATTTATATATTTAATTTATTTATTTACTTTATTAATTAATTTCATGAATTAATTTATTTTATTAAGATATTTATTTTATCAATTAATTTATTTTATTAATTAATCAATTTCATTAATCTATTTATTTTATTAATTTATTTATTTTATTAATCTATTTATTTTATTAATTTATTTATTTTAATAATTTATTTATTATTTTATACTTTATTTATTTTATTTACTCTATCAATTTATTTAATTAATTCATTCATTTAATAATAATTAATTTTTTTTATCAATTAATTAATTTATTTATCAATTTATTTCATTAGTTAATTTATTTTCTCAATTTTATTTATTTTCTCAATTTCATTAATTTTATTTATCATATTATTTTATTTATTTCATCAATTTATTTATTTCATTAATTAATTTATTTTATTGATGTATTTATTTAATTTAATTATTTCATTTTACTAATCAATTAATTTTATTTATTTATTCATCGACTTAATTTATTGATTTTACTATTTAATTTATTCTATTTCAATTCTTAAATTTATTTCTATAGACCCTTTCACATTATCTGCGGTACTAAATTTGAATGCCAGTTCCGGGGGACAACGAACAGATTGCGCATGCACCAGTGACGTCATTTGATTGTTCTAGGACGTTTAGCGCGGAATCATGTTTGGTTAGTTCCGCGGAAAACATCTTGGAACAATCGAATTACGTCACTGGTGCATGCGCAATCTATTGTTCGTCCCCCGGAACTGGCCTTCAAATTCAGTACCGCAGATAATGTGAAAGGGTCTATTAATTTATTTATTTTATTAATTTATTTATTTTTATTAAATTATCTACTTTGTTAGTTAATTTATTTTATTAGTTTATTATCTTTTTTTCATTTATTTATTTTATTCATTTATTTATTTAAGAAATTTATGTATTTATTAATTAATTTATTTTATTAATATATTTTTTAATTTATTAATTTTTTTTAACTTATACTACTAATTTATTTATTATTAATTTATTAATTTATTAATTATTTGTTTATTTTTATTATTTTTTATCTCTTTAATTTAATTTTTTTTTTTATTAATTTGTTTATTTTCATTAATTTTTTTTTTGTTTTATTTAATTATTTCATAATCTATTTACATGTGAATTTATCTAATTTACTTTGATTAATTGCTTTATGAAATCTACCTATTTTTTATTATTAAACTGAGATAACGTCATTGGCTTGGTTTTCAAATACCTTGTCACTTCATGAGTGCAGTAGATTTGATTGGCGTGATAATAGCGGCGTTCAAATGATTTCAGCGGTGTATTACATAAAAACACAGTACGTAATCCTAATTATGCAAATGAGTTACCACTACATCACCCATAACCTGTCAATCAATTATGCTAATGAGCTACTCCTACCTCACCTAGCTATTTCTGTCAATCAAATTTGAGGGATATAAAGGACGTAGCAATGACCGATCGAATTCGATAAATATCGTAACGTTCAAAATTATAATGACAAAATTTTACCTGCCTATTACATAATCCAAAGGTCTTCTCTGTCATATATTGATAAATTGTAAAACTTGTGCTTATGATTCCTCATTTTATTTATTTATTTATTTGTTTATTTATTTATTTATCTATTTAAATACAATAAAAACACTATATTATTGTATTTATATAAGAAACGACTGTGTTTTATTTATTCACTTATTTGTTTATTTATTTATTTATTTATTTATTTATTTATTTATTTATTTATTTATTTATTTATTTATTTATTTATTTATTTATTTATCTATCTAAATACAATAAAACCACTATATTATTGCATTTATATAAGAAACGACTGTGTTTTATTTATTTATTTATTTAAATAAAATAAAAACACTATATTATTGTATTTATATAAGAAACGACTGTGTTTTATTAATTTATTTATTTATTTATTTATTTATTTATTTATTTATTTATTTATTTATTTATTTATTTATTTATTTATTTATTTATTTATTTATTTAGATAGTTATATAATTAGTTTATAAATTTCTAGACTAAGACGCATATTGTTTTTAGGAAAATATACATTGAGAACTGTTTATTTACCATTATGGGTTATTAAAATTCTCTCTCTCTCTCTCTCTCTCTCTCGCTCTCTCTCTCTCTCTGAGGGTGTGTGTGTGAATATGGTAACTGATGCATGCATGGTATGTTTCCTTTTTTCCAATATTTTAGATATAATACATTTTTCCTTTCTTCATATTTAATCGTTTTTCAACTTATTATTTAGAAATATGCAAGTATATCAAATTACAATATAAATGACTTTATTTTAAAAAAAATCATTTTTTATCAGCAGATTTTACTCTTGAATTCTTTCTGTCAATTTTTTTCTTTTGTTAAATTGAAACATGTAAGTGTCCAATTCTGTGCATAGAGGTATCCGGACATTTGAACATTTTGACAGTTTGACAAGTACACAATCACTAACCCGTGTAATTTGCATCCGCGTGTCAGTTACTTTTACATCATCAATTTTAAAAGAAGCGATTTTATTCATCAATTCTTTTTGTCCGTTTTTTTTTTCTTTTGTTCCTTATAT
This sequence comes from Pinctada fucata, assembly GCA_028142955.1. Taxonomy (NCBI): domain Eukaryota; kingdom Metazoa; phylum Mollusca; class Bivalvia; order Pterioida; family Pteriidae; genus Pinctada; species Pinctada fucata. The sequence continues at coordinate 49,963,859 of AP027105.1, forward strand.
TATTTATAATCAGCATATCATTTTTATGATTTTATTTTATTTTATTTTATTTTATTTTATTTTATTTTATTTTATTTTATTTTATTTTATTTTATTTTATTTTATTTTATTTTATTTTATTTCATTTCATTTCATTTCATTTTATTTTATTTTATTTTTTATTTTATTTTATTTTATTTTATTTTATTTTATTTTATTTTATTTTATTTTATTTTATTTTATTTTATTTTATTTTATTTCAAGGTCTGCTTTGAAAAATGTAAGTGTCCAGTTCTGTGCTTAGAGGTATCCAGACAATTGAACATTTTGACAGTTTGACAAGTACACAATCACTAACCCGTGTAATTTGCATCCGCATGTCAGTTACTTTTACACGAGAATACAAGACTATATATCGATATGTTCTAATTATAAGCGAGTGCCATTTTTTTAACAATTTCGTCGAGTTGTTCTATATATCCCCCCCCCTTTCCCATTTGTGTTGATAAATGGCCCCTAGCAAAATATCAAATGCAGATAAAAATGACTACTGAACTTTATATGATGTTCTTGTAGTTGAATGGATGGTTTCAATCCCGAGTGTCTTAAATTTATACCCTATAAACTCCCCCCCCCCCCCCCCCCCCCCCTTAAAAATTTTCAAATATTTTTTAAAAAAGCTTAAAGCAGCAGTAAAATTAATGAAGTCCAAAATCCTGTGACCTATAAGGGTTCACGCTGCGTACCCATGGATATGAGAGTCGCACGGGGGGGGGGGGGGGGGGGGTAGGGACACTTTTACATCATGTCCAACTTGAAGATATTTGTGCACCCTCATGGCAGCATGTTTTGGATCGGCACCCGAGTGTGCATTTCCTCAAAACTTTTTTTTTTTCTGTGAACTATTACAGGGAAAGATAAAGAAATAAATTAATTGAAGCTCAAAATAATTATGTATATTTGTAATCAACAATTATTTGTGAAACTTATAGTGATGGGGTTTTTTTTTTTTTTTTTTTTTTTTTTTTTTTTTGATCGCTCATGAACCTAAGGATCCGCTGCTGACATTAATATCTGCTCTACATATTTTATTTCATAATAACATGAAATAGGATGGGGCAAAAGTTATAATAACATTACATAAGCCCTCTCCTTATCATATACAACATATATATTATATCAAAAATATGTAGATGTACTAGTTAAAAAAATACGAAGAACGTCCATCCACGGCACTGACTCCAAATTTTCAAATAACCAGGTATATTTCGGTCCATTTACAGAAAAAATACAAAAGACAAAATCGGCAAAAATCGCCCCTTGATCCCCCAGCAAAAGGAGCGCTTGATCCGCTACTGATACTCGATCAATATTGTCTGGATCTCCGAGCTGGAAACACAAAATCACCTGCTAATCACCTCTAGGCCTAGTGAATATTTATTTTCTTTTCGAGGTTTAAAATAAAATTATTCATTATGGCAAAATATATGTATATGAAATAAAAAACAGAACAATCAAAAAAAAAAAAAAAGAAAAAAAAAAAAAAAAAAAAGAAAAGAAAAGAAAGAAAAGAGAGAGTGAAAAAACGCCGAAAAATACAGCGGGCTCTGTGTTTTCAAATCAAATATTGACCAATCAGAGGCGAGCATTTTATTTGCATACAGAGGAAACTCAGAAGCGGGTTGAAAGTTGTTTTCCCACGAAGAAACTAAACAAAACATGTTTTTTTGGGTAATCCATGGCGATAAATGGTAAGATGCATTTCTAAGTCATTAATTTTTACTTTTTAACGTGCATTTCCCAAAATAAAGACGCCGGCTTGGTCAGTTCGACCCACGCGCTGATTTTTCTTGTTCTTGCTTTTATTTAACGGCGATCCTGTGGACTATTTGAATCACTTTTTATATATTTAGACATATTTGTATGATTACTTCCTCCTAAAAAGGAACATGTACCAGGTAAAATCTTTGTTTACTTTGTTACAAGCTAACACCCCCCCCTTCCTTTTCGGCCTTTGCCATATGAAGGATTGGGTAAACTAAAGATACATGTTCTTCAGGGTGTCAGGATTTTCATACTGATGTTTTTTCTAGTGTTGTATTGATAGTCGCTGAATCTTGAAAAGTGCTGACTATCGATGACGATAATGATTTCGAAAATCGATTGTCGCAGTTGAAGTTACACGAAAAGATCTCAGTGTGAAAAGTCTTTGCTATAATTCAAAACTAAAAACTAGACGCGATCACTTTGGCAAAGTTACCAGTTGAGGAGGAGCAGATTTATCCATATCCCGGCAGTACTAAGTCCGCAGCATGGGACTGTTTTGGCTTTAATAGAAAGAAAAAGGAAGGCCCCCCTTCTATCATGTCTAAAGCAAACCTCGAGATAAATACCGTTGTTTGCAAGATCTACTTGCATACGTACGCCCTGAGTATTCTCCTTCTGAAGATCAAAAATACAACAATTTTTATGTAAAAAAGTCTGATTCTGATTGTGATATCGATGTACTCCTTCGTTCCAATACGGAAGATCGCAAATACTTCTAACCAAGACTATACGAATGTTCTCACGCACTCTTCGATTGTTCTCCATTGTTATGGCGTCATCAATTTACTTGGGCAGAAATGGTGCCCAAATTTTGAACAATGGTTTAGGTAGGTGACTAAATGAAAAATCAGAACGGACACGCTGCACACGCTGTATTTGCGATCTTGCGTATTATCAGGATATTTCGTACCAATAGATGATTTTCCAATAAACTCGTGAGACAGTCAAACACCATCGTCGGAAACCCACGTTCGGTCACGCAAGCTCTCCCGTGGGTCATATCGGCAGAATTTTCACTGGATAGCATTACAAAAATCTAATGCGATTACTTGTCCATGTTGTCAGTGAATTAGCCATTTAAAGCCACTATGTAAGCAATATTGTTTTGTAACTCCTAAAATTAACAAATATTAATCACTGTCAACATTATTTAGGGCATCTTTTGTTGATGGAAAAATAAAATAGATGATATTTTGCTATCGATAACAAATTAATCAACAAGTACTCGCATTAGATTTTTGTAATGCTATCCAGCGAAAATTCTGTCGTTATGACCCACGGGAGGTGAGCTTGCGTGACCAAGCAGGGGTTTCCGACAATGGTCAAACACCAGACATAAGTACGAAAGATCCCACTATCAAATTTTGAGGAGCTCAAGTAAATCAGCTCTATATAGCAGAAACATAATCTTTTTTTTCTGCAATATATGTACGGAAGATCTCAGTAACAGGTATGAAAGATCCCGTACGAAAAATCTCGGTACAAACAGGAATAGGTACGAACATGACAAAAGATCCTGGCCATTCATCAGGGGCGGATACAGGATATGATTTGAGTTGGGGGGGGGGGGGGGGCGTGAAAAATTTGAAAAACGGATAGGGTCTTAAGGACCACCTAGCATTTTCATAGCTGCACAGTGCTCCAAGTAGCATTCAAGATTTGGTTGCCAAAAAGCGACCTTGCTTAAATTTCGGTCGCCATATCCAAAATTTGGTCGCAATAAGCAAATTTTTGGTCGCTATTTGTGTATAATTGACTTTCCAGAAACAAAAATCTGTATTTTCTCATAAATAACTTTTTAAGTCTATACAGGGAAAGCCTCGCTAGAAAACACTTTGACATAATCAGTTTAATCCCTGCATCGTCAGGACTCACGCAAGCTATCTTTCGCCAGTAGCAAAAAAAAATTTTAAACGAAGAAAGAAAATTGTACTTGACGAAAATCTTACATGTACTTACAAATCACAGACATTCTAAAGTGTATACGTGTACATGTATGAAGCCATTCATTGTACGTTAAAAATAATTGCATTCATCGCTAAATAGATAACTGGATTGCCGGGGTAGACGTTGCCGTGGTAAACATTGTTAATTAGTGTACAACATGTACGTATATGTGTCAGTAGTCTTCTTTTATCGATTTTAGAAAGGTACTTTACATTTTACTTCACGGAAGCACATCTGTAATTCGTGTGCATCTGAAAGATTTTTTTATTATCGTAAATCGAAGAACGGTCGAAAGAGAATGAACGTACATTTCTGAGAAAAAACTTTCTAATTTAAAACTGACAAACACCCCTATTCAAACATTATGAAAATAATGTCCACATAGTTTACGCCTATAGTACTTCTATATAAGATCGAAGGTTAGCAGTCAATTGCATATGACTGAGTAGTTTTTACCGACAAAATACCGGTTTCAACATCTTTTAAAAGATATCACGTTCCCGCTCGTAGTCTCTCCTTGGCGATTGTTTATCTATTTTCATTTATTTACTACGTAAATAGCGTGAATTGGGGTTAAATTTTGATTCTTACACATAAGTACAAAACTTGTTTAACTCGGCGCCCGATTTTTTTTTATGGTTGCAATTATGCAAGTTCATTTAAATTAAGGTCGCAAAACCAAATTTTCTGCGACCAATTAAGTCGCAACTTGGAGCACTGCTGCATACCAAAAGAAATTGTTCATGATTTTATTTCTTAGCTTTTTTAAGTATTATAGGTAGGGCTCGGCCGATCCCATGATGGGTTGATCCAATGCGTATTGCGATATCAATCTCTTCAAAACAAGTGTACATAATTTGCTCCCCCTTGTTGGATCTCGTATCAAAAATTTTATATTTCCCACAATTCTCTGAGCGCCATCTAGCATGTCGAGTGAGCATTCAAAATTTATGTCTCTTGAGAGTTTGTCATCGCTAGCCAATTAATCAGCACACATATTTCGATAGTTTTCATTCGATTGTGCTACATAATCAAGTCACTGACATATCTATGAAACATAAGAAAGGTATTGCTAAATATTTTACACCAGCGTCTTCGGCAGATTTCTGTGGGCGTGTCCGTTTTATTTCAAACCTTCGCTTCCTATGCTAATCAGGACACTTAAGGTCGATTCTCATTGGTCCAGTGGTTTTGTACATTTGTCTTGAGAAGATGCATGATATCTTACCCTTCCTTATCATAATAAGTGTTGTTTTGAATATTTTGACGTGTCAGCACTTCAGATAATGACTATTCATCACCAATTGCTTGAATAAATCGCATCATCATTTTTGTGTCGCCTGCGAAGCATAATAGTGACACTTAGGGATCACTTTGTCCGTCTGTCTGTCACACTTGGATGTCACACCCTATAAAAGTGATTCCTGAGTGTCGCTATGTTTCGCAGGCGACACATGCATTCCTTGGAATGATTTTTTCAATAACAAGGGGCGTGTCTTTATTCAAGAACACGAACAGTTAGCATGGCTAGTTCCGAAGAGTCCAATGGGGTTGTAGTTCAATGTGTTCAAGGAGGGAGATAACTCTAGCTAATTTGGAGGAAATATTGTTATGTGGGAACATTCAGACTGATTATATAAAAAATTTAGATCTGAAACATTGAAATTTAATTTTGGATTCCTCTTTGTAGCGTTGATGGATCTACACCTTACTACATGTACACGATGATGCTCAGTGGTCACTGGTACGTCACTGGTATGTTGGACTTCGGCTTCTAAAAGGATGCCCTTTCTGTAAAAGATGCTGCACAATATACATGAAGGATGGTATGCCAATATTATTTTTTTTTAATTGGTAAACAGATTCTCTTTCTTCTGTGCACATGATATTTGTATATACATGTACTTGTCTGTCATACAAAATTGATGTCAAAACACATGTATACAATCCCTCCCCCTTGTGATATGATAAAATGCAATACTAATATAAAACCAATGTTTTCAATATTATACTTTTCAATCATAAAAATCAGTCTGTTCTTTGAAATCTACACTTGTATGCACACCAACTTAATAATTACTTATAGATTCAGGTAGGTCTAATCTTTCTAGAATGTGACAAAGTATTTAAGCTTGAAATCTGATTTTATTTACATTTTACAGGTCATCATTTTGCTGTGGCTAGGTAGAGGATGACTGGCATGAACCTTTGTCGTGTTTGCAATGAATATGTTATCTAGTTTAAGATAGCAGTAAGTACATTACATTACGTACATGATACTTTGATGGGTTTTCGTAAGGGCTTTCACGGTTAACTGAAAATTCGGTTACCCTCGGTTCATGCTTGGTCGGTTCGATTTGAATAGTACTTTACAGAGTTCGCTTTTGGTCTGTCTGTATGTCTGTCTGTTTGTCCGCAAAAACTCTAACCTTGGGCATAACTTTTGAATGGTAAATGATAGGGTTTTCACATTTCACATGTGCATTTCTTGTGACAAGACCTTTCCATGGATACCAAAATTTTTGACCTTGTGACGTTGACCTTTGAGTTTGACCTACTTTTGAAAAACTTTAACCTTGGGTGTAACTTTTGAATGTTAAGTGATAGGGCTTTCATATTTCACATGTGTATTCCTTGTGACAAGACCTTTCCATGGATACCAAAATTTTTGACATTGTGACCTTGGAGTTTGACCTACTTTTGAAAAACTTTAATCTTGGGCATAGCTTTTGAATGGTAAGTGATAGGGCTTTCATATTTCACATATGAATTCCATGTGGCAAGACTTTTCCATGGATACTTAATTTGACCTTGTGACCTTTACCTCAAATGTGAAACTACTTTTCATCAGTTTTATTGGGCATTCGTGTTTCACAAACACAGGTTTTATTTATGATTTTTTTTGTTGGTTATACATGTATCAAGTTATAATTAATAAATAACAATTAGGGCTCACGATATGATATGTATTGCAACATTTACTCACGATATGATTGGAATCACGGTACAACATTTTTAGCTTGCTGGGATGAAAAAGTCCGGAGAGCTAATGCCATACCCTCATTGTCGTCGTCGTTCGTAGACAAAACTGTAACCTGGGCTATATCTCTTGAACTATAAGGGGTAGGGCTTTGATATTTCACATGTAGATACCTTGTGAGAAGACCTTTCATTTGAGACCATGACCTAGTGACCTTGACCATTGACCTTAACCATTTGCCAACTTTTTAATTACTCATACTTTGGCAATATCTTTAGCTCTCTCAGAGATAAGACTAACATTAGATGAATAGAATCCTCATAACAATACTTTTTGTATTTTGGAAGTTATTTGATTTTTTACAAAAACCTGCTACCGCAAGCTATGTAATCTTTGATTACCCTATGTTTAATGTAGATATGAAGGTATTTCTGTAATTCGTCAGATATTTTATTAAAACAACAACAAATTAAGATCATTCATAATTTGAATGATTCGAGAAGTATGGTATTGACTAGAAAAAACAAAAACAAAACTCAGAGATAATCTTTGACGACTCGGCGTAGAGCATTGCCATGTTGATTTTCTAAAGATAAAACTAAATGCCGAAAACGAGCCGTAAGTCAACCATACAGCCTCTTCTTGTATTGTGTATCGAACCGTCGTCAAGAACCACGGTGAATCAATAACCACGGTGAATCGAGAACCGCGGTGTACAGAGAACAATATGGCGGCAGGCTTAAATTAACATGGGAATTTCCCGCAGACATTATATTTTTCGTATGGCAGGTTAAATACCTATGAGCACCAAACTCTATGAGCACCAATTCTCAGAAAGTATAATTAGTAGAGACTAGAGAGTAATTCTTTTCCATTACATCAATCATTTTTAGCTCACCTCGACGAAGTTGAGTGAGCTTATGCTATAACCCCACGCGTCCACGTCCGGTTTAGAAGTTTGGGGTAGCTCAGTATCTGACAAAGTACTAATGCTACAGTAACCAAACTTGCACAAGTGATTCATCTTTGGATGCTGAGGTGAACCCATGCATCGGATGCAGCATCTGACCTACATTTTCCGCTTGAGTGACTTGGTTAAGAAGTTTGGGGTAGCTCAGTATCTGACAAAGTGCTAATGCTACAGTTACCAAACTGGCACAAGTGATTTATCTTTGGATGCTGAGGTGAACCCATGCATCGTATGCAGCATCTGACCTACATTTTCCGCTTGAGTGACTTGGTTAAGAAGTTTGGGGTAGCTCAGTATCTGACAAAGTACTGATGCTACAGTAACCAAACTTGCACAAGTGATTCATCTTTGGATGCTGAGGTGAACCCATGCATCGGATGCAGCATCTGACCTACATTTTCCGCTTGAGTGACTTGGTTAAGAAGTTTGGGGTAGCTCAGTATCTGACAAAGTGCTGATGCTACAGTTACCAAACTGGCACAAGTGATTCATCTTTGGATGCTGAGGTGAACCCATGCATCGTATGCAGCATCTGACCTACATTTTCCGCTTGAGTGACTTGGTTAAGAAGTTTGGGGTAGCTCAGTATCTGACAAAGTACTGATGCTACAGTAACCAAACTTGCACAAGTGATTTATCTTTGGATGCTGAGGTGAACCCATGCATCGGATGCAGCATCTGACCTACATTTTCTGCTTGAGTGACTTGGATAAGAAGTTTGGGGTAGCTCAGTATCTGACAAAATACTAATGCTACAGTAACCAAACTTGCACAAGTGATTCATCTTTGGATGCCGAGATGGACCCATGCATCGGATGCAGCATCTGACCTACTTTTTCCACTTGAGTGATTTCGCTTTTAAAAGCCAATATTGAGCAAAGTATAAGTGCTACATGTACCAAACTTGCATATTGGATGTATCTTTGATCAAACTTTCATAAAATGACCTCGACCTACTTTTTCTGCTTGAGTGATTTTGCCTTTAAAAGCCAATGTTGAGCAAAGTATAAGTGATACATATACCAAACTTGCACATTGGATGTATCTTTGATCAATCTTTCATAAAATGACCTTGACCTACTTTTTCCGCTTGAGTGATTTTGCTCTATAAAGCCAATATTGAGCAAAGTATAACTGCTACATGTACCAAACTTGCATATTGGATGTATCTTTGATCAAACTTTCATAAAATGACCTCGACCTACTTTTTCCGCTTGAATGATTTTGCCTTTAAAAGCCAATATTGAGCAAAGCATAAGTGATACATGTACCAAACTTGCATATTGGATGTATCTTTGATCAATCTTTCATAAAATGACCTTGACCTACTTTTTCTGCTTGAGTGATTTTGCTCTATAAAGCCAATATTGAGCAAAGTATAACTGCTACATGTACCAAACTTGCATATTGGATGTATCTTTGATCAAACTTTCATAAAATGACCTTGACCTACTTTTTCTGCTTGAGTGGTTTTGCCTTTAAAAGCCAATATACATGTACTAAGAAATATGTTTGAATTGAATTTTGCTGTCACGAGGTGAGCTTCGTAATCTGTGATTACCTATGTTCTGGTCTTGTATTTTGTTTTAGACCCTGATCCCCAGGGTCCTGGAAAATTGGTGTCACTTCGATTTATTGAAGCAAACAACCAGGAGAGCTTCAGTCTCATCAGAGACTTCTGGTATTTAATGATTATTGTTCTCTTGTATTGTTGCATGTATTTATAAATTGTTACTTTGCATTTATTTTCAGCATCTAAAGAAGATTCATGAGCTGATGCAGTTAATTCAGGGAAATTTAACCTCAGCACAATTTGTGTGGCTAGCAGACCAATATCATCAATAGTGACAAACTTTTGAAATGGTTACAAATTTGTAACATACTGACATAATGTGGATTTTTTACTTTGAAGTTGTCAAATCAATTTTCAACACATGCATAATATAATCAATGTTGTTAAGGGACATATATCACATGTAAACATAATTTAAGGAATTATATCTTGATTAATAGGAATTACCCGGTCTGTTGTCCATCTATCATACAATCATTTATGTTTTATAACTTTTAATCCCTTTTATAAATTTAGATAATACATGTATGGTCACAAAGTTGATGCCCAGAACCCAAGGATGTGTCATGTTCATATCTGGAAGGCCAAATTGAAGAGAAATGTTGAAATCTTGTATCATTACTCTCTGATATCAAAATTTTGGCCTCGACTTTAGAGTTTGACCACCTTCTTTTTAAAACTAACCTTGGACATAACTTTTGAATGATAAGTTACAGGGCTTTCATAGTTCATTTGACAGTGTATTTCTAGTGATAAGACCATTCTAAAAAATCCTAGTGATACCAATTGTCTTGACCTAGTGACCTTTGCCTGGAAGTTTTGCATACTTTTCAGACTACAGCTATTATTGTAGATGACAGAAGTACATTAATGTTTCATAAACATGTATTGTTTTTCCTCTTCATGATTTTTGAAATTATGTCCAAGAATAGTGTCTTTTATTTTACTCAGATTTTGAAAATAGTTTTCACATCTAGACAAAATGGAAAAATAGGAAAATGCTGTCAGGCTACTCTTTTCCTTTGTATGTGTTTTTTGCTACATTTTGATATATAAATTTATTACATGATTATTAATATGAAAATTAAATACTTGTTTCATTCTACATTATTTGGTCTTTTTTCAGTAACATAAGGCAATGTAGATGAAAAATAATTTGCTGATATCTAGATATTCTTGCTATTTGGGGATGCATTGAAAACTCGTTAACTTTTGAGTTCCTACATCAGTTTATGGTTTTCAAAACCTTCTGCTGGTTTATTCTGTAATCACACTTGAAGCATTAGTTCCTCACAATTTTACACACTATGTAAACTTTGGAACATCAAGGTTACAAATAGTTTACGCTAGTTTCAGCAAGATAACACATTTGGAAACTTTTATACACATGGTTTCCAAATAGTTTACGCAAGTCTAAACATGATATTGTAAGATTCCAAATGGTTTACGCAAGTCTGAACTTGAAATTGTAAGATTCCAAATGGTTTACGCAAGACTGAACTTGATATTGTAAGATTCCAAATGGTTTACGCAAGACTCGATTAAGATTCCAAATGGTTTACGCAAGTCTGTACTTGATATTGTAAGATTCCAAATGGTTTACGCAAGACTGAACTTGATATTGTAAGATTCCAAATGGTTTACGCAAGACTGAACTTGATATTGTAAGATTCCAAATGGTTTACGCAAGACTCAAGTAAGATTCCAAATGGTTTACGCAAGACTGAATTTGATATAGTAAGATTCCAAATGGTTTACACACTGCATAAACCAGTGTTTATTCAGATTCCAAATGGTTTACGCAAGTGTCAACAAGATTACACATTTGAAAACTTTTATAACGTTGGTTTCTATATGGTTTACGCTACCCTGAACTTGATCTTGAAAGATTCCAAATGGTTTACGCAATGCGTAAACTTCTGTTGATTCAGATTCCAAATAGTTTACGCATGTTTCCATATGGTTTACGCAAGCAGAACCTTTATATCATAAAACGGCAATCAAGTTTACGCAAGGTAAAATATGCGTAAACTATCTGGAATCCTGAAGTTTCAATTGATTACGTAAGTTGGTGCCTTTAAGTTTCAGTTGCGGAAACTTGATGGAAATTACAAGATTACGCTTGTGTAAACCATTTGGAATTTGAGCGGGTAGTCGGGTTACGCAAAGCATAAACTTGAGTTTCAGCGACGGAATCCTTGCGTAAACTATATGGAAACTTCAGGTTTCCGCAAAGTTTCCATATAGTTTACGCATTGCGTAAACTTGTTTTTTCACCCAGTGTTAGTCTTATGTTAAACGTCTTTAAATTCAATAGCATCATTTAATACCAGATACATTTACAGCATGGACCAGACATGCACGTTTCGGGTACTTAACCCTCGTCAGTGATCCTCAGTCTAAATAATGTAATATGGCCAAAACGTGTGAAATTATTATGTCCAAAAATGTACCGAAAGATATAGCAGAATGGGTGGGATATGATGCTACAGGACCCACGTTTTAGGAATTTCAAGAAATTTTGTAACAGAAAAATTTCATATGCGTTGAAGAGACAGACGATCAACTTAGATAGTTACAGAGCAAATTTGAAAATCGTCAGGCTCGACCTATTTTCAGAGGAATTATCTCCTTGATGACTTGCAGTGGGTGTTTTGGGGTTTGCTGTTGGTGCTGCAACCGAGTGTTGTTGGAGATCCCCTCCTTTCTTTTGCAAAATTCATGACTTGCAAAATTTAGTTTTCCTGACTTTTTGTGTAATAAGTAGAGATATTCAGGTCAATTTTGATACATTTACATGTATACAAAAATGTACACTTAGTCTTGGATAGTGACAGAGCAAACTTTATTCTAGCTTGACCTATTTTCCTAGGAGTTATACCCCTTGATGACTTGCAAAATTCAGTTTTACGGACCTTTGTTATGCAACAAAAAAGATATTCAGGTGAAATTTGATACATACCTTGATACATATCTTGGTCTTGGATAGTTACAGAGTAAGATTGACTGTGGGTCACGCATAAACTTTTTCGAAGAATTGTGCTCCTTGATGTAAAACATTTTCCATATAACTTACACCGTTGTTTTCAAGAGTTCGAGATCTGATGTTGTCATCCGAAAAAGTCGATAAAGGAGATAAAACCTCGGTTTGTTTTCTTATTGCTGAAATGAGCTGCATAGACAGTAAGTTTAAATTCATGTTTAATTGAAGAGTTCTAGGCAGAGCTGCAGGACAATTTATCCGGTAGGGGACTTCTATCGCTCAGTGATCATTATTTTATTTTGTGTATCATTTATACAAAATAATGTATCATCAGTCATGCCCGAGGGCGAAATAGCGGAAATCTAAATAGTCATTTACATGAAGAACTTCATTCTAAAATTAATCTAAAATATGCACAGAAGAACGTGAGCTCTAATGACAAAGGAATTATTGGTATGGCTTCTTGGCATACATTTTTTATCATGATTATGATTTAGCTCTACATATATTCACCATTTGGGTTCCCTTGACCTCGAGCGTAACTGATGAGAAATGTGCAGATTGCATAGAACATATACTAGTCATTTCAAACACTGGGTTGGTTTCTTTGCTGGTGGACACCGTATCAAAACACAAAGTATGACATTAATTCTATATATATGCACCACAATTGCCAGATTCATTCTTGTTTTCTGAAATTGCTTTTTTCTGGGTAAAGGGTGACGTAAAAATTGAGGTCACTGCGGGTTCATTTTTTAGGTTAGAACAACCGTCACAGCATCTTTCTGTGGAGTTATATCCATTGTGATGTCACGGGCGTTCAAATGCGAAATGCAACACGTTCCTGTCATTAGATTCATCTCAGGGTTGGTTGTGCATAATAAAAAATTATATTGATATAGATTTTTTTTTACATGTATCCAAGTTCGATCAACTTCGGTTGATCGTCTGTCTCTTCAACGCATTCGAAAATGTGTAACCAAATTTCTTGAAATTTCTAAAACGTGGGTCCTGTAGCATCATACCGGTATCCCACCCATCCTGCTACGTCTTTCGGTATATTTTTTAACATAATAATTTTCACACTCTTTGGCATTATTACATTGTTAAGTACTCGAAACGTGCATGTCTGGTCCATGCTGCAAATTTATCTGTTTTTAAATGATGCTATTGAATTTGAAGACGTTTAACATTTTACGATGGAACACTGATTACAAAATTGGTAATGTCAACCACTAGGTTAATATGTGTTTGGATATAAATATATAAAATATATGAAAGCTAAGTGTAAATTCTACCTTACGTTGGTTTGATCTGGCATCGGATCAATTCAGCTCATGTTTTTGTTGTTTTCTTGGTTCAAGGTATTTGCATATTTTGATGTGAAAGTTGAAAATTGACAACTTGTAGAACATAATCCTTACAGAAACAATCACAATTAAAGTAAGTGGATTCATATATGTTATGTCATCTTGCACTTGTATCGCCCTGAAATTTTCAGGAATACAGGAAATTCAGATAGTTTTTGTCAACTGCACTTCTACAGAGATTCGGGATCTGATACTTACAATAGTTTTCTTCCACATACAGGTCAGTCGTCTCAGATGATCAAGAGTCGAGAACACATTATAAGCCGATAAGGCAAGATGTCACAGGTTTCTCGGAAAAAAGGTCATTTGTTCCGAGATGACCGACTGATAAGGAATTTACCGTGCTTTTATCTTTTTACTCCATCGCACTTTCTAACATAGCGTATTTTTTCCGATGGAGGTACGCTGCGGAGTCGCAGATTAAAGCTGGTCATTTGCAACAAGGTGACTGGGTGATCTGAAATTTTGTTTACAAAATGATATTGATTTATTTGTTTAATTAGTTTCTTCGCCTTTAATTATTGGGGAATTAGGTTAATACGTTGCTGGGTTCAAACCACTTTTTATATTGCACTGTTATATAGAGCAATGATGGTTCCAATGCGATATAATGTTAAGGATAGCTATGGTGTGTATTAGATTATATATTGGATTAAGAGAATACCAAGTTAAGCATTTTAGGTCATGAGAATTTTGAGGTAGGATATCATATTTACATTCTTGATTATTTTGATTTGTTCAATCTATATATGATGTAGGCTTTACTCGTCCGGTTCAATTATTTGTGCTGATTAATGATTATTACTTCCTAGCCACCACTTAAATAATCGGAATTTTGGATTCGATTAAAGTAAGATGTCCCCTATAATACAACATGGATGTACCCGAACACATGCACGGTCTAGGGCTCATAAATCGCAAAAAATTTACCAAATATCCAAAATTTTAATTTATGTAGAATTCAGGTTCAATGACAAAAAAAAAATAATAATTCGGATATTCACCATATATACCCTATGGTGTCCACAAGGGTGTCTGTCAATCAAATAGCTTTTGGTGGACCTTGTCTTACCCTAAAAGAAAACCCTCGTCATGCTAATGGAGAATCAATTATGAAAACGTCTTTGTTTAAAAGGAAGTGCTCAACGTTGGCAGGTAAATTCAGAAAAAAATAACCGGAAGGTCTGGTCGAATTGCAGTTGATAAATTCTTTTACCTTGGCCTGCTAGCTGAGAGAGAAGGGGTGTAGAAGTAATTTATTTGTTTAACAAGGAAGCTAAGGTACTTCACTTAGGAATGGCAGATCATTCTCTGACCTAAAACATCAACACCACAATTATATCTGTAAATAATTAATCTGCACTTGTTTTAACTTGTGTCATTTGGGTGCGTACAAATGTACAAACGGTTTGTTTTGAAAGATGTTTGTTCGTAAACCAAAGATATTTGGAACGATATCCTGAATTATGTATATCTGCTAGAAATGGCACACTATATATGGAATCCGAGAAGTCCTTTTGCTGCCAAATGTATCCAAAATATAGTGTACAAGACATGCAGACTAATATTCGTGGTACTTTCTGATGCGCTACGACAAGGTTGTGACGTCTTTAATAATTTGTCGGTGGTAACTTCTTTTGAATATCCGATCAAAACTGAATAGAAGCGTGCGAAAACAAAAAAAAACCATATAGGAGGTTTCGAACGACTATTATTTTAACTCCTGTATTATATTATATTATGTTATATTATATTATATTATATTATATTATATTATATTATATTAACTCCTGTATTATATTATATTAACTCCTGTATTATATTATATTAACTCCTGTATTATATTATATTATATTATATTATATTATATTATATTATATTATATTAACTCCTGTATTATATCATATTAACTCCTGTATGCACATTGATTGCGATATTTGAAATCTGACTTTGTGTTTTGTGTTTGTGTTTGGGTGTTGTATTTGACCTTCACCAACTCCTGTGATTTTGATTTATAGTTAAATAAAATTTTGTCAGATGAATTTAATGATTTTAACATAAAAATTATCATTCCTGAGAAATTTTGAAGGATCATGATCTATCCTTTTTGAATGAGAGGAGCGGTCCTGGAATGTCTTCAGGCCAATGCTTTGGTTGAACTGCAAAAATGAGAAGTTAGTTCCTTCCGTACCCTGTAACATCCGCATACCGTACGTTGTAGCGTAACGGCAAGCAAATAGTTGGCGGTTTTGTAATCTTTAAATAAACATTCACTTCGGATAAGTAACTCCTAATGCAATAGTTTACAATAAATCACCTTTATTTTGCTATCGTTTTCTGAGTTTTTGAAAACTTTCCTTTCATATTTGTTTTACGTAATTCTTATTTTTTCGCTTTTTGACTATCCCTTGAAAATGTTAAAGAAATTTGACAAACTCGGGTGGTAGTTTTCTTGCACGCTTTCCGAACCTTAAATGATTGATGATAATGTACTATCATGTCTGAATACTTTAATCCTGAGAAATATAAAAGGGGATCATAGTGCAAAGAGACGGAGAAAATGTTTTAAAATACAATAAATAACAAAGTTAACTTCTCCTTGGCGAGGGGATATAAAACGCACATCGAGTTTCTTAATACATCGTATGAAATGAAAATTCATTTGAGATTCTTTTTATCAAATGATTCTGCCAAAAAATGTGTATTTCCAACGTGAAATCAACGTTTCTGAGAACTAGAGGCGAACTACGCCGTGACCTAGAAGTTGTCTGCTTCGCCATGAGAAGTAGTTCCACATCGTACAGATTTTCTTTCCATAAAGAGAAAAATATTTCAATTTTGTCTAGTACTTTAGTGTAATAAATATTTCAACAACAACAATTTTAATAATTGATATGGAATTTGCGTCTGAATTTAACATATGACCATTTTCTGAAAGGTCATACTTGTCACAGTGTAGGTGATTATGCTCCAAACTTGACCAATCGCATTCAAGCAGAGCGATATGTAACGTGTTATCATAACATTTGATTATGAAATGGCTTTATGAAACTGCATAACGATTGTATCATGTGATAAACTTCATTATACGTGGTACCCCAATCCAAAAGAAACAACGTAGTAGTGTCTCAACATGAACAATTTTTTTTATGTTACAACGATTAAAAACACATTTGTATGTTGGTTTTCTTACTTCACAGGAATTAAATAATCAACATCGACAAATATATGTGACTCTCTCACATTTGTATAAAGTCATTACATGTACCATCTGAATACGTGACGGTCGTTCTTTTACTCCTTTTTGATATAAAAGTTGGAGGTCTCTGTGAGCTCGTCATCATGTGGAAATCCGGATAATTACACATGCACCGGCGGTATTTGACTTCCCGCCTCGATCTACCCGCGTTGTCATTTTGAAAGAAGGTAGCGACAGTCAAGCGAGATCATTTTGTTGTGGTTGCTGCAATAGCGTTCTTCATTTTTATCTAATTCAACGTGCATTTTATGAATATTAAGCTATCTGCTGCTCTGATCGTACATTTTATCATATTTTTCCTTCGCTTTGTGGCTTTAATCTGGAGTAACCGACTATGGCAAGCAGACAAAAAAAATGTCCTTCTTTTCGAAATTCGGCAGACACACGTGCTTACCTCGCTAAGCTCCCTGCGCCTTTATATTTGTTATTATTGCAACGATAAATGGGGAACTTAGCGATTCTGTAATTTGGTTGTGAGACTTTACTATTCTTCTGTAGTGAATTTTATTACTGCAGCTTTAACTTGATAAGGAAGGATTAGTTAATGTGCATGTTGTTCAATTTGTTTTTAACCAGTGAAAAATGTTACCCCACGGACCGATAGCAACCTCTTGATAAAGTGTGATTGAATAACGTATGTTATAGACATAACTTATTTATGAATGAAATATTTCACCCTAGTTTTGCTCTGTATGTCATAACATAGCGTAAGAATGAAATATGTCTAATGTGTCTTTTCATGATAAATACCACAAAGCGGAAGAGGGAAATTAAAGGTTATTCATGTATTTCAAAGATTTAGTGTCAAAACGTGAAACATTTTTTATTGGGAAAAGAAAGAAATTACTCTGAAACTAAAGGGTATCTCCCTTATTGATACATATTTCCTTAGCTAGTGTGTGGGCATACATATAGGTCAGTTAAAGAATTACTTTCTTTATATATTCAATGTTTTAATTTACTCATTTCGACATCATGCATCGCTGATGATATATAATCTGTTGGAATGCGCTTATGATGCATTAACAGTATGATTATAGAACATGTATTTCAATATCTAATACAACCGCTATGTTTGACTTGCTGCTAGTGAATGGTTCATCCCTGGGTATATCGTTTGCCTAGTTTTACAGTGTTTCTGGTTTTCTCCAATTCTCTGTTAGTACATGTATTTGATGAATAATTGTAGAATTATTAAGCATCTACCTCGGACATAGCTCTGTCATTAGCTGGCTCTTTTTGACATTCAATTTTGCCGTTTCTGGAATTCATATATTCACCATTTCAGATTTCCTCTATTGCGGCAACATGAAATGATCAAATGGCGCACTTAAATCATGATCAAAGACCATATATTTCAATGTATAATTCAACTATTAGGTCCATGCTGAAATTTTATGTTTTCTTCTAGGTCCATGCTTATGTGTTCTAATGATACTATAGAATTTGAAGACGTTTAACATTTGTACCACTTGGTGAGTGTCACTGCTGGTGGACTAGGAGTCCCCGAGGGCACATGTAGCCAAGTTCGATCAACCTAAGTTGATCGTCTCGTCGACGCATACGAAAATTTCTGTTATCAAACTTTCTTGAATTTTCTAAAACATTGGTCCTGTAGCATCATATCCCACACATCCTGCTACGTTTTTCGGTGAATTTTGGACAGAATAATTTTCAAAGTCTTTGGCAATATTACACTGTTTAGATTGAGGATCATTGACGAGGGTTAAGTACCTGAAACGTGTATGTCTGGTCCATGCTGAAAATTTATGTGTTATTAAATGATGATATGGGAAGACGTTTAACATTGGTATCTTTTTCTGCTTAGCTGGCAAATTTCGTTTACCTAGTTTCGAAGAGATGGTGTAATCTTTTAATCTAATTACGCTCTGTCACTAATTTTTGATAAATCATTCTTAAACATCTTCATTTCCCCCGTGCATGGCTCCGTGGTTTGCTGGATCATTTGCATATTTAAGTTATTTATAGAATAACGCTCTTTTACATTCATTATTTGGAGTTTCTCGATCTCGGCCGATATTGGAATACTGAAGTGTTCCAACTCTATACCTACCCGAAGAAAATTTCAAATCAATTTATTATGTACCAGACATATGTTTAGGACATCTATTCCTCATCAGTTATGAATCCAGCCAAAGCGATTTTTAGACACAGCCAAAATACATTTTATAATATTAGCGCCCTCTTGTTATATTTTTAAAAATTAAATTTGTGTATTACTTTGCAGAGAGTGCGCGGCTCCAATTTTCCTGTAGGGTCGATTCATTAGCATATCCAAATAAAATCTATGTTCAAAATAGCACTAAAGGGATGGTGCTAAGATGTTAACCTCCTTTAATTTCGATGATATTTTTGAATGAAATCTCAAGTTTCTGAAATAGCAAAATGATATTTATGAAATTATCAAATTGATAAAGTGCCAAAACAAAGCTTCTTTCAGGCGACAGAGCTGGAAAGAAGTGATCAATACACTTAAAACATTCATGTCACAGGGAACGACACCCTCTTGTCCAATAAGTCACTGATTGACAGACGTTTCAGGATGGTTGTACATTGATAAGATTCGTCGTAAGAGCAAACGGAATCTCGAAGGAAATACTCCACTCAGGAAATGTTATTCATAGACGGACTTTTAAGGATCTTATAAAGATGGTCAGTTTTAAAACATATGTTTAATATTAATTTCAGTGCACCCTATGCGAATTTAAGAAAATGTCTCATCAATTATGCTTAAGGTCGAAATAGCGGAATTCCAAATAATGAATAACTCTAAATATGACCTATTTTTTATGCCAAAGAACAACTTGAGGACAGGGCTAACGGTCAACTAGCAGAGATACACATCGAGTGGTCTAAATGATCAATATTCATATATTGATATATATTTATATATAATAAATGTTTTACTGTAACAATTTCAGTGCACCATTTGCTCATTTCAACAAGTAATGTCGCATCTTATTTAAGAAATAACAACTAGCTAGCCGTGGTTTATTGTCCAGTAATTCCACGAGTCACATGAACCAATCAAATTATCACCTAGCCGCGAAGCGGCGAGGTGATAATTTGATTGGTTCATGTGACGAGTGGAATTACTGGACAATGAATCACGGCTAGCTAGTTGTTATTTCTATTCTAATATAGCACGTGAATGGGTGGAGCTTAGCGCACTGGAAGTTTGTTGGAGATTTTACACCAGGCGAGTTCTATGGTACTTATAGGGAGAAAATTTCAAGTCATATTAGAATATCTAATAATCATCTACCATGTTTGTTGAGATTTTTTCTATGTTTCTTACTGCTGACGGTGTGGTAGTCTTCATTGTTCACTGTGTTTCTATGTTTCTTACTGCTGTCAGTGTGGTAGTCTTCATTGTTCACTGTGTTTCTATTTTATAATAGCAGATACAACAAGAAATTATTGTGTTTGGCAGGCTATGGGATCAATGGAATTGCATTTTTCAATCATAGTGTGCATCTTGTTTCTTCAACGAATTTATTTAGGGTGGCGCTGCTTACATTCATTTTTGTGTCGCCTGCGAAGCATAGCGACACTTAGGGATCACTTTGTCCGTTGTCCGTCTGTCCGTCTGTCCGTCCGTCTGTCTGTCTGTCACACTTTGGGTGTCACAGCCCATAACTTTTGATTGGTAAGTGATAGGGCTTTGATATTTCACATGTGTATTCCTTGTGACAAGACCTTCTTACACATACCATAATTTATGACCTAGTGACCTTGACCTACTTATTTGACCTACTTTTCAAAAAAATTAAGAATGAATATATCTTTTGATTGGTAAATATTAGGACCTTTATATTTCACACATGCAATCCTTATGGCAAGATCTTTCTACAAATACCATAAATTTTGACCTAGTGACCTTGACCTAGATATTTGACCTACTTTTGAAAAAAAGATAAGATTCGCTATATCTTTTGATTGGTAAGTGATAGGGCTTTGATATTTCACATGTGTATTCCTTGTGGCAAGACCTTTCTACACATATGATAATTTTTTAACCTTGTGACCTTGACCTAGATATTTGACCTACTTTTGAACAAAAAATAAGATTCGCTTTATCTTTTTATTGGTAAGTGATAGGGCTTTGATATTTCACATGTGTATTCCTTGTGGCAAGACCTTTCTACACATACCATAATTTTTGACCTTGTGACCTTGACCTAGATATTTGACCTACTTTTGAAAAAAAGATAAAATTCGCTATATCTTTTGATTTGTAAGTGATAGGGCTTTGATATTTCACATGTGTACTCCTTGTGGCAAGACCTTTCTACACATACCATACCTTTTTACCTATTGACATTGACCTACATATTTGACCTACTTTTCAAAATAATTAAGATGTATATATCTTTTGATTGGTAAGTGATAGGGCTTTGGTATTTCACATGTGCATTCCTTGGGACAAGACCCTTCTACACAGACCATGAAATTTGACCTTGTGACATTGACCTAGATATTTGACCTACTTTTCAAGAAAAGTAAAATTGGCTATATCTTTTGATTGGTAGGTGATAGGGCTTTGATATTTAACATGTATTTTCCTTGTAACAATGCCTTTCTACACATACCATCATTTTTTGCCTTTTGACTTTGACCTAGCTATTTGACCTTCTTTTATCAGAAATTAAGGTTGTATATATCTTTTAATTGGTAGGTGATAGGTCTTTAATATTTCTTATGACGAGACCTTTTTTTTACCAGTAGTTATGTAGTGACCTTGACCTAGATGATTGACACTCTTTTCTGAAAATTTGAGAATGACCATATCTTTTAATTTGTAATTAAGAGGTCTGATATTTCAGATGAATTTCATTTGACAAAACTTTTCTACTCATACCAATGATTTTGATCCACTTTCTAGAATAATAAACCGCTTCGCAGGCGACACAAGCATTCCTTGGATTGCTATTTTTGGTAATTTTCTTGATCTAGGTTATCATACCAAGGTCAATGAGCGAAACTCCCCCATGTTTTTTAAAAAAATAGTACGAAGAGAGAAATTGAAATAAACTTTAATCTTTCTTTTTTGTCCTACTTACTCAGAAACTTTACTTGCATTAAATATATAACATGTCAGCTCAACTTTCGGTTGATCGTTTCTTCAAACGCATTCGAAAATTTCTGTTCACGAAATTTTCTTGAAATTTCTGTGAAGAAGCATCATATCCCACCAATCCTGTTCGTCTTTCGGTATTTTTTCGACACAACTTTCAGTTTCACAGTCTTTGGTCATATTTCATATTTTGGATTGAGGATCACTCATGTCTGGTCCATGCTGCAAATGTACCTGTTCTAAAATGATGATATAAATTTGAAGACGTGTAACAATTGTACCTCTGTTAGTGCCACTGGTGATGGACCAGGTATCCCCTAGGGCACATATAAAGTCAGAAAGAAATTTCTGAAAAGTGAGTCCTGTAGCATCATATCCCACCCATCCTCGTACGTCATTCGGTATTTTTGTAGTTACGAGAAACCTTTCTCGTAATATCGAGAAACTTTCTCGTAATAACGAGAAACTTTCTCGTAGTTACGAGAAACTTTTCTCGTAATTACGTTTCTCGTAGTTACGAGAAAAGTTTCTCGTAACTACAAGAAAAGTTTCTCGTAACTACGAGAAAAGTTTCTCGTAACTACGAGAAATGTTTCTCGTAATGACGAGAAAAGTTTCTCGTAGCGACGAGAAAAGTTTCTTGTAACTACGAGAATTTTTTCTCGAAACTACGAGATTTTTTTCTCGTAACTACGAGAATTTGTTCTCGTAACTACGAGAATCTTTTCCCGTAACTACGAGAAAAGTTTCTCGTTACTACGAGAAAAGTTTCTCGTTACTACGAGAAACGTTTCTCGTAACTACGAGATAGTAAAAAAAATATAACATGGCACGAACTGGCTTCCGTAAGAACAGAATAATTGCTGTAACAACTTAGAATTCCTCTTCATGCAAACTAGAATCTAATTTTTGTTTAGTATGAAATCATCAATTAAGGTGTAATTCATTTTCCTTCTATTTTGATCACATGCACATTCATGTAATTATGTCTCCAGTCAAGGATGCTTCAATAATTATGTTTATGAGGCACAAAAAGAAGACAGAGTTAATTCTCGCTGTTGCAGGAGTTAATCCACTTTTCAAAGATCACAGCAAGCTTTTTGCAATGTTTTGAAAACATTTCCTATCGTCATTTGTGGAGTTTCTACCTTCGTCGTAAACCTTTTATTTTGTGTGCTTGCCTAAATGGTGAGTCGCAGATGCCAGGCAATAAGGAAGTCTGCCTACATCACCATACCTGTCACACTAGTTCTGAGTTCTCTACGTGCATTTTTTTTTGTCCGTACCGATATCAAAACCGAAAGAGTTTTGTTGTTCTATAGATGAACATTTCAACATGATAGTTTGTCAATAATGGATGCCACAAAATTATCTTTACGTTCTTGGCTACTCTGAATCACTTTTGCTTTGTTTTGTTTTTCACTCTAATTGTTTATCTCTAACCGTCCAAACAACCAAAAAAAAAAGGCTTCTTTAGCCAAGTTACATGTACTTGTATATGGGTAATGTTTGAAACAAACTGTGTTGAGAACTCTTACTATGGAGAGTCCTCAGAAATGTATTTCTCTAGTCCTGATATATTATACATATATCTCCAATTGTCATGTGATATATAATATGGTCTTAATCTTTTAACAATACTGGGAACATTTCTACCGCATTGTATTTTTCTTCATTTGCGGATCTAGAATATTCTCTAGGGGTCTGTGGGTTTCGGCCAGTCCGGGAGGGATAATAATCTATGATTTAGCAAAAAACTAAATGTAAAAACACGGAAAATCATTTTTTTTTCCAAATTCCAGGGGTCCTGAAACACCCGCTCCTCTCCCTCTCTAAATCCGCACTTGTTCTGATCATGTAAATAGTAAACGATTTACAGGATATTTATCATCAAACATGAAAAATATTTATAGATATATAATGTGTGTTATCGTCTTAATATCACGTATAGGAAGTATGGGGATATGTCGAATATTGATAATGTCTATCACTAACATATACGGCAAAAATACCATGGATGTTTTATACTTCCGTCGAATTGTCAAAGTTCATCTAAAAATGTAGATTATATATTTCCAAGAAAAAACATACAAGAAAAGAAGGATAAAAAAGAAAAAGAAAAAAAAAAGAACATTGCAAAATGTAAACAAACAAATCTTAAACGATGTCACAATAACATTAGCGCAACGGACTTTTATTAGTCTCAATACCTGAACAATTCTATCGTCAACTATTAAAAAAACTCTCTCTTTTGAGGATTTCATACGTGTAAAAATGAATTTAAAATATAAAGAAAAAATGGAGAATGAGTTAGGAAAATAAAAGGAATCATGACCTAATTGTTCTGTGATTTATATTTATGTCAATGTAATTAATATTTGTCAACAATTCTTTTGAATTTTTTGCTGAAATGCAATTAATATCTTTACTTGAAATTTTTGTAGTTTAGGCATAATTTTTAGCAATTTATTAGTGTCTAAATCCCAGGTCGAATGTCAAATTTTAACGACATTGGATATGAAGTAAAATCCTCTCTTATATTTGGTAGAGAATATAGGTGTAAAATATACACCTGAGCAACAGCTGTATCTTAACAAAATTTTAATTATCACGAATTATTCGGTTAATCCATAAGTACATAAAAGTTTTATTCTTTATTAAATAGGCTTGACCAAATTACGTTAGAGAAAACGAAATACATTATTTTCGCTGTGTCTCTTCTTTATTCAGATTTCCTTTTAAAAAGAACAAATTCAATAAAAAAAAAGTAAATAAATAAAATAAATAGATAAATAAATGAAAATGCTAATACAAAAACAAAAAAGAAAAATATTATATACTAAAATTTGTCTTCAGAATTTCGTGTACTCTAGTCTTTAAAACAAAATTATAAGATGTCGATGCAAACTATGAAAATGGACTGATATCCGTCTCATATTTCCCAATTACAGAGTAAAGAGGGAATGAGAGTGCTTTATATGCCAATACCCTTGATTTACCCAAGAAATTGAAATATTAGAGACAAATTCTCACTCTAAACAAATCAAAATAATTTCAATAAAGATATTTCGTGTCTTATGACGATTCGGAAAGGGACAAGGTGTACCATCAGATTTAAAAAGCGCAGCTGGGCAAACACACCGACAGAGAGACCGTCCTAAGTCAGATAAAAGGTATAAATTGGAAAATATTGCAATAAAACAATCAAGTATATAGGTTTTATAAATATCATATATCAAGGACGCTACTAAATATGTGTATAAATGTAAATATACACATACATATGTACCCAGTTTGACTGGCAGGTGTATCTAATCCCGTATCTTCATGTCATAACCTCTTTATGTGAAGTATTTGTACAACGTGATTTCACCATCATTCACTATATCGCATTGACCCTGTGTTCACAATCTGAACATCTGATAGATAGGCAGTGGTCGTCTGCCACAATGAACATGCAGACGGCAGTATCAGCTAATGACCGTTTTCAGCTTCCTGTGGGTCCAAACCGTGTGAGGTGCGCAGATAACCTTCCTCGCGCAGGAGTCCAAAAGAACATCCTGTCTTCAATAAAATCTTTATTTTCTTAATAGATCGGGAAGATTGCTTGTCAGCTTGTTTATCAAAGTCAAAAGCATTGCCATCTCCCAATTTTTCGTAACACAGAAAGCCTTAAATTATACCGCTTTATAACTCGGATCCAAGGGATCGAAATAGAGGGACTACAAAAAAGGACGTATATCTCTATGTCAACAGTTTGTTTCGAAATATCTTTCTTGTATATGCAATAATTTTTAGAGTAAAGCAACACCTTAATTCTTCCTCAAACACTTTAGGATATTTTAATATAGGGGGGAATTTGAAAAATGTCACCGTAGATGGAGGATTTCCTCGGAATGCCATTCAAGATATAGTGTGTCTGTGACGTAAACACTTGAAAATATAGGTGCATTATATTTAGAATCAAACATGAAATAAAAGGCATCGATGATATAGCGAAAATATTTCGGTGGAATACAGGTAAACATGGAGATTTGCCATCTCAAGAAAATATGAAATGTTCACTTTTAAGGTCAGTAGATATACTATACCTAAAAGTTGTCCTTACATGTATGTTTTTCAATAAAAATCTCAGTACTTTAATATCACCTTTAAATCTTTAAATTCGATACATATGTAAAAATTTGATAATACATTGTAAAATATATTGTAAAATTGTAAATATAGTAAAAATGATTCGATATTCAATTTAATATAATAATTACTAGTATTTTAATAAAAATGCATGCATATGAAATAAAATACATAGTTTTATTCCATTGTTTGACTATCATTGAATCTTTGAATGCAGAAGCATCCTGTTTGTTCTTGTATCTTGTTTGAAGGTCACCTTTTCTTATTTGAAACGTTATTTTCCAAGAATTTTCTCGGATTCTATTTTGAAAATAATTTAATTCCTTGTGTACACGATATGATATAGAATTACAAAAACGGAGTTCCCCTATGAGTTTGCATCATGATTCTTGGGTCTTTGATAGGGGACTCGATATCCGTTTATGAAGTGCCCCGACAGTACTTTTTCATTACTTCCGTGTTTCTTAAATGATAAAAACCCAGAAAAAGGCAAACAAAAAGACAGCAATATCAGGTGAATTATGACATCTGATATAGTGGATATTCACTTTATACAATATGACATTAATATGTAGGTAAGTAAACTAAATGAGATTGTAATCATTTAAAATTATGTGCAACAGGAAGCATTTTCCCTCTATAAAATTCCGTAAGATAAGGATTTTTCTATAAATGAAATATAAAGTTTTTGAAGTAATATTGTATGCACACTGCACCGTGTGAAGTCTCATGTTGTGTTGTATGACCGGATGTAGCATCATGGTCGTATGTAACATCTTAATGATCTGCATGCAGTTTCTTGTCCAATGTCCAATAATGACCAAACAAATCGCTCATCACAAGATTTCACAAGAAGATATTATATATTCAAAAATATCATATTGCAAAATTCTAAAAGCGTTGAAGTTATTTTTTAACTTTTCTTACTGTTTATCTTTTGCTTTTTTTCTATTTCGGTGGTGCCATCTTTAATGAATTTTATTTTCAAATACAAACAGTACATACAGTGAATCCATTATTGGTCTCATTCCTTTTTATGAATATTTATTGTTTTTGCCCTGTCGGTTGGTTGTTCTTATGTGTTTCTTTTTTTTCTCGTTGTATCTGTCTATTTGTTAATGTAGAAGTTTAGAGCAAGTGACCATATTTCGCCGCATTTTTCGTATATTTCCAAGAAATTTTCCATACTTGATTGGTATTGCTAAAAAATATAATTTAACTCCATTCTCGATCGAAATAATACAAAAATAATTCATTTTACCCAGTTTACTGTTTCCTTATAAAACGTCAAAATATTTCGTTTCCATGTTTTCTGAGGGGGGGGGGTTGACCATATTTCGCCGTTTTTGTTGATAAGTATCCTATTTGCACACAAAACGGACAGAATTATGATTTTGGTTTTTTTTTTTTTTGGAAATCTTTTGTCACTACTAACATCTAAGAAATTATTCCGATAAAATGTTTTCTTTGTTTTGTTTTCGTAAATATTTCGGATGCTTACGTCTAAAATATGGTGTTTTCATCAATTTTTACTCATTTTATGGTATTTTTCATCACAGTTGAGTGCAGGAGATGTCACAATATATCAAAACATGACTGCTACGGTCAAATTTGATAGGAAATAGAAAACTAAACTTTACGAACACTGCCGATAACAACGGAGAAGCAATTAACTATATGTGACAAAAACGGCGAAATATGGTCACCGGCGAAATACGGTTCCTTGCTCTATGTGTTGTACCCCTTTTCGTCTCATGCGTTCTTGTTCACCAGTGATCATTGCAAGGTCATCTTCTTGCAGACCATTATCTCTCCTTGAAAACAGTTATATTTTCATTTATCCTTCAGCTTCAGTTGACTTTTTTTGATAACGATGACAATCATGAGAACAGTCTACTCGGCAACCTTTCAGTATAACGAGACCAGGTCGCTTTTAAGACACAAAATACAACAAAGTCTAAGTTACCTTGGTTTATTTTGGAATTTGTATGTGATCATAAACTTTATTCTGCATAGTATACCCTGTGCAGTCATATTGCCAATTTCTTACTCTTGATTTATTTTCTTTTATTCCTGTCTATCGAATCTGATCAAATCGATAAACAAAAACCAATGTAATATCTAGAAAAAAATCAATATAAATGAAATAATTATAATCTAAATATGGATCGGAATAAAATTAATTTGACAAAATGTTTGATACATGCAGTTTAGCTCAAAGAAATTTTATGAACGTATATGAATAATTGTGTAAAAAAGAATATTTCTTGATGTCAAAATTGAAAAAAAGCCTAGCATAAACATGTATTAGAAATAATCGGTAAAACCTTCAAACAAAATCATTTAGCATTATTGTCAGTCTGTCAAATGGCAACATCAGTCAAACAGATGTTTTCTTTATTTCGATAATGACATTCATGAGTGAAAGTGAGAGAAGAAAACGAGCGTTTCTTCTGTCGAACTCTTTTGTAGAAACAATCAAAGGATCTTAATGCGGTCAATAAAGTAAAAGGGAAATTCATAAGCCATAAATTATAAAAACAAATAATAAAGAAAGTCGAGGCTAGCCGTTACATTTCTATATGACTGCCAGCTAGGTGTTATATTATAACCTTAGCGCGGAGTAAATAAGTAGTAATTATTAATATACACAAAGTTTTTACTTGAGGTCGCACCATATTTGACCCTATGATACATGGTTTCCTTGCGGCTGTTGTTTTAGCGAATGGTAAAATTATTGCGCTTGTCAATGCAGTACGACCATGAGCGATTACTCCGCGCCCGGCCGCTTTGCGCTCTCAACAAGAAAACCGGCAGTGCAATTTCGATCGTTGAAGCTGAGTACGAGTTATCTGTCTTTGTGCTGAGAAAAAGTGTATCGAATACATATTATTATACGACAAACTAAATAGAAAATCTAAATTGTCTAAACATGCACATTTCCTTTTTATTATGTATTATTTTAGATAAAGTTTGTTGTTCTCTATTTTCTCTGTATTGATACTCTTAACAAATATTGAAATTTCATTTTTACGAAAGTTTGAAACTTACTTGCCTGAAAAATGGTGATAAAAGAAAAACCCAAGTGTGTGAGAATTTCTGAATTTCTCAAGAGTTTTCTACGATTTTAATGCTTCATTTCATCGACGAGCGAGGGCGAGTCCTTGATGAAGATACTGTAGAATCGCTGTCTTTTTCATATTTCTTTTTTTTTGGGGGGGAGGGGCAAAAAATTGTTTTTATCCATTATAGCAGACTTTCTGATTATCTTTTATTTTATAGTACGAAAACTATCACCTGCATCTATAAATTTCAAAATCGTGGTAATAAAATATACCTTAAGATATGAAGTACTCTTCACGTGCGCTTCAAGATAAGGTGGACAAAGTGTAGAATTAGTTAAAGTTAAAGGGGGAATTAAATCAACGACATATTGACTTAATCTCTTCGACAGCCCCAAAAACTATATTTTCCTTCAACATGGGAAAGATCACGGTGTAGCTAACACGTCTTGCTGACCCAAGCTCAAAGTTTTGTTCTTACATTCTCTTGTTTCGAAACTGCCCAATCAAATCGTTGTCCCATTGGTGTAAGGGATTTACCTGTTGTCGTATGGGGCCTGACTTATAATTTTAGTGTATCGGTAGAGAGCGCGTTAAACCTGTGTCACTTTTTTCTACCAATGTATCAGGTGAGAGAGACACGAAAATTAGGAAAATAATTTTTAAGCAGCTTAGGATATAAAACCTGGGATTTATACAGCTTCCAGATAAATTTGGGAAATAGTACTTATTTTCGTTTTGATATGTATTTTGCGTTTAACGCACGCTTTCGAAAATGATTCTTCGTTGATACATTTCAGCGCAGAAATATTAATTGATATATACATATGTATTTACTGATATATCGACGATGCCTCAGCTCATCTTTTACAAATGATATTTGGAATTAAAAATAATTTGTGTGTGGGAACATAGAGAAAGGAGGAGGAGAAACGGGTGCGCCTACCCTAGTGTTTATTCGCTTTACTTTCAGGAAGGATATTTATTCTGCGATTCTTTCGATTATCCTCATCATTTCTTATTCATTTCTTCAGTGTATACATAGAAAATTTGTGTTCCTGGGCAACATTAGAAACATGCGGGATGTAGGAAAAGTTTGAAAGTTCCGACAGAGAGAAAAATAATAAATTTTCTCCTCTGCCGTGAATGCATGCATTCTGAAATATTTTTTCAACCAGGAATAGTAGTTCTTCGACTTCAATGAATGCCACCGCCGGACACCATCGATGGCCCATTGACGTTGCAATTCGTATAACATGGCCGAGAACTCTGATAAACGGAGGGCCGTTGTCGCAGTATGAGGCATTATTTTTCTCATATTAGTTGTATATGCAGGTAAGGAAAGTCCTGAGTTATTACACTGTGTATTTCTTCACTAAAGACTTAATTCCAAATAATACCAAAGTATAAGAAAAGTTGAGTAACATGGCTTATAAATCTTGAAAGGCACGGAATATTTCTTAAATTGTTTACTAATAAATATCAGAGATTATTTTTATTAGAGTTAAGAACGCACAGATGCACTTTTTTCTCCTGTTTACTTGTAAAAGATTTTAAATTATTTCATATTTCGTGTTCAGTCATTAAAACGGACTAAATGAATTCCCATAGAAATTTGAATTATCAATTACAAATAATACTGGTGCAACTTGCCTTTTATCTCTTTTATCAAAGTAATTTAGATCAGTTTACATTTGTGAAATGTAGGTTTCACTATCGTGAATTTACCATGCAAATAAACCGGTGTCGATGTGCTGCTTCGTGCACATATTTAAACATCCAAGTTGTGTTATAATATATATAGGTGCTCTTTCGAAACATACCTCTGTAGAAGCGTGGGGGATGAAAATAACATTCAAAATACGGTGCCGTGCAGTGAAAAAAATATATGTATAAAAATCACGATTGATTTCAAGGAAGCTGGGACAGTATGTTTAAGTGGGTGTATATCAAATGCATTTGGCGAAAAAATGGTTTACCAAAAATTCAATATCTTGTCTCAATCCGTATTGAATAATTCATGTACTTTATAAGCAATTGATTAATTACTTCCTACCATGGGATTTGATATGCATTCTTTTGTTTTAAAAATAATCAGTTGAAAAATCGATTTTAAGTTTGAAAGGTGAAGAGGTGAACAACAAAATTGAATGGAAAAGCTGAGAGCTAAGTTAAAACTGCGATGCAGGTGATTGGGACATTAATAAACAGCCAATCAGATCGTCCGAGATAAGAAGGGTAGAACAGCCACACTAGCTGGTTTAAAGGTGTTACATACACTATACAAACCTTACAGTCTGCTTTTGGTTAAATATTAAAGGATAAATGAACTGTTGTTATTTGAAAAATAATGTTTACTGATAGTTTAGTGCTAAGACTTTTATTATAGCAATAGAATGATAGGAAATGTATACCGTTATCGAAATGTAAGAGAAAAAGCTGTATTTTGCTTTGGTGGGCAGTTAAAGGGTTTTAAGCGCAATAAAATATTGATAAAATTGACAAATCGAATTTTTAAAGTAAGATGAATGTACAGGGATAAAAAGGCTTAAGGGAGGCACCCCGCGGAGCAAAATGGCTGGAATACCGAGACCCAAGGACGCTGACCCTGTCGTAGGGATCACATCACAGAAAATACAAAATAAGGGTTAAAAGTACGTGCACAACCTGAATAGGGACATTTATTCTGACCTCTATACCGTGTATCTGGACATGAGCTAGCATTGAAAATAGGTGATAGGCAAAACGACATTGACAAAGACCAAGTACGCTACAGAGAAGCTCTAAAGAATATGCTTAAGTAGCGTAACTACCTTTGAAGCCCTTTACTTTAACGTATCAAGATGGACTTATTTTTTCATCTCAAGCGTTTAATCAAAAAAGCTTAAGAATACTTGCCTTTGCTGTCCAATTTACTGTCACAATAGGCTGACCCTATCTGTCGTAGCCGTGTGACAATACCCGGCGATGGTAGAATTCAGCGTGTAACATACCGCTGGCTTAGACCACACGGACGTTGTTCGACCGCAGTGGGGCGGGCAATTAACTTATTAAATCATCTATAAACGAGTATGATAGTTAAAGTCCTTTTAAAACACAAAGAGAAAGCATTTTTTTCCAATTCATTTACAGAGATAATTTTCTTGTAATTATTACTTGCGTAAATATGTGAAAAGAGTAACAACGAGAAATGACCGATAATTCTGGGTGCATGTCTTTGTTGTACCCCGATAAATCATTTTTGACAAGGGAGAACCTCGCTTAAGGAGGTCTTCTTGCATTGTAAATCATCAGAAATCTAGGTACTTTTAAATTCAAATTATATATATTCTCCTCTCGTCAGCAAAATTAAATATTGAATCTCGCTCTGTCAATAAAACAACTCTTCTGGGTAAGGAGGACGGACTATTCACCAAATGCTCTGTATACTACGGCAGGCATGGCATTTCTTGGTTAAAACGAAAGAAATCAATTAAAATTGACATGGAGAATAAACATTTGTTCTTTTCGGGGTTTTTTTTTTTCATGTTCATGTAATTTAGATTGAGTTTTCATCTTTTTCGGCAATTGTGCTGTATACAATACTTGTTTGAAAACCTTCAAATTTGAAAGTTGCCATGTAGGACTTCATTCTAATGTTCAAGATTTATCATACATTAAAACAACTGTTTTAGCAGAAATTCCTAAACATGAATTTCATAGGGCGTATCCGTGCATAAAATCTGTCGGTAAAGTCGCATGCATCATCCCGTTGCACTTATGCTTTAATCTGTCTGAAATTACTCATCTTGTTTCTCGATATTGAACTGAGAAATATTTATTTACATTCAATATTTTATATGGGCTAAACATTAAAATGAGGTAAAAATTTTTAATTGCAAATATGGCAAGCATGAATGAAAAAACCACCACGTATTCTAGATCATGAATTTCAAAGGTAGCGTCTAATTGGAGGATGTCTCGAGAAGGTGCGGACACATTCCTGCATGTAATTTAAATGCATTTTTATTTTTCGTCCTCATCTATACGAATGCTTACAAAATAGAGAAAGTTTATGTTCAAAACGCTTTTAGTAAATACCGAACACGAATTTCCGGTCAGGTGTAGAACATAATTATCTCAGTTTTAATCTAGACCTTAGATTTTGATGTAAAATTATAAAGATATTAAAACATTATGAAATTTCATATTCTATTTCACAACTTTCGTAAGAAGGAGCACCATTGGATAAAACGATGCGGTGTAATACTAGCTGGGTTATGATACGTACACAGATTTACTAAGATTTTATTCAAACATTTGTATTTGATACTGGTTCTTCTTGATGTTGCGCGCGTATTCTTGATTCATGATGACGTTTTCTAATGGTGCAAATTTACAACCAAAGGATAAATCATAGATGGCGCCACTTTTGAATATTTCGACCAAAATAACGCAATCAAACCATGCTTTTCTGGTGAGCTTAAATCTGTTTTCTTTAGTTATAGAGGTTTCTATCTGGCCGCAGAGTCAGACCGTCTTTTCCCCATTTACTGACTGAACTTATACGTGCAAGATTCTGCCTGTTCATCATGAGACTTAAGATGTCAGCACAGAAATCAAAATGTCAACGTTTATACAGCTTGAAGAAGCTATAATCCTTACAAACATACTCGGTCAATTTAATCCTTTGTCCGGTATTGCAGATACATCAGATAATGACGAGGAATTAAGGGTTTAAATCAATATTTACCTTAAGTGGCAAATCAAAATGAAAACACAACCACTCGTTTTATAAATTATACTTGTAAATCAATGAATCATTTAAAATAATAAATGTCCCGGCCAATATAGTCAGCTAAGTCTGGTCCGTCCGGTTCTGGACTGTCCAGGTGTCCAGCTTACTATTGTAGTAAATACAATTTGAAGGTCATCCTACTGACTTATGTTTATTTTATAAAATATATGTCTAAATCTACACAAAAAGGATCTGGGCCTGTCTTTTAGTAAGATGGCTAGATTTAAATTGAATCAATATTTTGTAGTTTTGTAAGTTTTTATGATTTATTTCAGGTTGTCGACGCTGCTGCTCATAGTTCTGGTGAATTCAGTGGACGCTAAGGTAATCTATCATTTCTTACAAAATATAGTGACGTAGCTACCATCAATGCCAAATAGCCAAAGTATCCCCCAATATTCATGACTTTTCTCTAAACTTGTCACAATACTTTGGAATGACAATTGGTTTATAGGGACACAACCCCATAGCCCCGACCAGGCGGCACTATCCTTGATGCACTAAGGACCTCAGAAGGGTAAACTGACCTCTTGTATTATGAAAAGCATCAACTTAATTTTCTACTAGCTACGCCACTAAAATATGAGCTTTTCTTGTCTATGTTTAAACATCTCTAAAGGAGAGAATAGATCAAATTTATGAGTTTTAAGATCTATTAGTTTGAAACCATTGGTTGAGTCGTATAAATTGTGATCTAACAAGGTTAAGATGGTGTTGGACAGCACACAATCTAACCGATCTTACTTGTACCCTATCTTGGATCAGTGAGTTCTTAAACTGGAGCGTAAAACGCGACGTCTCTGACCATTATCTATACCATGGTAGTATGTATTTTGATCAGTAAGCGACAATGGAATAGCCCCGGGTATACATAAAGAAGATGTAAGGACCATATCTACATGGTGATTTTCTCCTTACCACACACATTTGAAGATGTTTAAATGGACCAAGGGCGTTTTGGCACGTGCTCGCCGTCCGTGTATCTGAGTGGGGACTATTTGTCAGATGGTGGCTCTCGGTTAATTTGGCAATTATCTTTCATTTGCACATTTTGATCTTATTACTAAATCCATTCTCAAAGCAAATGCTTTTTTTAAAAAGAGAATGAGTAGCTTTTTTATAGGACGGTAAATTTCAATTACTTGATCATTCATATTACATAATGTAATTAGACAAGAGGTAAATAAACATGCAATATCATTTCTTATGCAACATAAGTTGTATAAAGAATTTTCTTATCTCGGGGTCATGGAATCGCCTTTGATTTTAAAACCACAAAGTACAGTAGTACACGGCCTTATCAAGAACCAAGCGCGGGAGGAACACGCTCGCAATAGTTTCTGAAGGAAAAGTAATTAGCATAGCAGAAAAATACGTGTTTTTCATAGGCACGGTGGGCTCCTTTCTAAGATAGCACGATTTTATTCTACTTTTAACTCATCTTTCATCTTGTTCAAGAAAATTCTTCATATACTTAATCATATAAATTAGCATAGTGAAAGATGTGTACAGAAGAATTTCAATCCTGCCCTCATGTTGATCGATTAGGTTATGCAAAAACTGCATGAATCTGCAGTAATTACACTCATAACGTTTGAAATTCGATTAGTGTCTTAAGAATAAGTAAAATGACAGCTATAAGGAAAATATGCGATGAGAACTCAAACGACCTTGGCCAAATTTATAGATTTGGGATGAGTTTTAATTTGAGGTGAAGTCACAGCAGGAAAACGAATCAATGATTTACGCTCGTCTGACCATTTATGGGCAAATAATTCTTAAGAACACATTTTAGAATGAGGTTTTTACGCGAAAATTCCTCCATATGTCTTACTGATGTAATATGTAGATTTCATTTCGGTCTGCACCTATTTTCTCTCGCTTGAAGAAGTCTTGCGTGTTCGTATGCAACATTCGAATCTCGTGTGCTGCGACCCCAGCTCATTATAATTCACAATGGAAAACCTAATTCAAGGTAAATGCTTATTAAAATTATGAATAGGATGGAATGTGAGATTTTAAAGAAAATGATAATTTCTCCATGGCAACATTTCAAATCAGTGAAGGCGTGAGATTCGGCTGTGATAATCTCACGATAAAGATTTCCTACCGGATTTCTATAGATAAAACCTGTCCACCCGGCATAGTACGGGTTACGGTAGAGATCGCAAAGAGAGTGTGATCGACTGAATCCAAGATAGATAGTCTTGATAGAGAAAAGCTACCAACCCATTCCATAATTTGTGTAATAAATTTGAATAAATTACAAGATGGCATGTTAAAGTTTGACAGATTTTACGGCAAGTCTACTATGTCCAATAAGAAAATCAGGACTTTTATGTCCGGAATTAAACTTCAAAGAGAAACATTAATAAACATTTTATAAGGCTTAAAAATTAAGGCGTAACAAAAGAGTGACATCGCACACAAGTTAAATTCATGAACCGCGATTTCAAATGAATGAAAATATAATTAAGTGATGATATACGCTTTTAATAAAGTATATTTTATTGGACGGATCACAATAGTGATCGTAAGACTGGCTGAACAACGGATCATGGCGCCGACTTATCTAGCGTCTTGGAACCACTCAGAGTTAAGGGAGAAAAACATAATATAAAAATGTCACTTTACTCAATTTTTTGTAGTTGCTTTGTGTCTTTACATTTTTATATTATCATTCAAACATGGAAAATTTTTCAGTTTTGTTTCTATTCATATCTACATATACACAGAAGAAAAGATGTTTGGATAATTTATTTATTTATTTATTTATTTATTTATTTATTTATTTATTTATTTATTTATTTATTTATTTATTTATTTATTTATTTATTTATTTATCCATTTATTCAGTTCAACTGAGGATTCATTTCAAAGCAAAAAACAAGTATTTTTGCTTATTAGGAAAAGGTCATTCTGATATAGCAATATAATAGCTGATAATGAGATAATCCGCCTTAAGCCGATTACAAATAAATGCCAAATTCTCCTAATCCCCCGCCCCTCCCATTCCCTTCAAACAAGGAGTGAAAATCTGTCACTGCGTCCGTCTTTTTATTACACTTACACCTAAATACCTTAGCGGTGTTTTTAGAGGTTTGGAATAATTAAGAAGGTAACCACATTAGAAGCTTAGGTACGACAAGAAAATATAAATAAGTAAAAACGCGTCTGAAATACTAGAATTCAAATTTATACCTGAATATTTTGGCTTGTATTAAACTTTTTTTTTCAATTAACATGCAACATATTCATTTATCATCCTAAATCATTTTGCAGTCTGCTATGCTTTTAACGCTAACAAATACCTTCTTTCAATTTTAAGAACAGATGAAATAAATATAAATGAGGACCGTATACATTATTTTTACATCAAGAGAAGCGAAATGGAAAATTGAAGTAGCGAACACAAAAATACACAAAACACATAATGGGTCCAAGTAAGGGCTTTGTAATAAGACAGTAAGTAGAACACTGCTTATATCTGCACGACAGTAAAAATATTCTTGTCATATAAACGGTCAAAAATTTTAAAGGAGGAATTTAGGGCTCCGATTTTGCAGCTAGGAAGTAACCTGTATGACCAATATAAACATATTAAGATAAACAATCAAAGAGACAGACTGTATACTTTTCAAATTGTGTCATTGAAAGATAAATAAACGAATTGACAAGAGAATGTTTATGTACGAAATTGTGTAACTATATTTATAAAATCAAAATTTGTCGTCTTGTAGAGGAAAAATCTTTGTCATCAGGACATACTAGTAAACGACCTGTGTGAAACATACAGGTATATGTTGTATACAATCTGAGAGAAATTGTGAAAGTTGTACTACTCGTACGTATGTCTATGACTATCATATCAAAGGCCTTTGACATGTTTACCAACTAGATAATACAAGTGAATCGTCATATGTCAATATTGTATGATTGTAATTCTGTAAAGTAAAATTATCTATTGTATGTGTTTGCTAAAATAAAATGTCTTTACCTATCTTCCTCTTGTGAACGCACTGCAAGACTTTTTGTCGTCTTGTATACTATAGTAATTAAAAACAAAATATGTGTCCATATAACGCACGTGCATACATACAGTGTGCGACTACCATGAGTGCGCAATGTGCGTGTAGAGAGCGACTACCATTGTATGTGCGTACAGTGTTCGACTTTCGCTGTGTGCTCTCACAAAGTAAACTATTGCCACTGAATGTTTCACATAGGGAAAGGCTTTTTGATAATTGTGGGTGATACACGAAGACTGTCGTCATATGTGTAAAACTGTGTCAAATGTGTTTGTCATGGGCATTGACACACGGTTCTTTGTCGTACTCATGTGTGCAAATGTTGTCGTTTTACATAAAGTGCGTTTATGAGGGGTAAAGGATCAGCTTATATAAGTCGTAAAATCTGCATGCGTGTACTTTATGATGGTCACAGCAGCTATTGGGTGTCGGGACAGATTCTGATAGCAAAATAATTGAACAGCCTCGATAAGCAAACATTTACTCGATATTCCATTGACCTGTACAATAAACACATCTTTGTTGACTAGTAGCATCGTGTGAGGTCGGAAAGAAGGGATTACGCTGGTCATTTAGGTCTAAAAAATACACAAAACCTTTCTCTGTACACAATTGGGGTCTGTCGCCACATTCTGCGATTCATATACGTCTCCGTATGTTGACAGAAATCAAAGTATTCTCAAGTGGCCACTACAATTATAATTACAGAAAGTAAAACACAATAACTGCTATTCAAATGCCAGTGTTTATATTATTGGATTACGCTAAGAAAATCAAACAAATGTAGTCAGGCTGCTGAGTGAGGTGTAATATTGAACTTTGTATTGAAAGAAGACCGACTAAATCAAGTATTGAGCTATGGACTTATATAGGACTGAGATGCACTAAAAAGTGACTACCGAAATCAAAAGCAGATTCCTATGTTTCTCCTACATAATACAATTGAAATCCAAAGAATTTGCCCCTAACTCCCGTGTGGTAACACATTATGACTAAGAATAACCGAGTACAAATGGAAACAGGCTATACGATACCGGCGAAAAAATCAGTAAAAGATATATTTACCTTTTAGTTAATTAGATATATGCAGAGAAAACTCGTTCTTCTAACGAAAGCTTTTTTGAACTATCAAACATGAATGATTTGCTGATATCTCAAACTGAGTCACGTTTGTTTTTGTTGTTTTGGTATTTTTTGTCCGTTAGAGTTGTATCCTATACATTACATATGATTTTTTTAACACTTACAACTTCCCTATCTGTAATACTCTACAGTAAAAAAGATAGATGGAATTAGGAATAAATCACATGGGGAATGTACATACAAGGTCTT
Organism: Pinctada fucata; assembly: GCA_028142955.1. Taxonomy (NCBI): domain Eukaryota; kingdom Metazoa; phylum Mollusca; class Bivalvia; order Pterioida; family Pteriidae; genus Pinctada; species Pinctada fucata. The sequence continues at coordinate 50,003,178 of AP027105.1, forward strand.
ACAAATGTAGATTGTCAAGGTGTCATATGTATAACGGATAGAAATTATAAAGCTAAATCAACGTACCTGTAGGAATTGACTTTCCTTGTTTTTAAAATATAAACACATATGACAAATTTATTAGAAATATACATCGAATGTCATGTTAATTTCAATGTAAGAGGAGGAACCATGTTACAATTGGGCATCTTTAAGTCATTTTGTCAAAAATTACGGAAGAACTGAAGAAATGAAAAATCTGTCTACCAATCCAAAACACCAAAACCGAAATATGTCACATTTTGTAGATTGGTATCTAAGGTCAACAACTAGCACACGTCAGAAACAGAACATTTTTGTTAATTAAAACAGGAGAAGCGAGATAATATGGAATCCATGCATTCAAATCCATTGATTCCATATCCCGTGGTAGATACCTTTCTACTTATCAAAATGAGATACCCTTTGAGATATACGACTCTTATGAGATATCAGCTTTATATCTTTGAGATGTAAGCGGTGATAATATTGTACGGATATATCTCATCTAATGTATGAAGGCATATACGATATGCATAAATACATATAAAACGCGTCTAAACCACATGTTGTTTATATAGCTATATGTATAAAATGCACTTAAATTTTTCAAAAAAGACTCATATTTGTTATTCAAGTATTTTTATCGCCCATAAATAAGGCAGAATGTCATCTAGAGAGAAGTAACTCAGTGCTCGACAAACCGTCACAGATACGCCAGTAAAAAGCAGACTAAACCCCCAAAAAGGTTCCTTTATGGATAATTTTTTAAATCATAAAATAATAGTTCGCTGTCGACCATCTAGAATCTCGTACGGTAAAACTCTATGTAAAGTTTGTAAATCGGTCGCAGTTTGTCGATGAAGACTCCAAATTTAGTATGCAACCACTGACTTCTAAGATATCACATAATTAACCTGTAGAAAACAGAACATGTCATCTGAATTTAGACCAGCAAATCTGACTTTACCGGTAGCTAATGCGGCAGAGGAAAATGCACATTTAAATTGGAGATACGCTCGTTAACATGTTCTTTTTGATGTTTTCTTTCACCTTTCTTCTGTATGCAATAGGAAATAAAAATTTGCAGACCGACACGCGGGATTTTAATGTTCATTTTATGCTTATTGAAAATGTAGACTCGCAAAGAAAATGTGGAATTGACTGGCGGGAAGTTAAATTTTATCCAGTTCGAATGTATATTTCATGAGATCAGATAACCGCTCTCTGATATTTCAATGAAAGCAACAAACGAGCGTCTGGTTTCGGATTTCCCATGTTGCACTTCACCTTACACTCAGCTACTTTTGTATTGTGGTTTTGTAGGTAAAATATGCATATCATTTTAAGAAGACTAAATTTGGCGAATGCAGGAATGTCTTCCAGTTCTTTTTGGTCTTTTTTTTTTCATTTCTCCTAAATTTGAATAAGATTGATGGGGAATTTAGAATATGTTTATTTGATAGAAAATTTCTGTAAAGGCACCATGTATCTGCATGCTGAATTAAAGATTTGTTTAAAAAAAAATCATTTTTTTTCAACATACGGAACATATTTTGAATATTCTGATTCTGGTTATGGCATGAAGCAGTTTTTAACTTTCCAGTTGTCTAACTCTCCATTTTTATGCAATGGCAATATTCTTCCATTTTTAAATTTTTGACAGATGACGTATTTAAAACATCCCTGCCCTTTGGATGGCGGTCTTGTCTATGTTTGGTTAAAGAAGTAACCCATAAATAGATCATTGATAATTGATATCACTTAGTCGACGTTGACATATGTCATTAATAATACATTTTCTGAAATTTCATCTAAGCTTTATTCCTTCTCTTCTTTCCGCATTCCGTGCATCATTTATGTTAATTTGTTATCCACTGAATCTCACTCACACTATAAGCGGCCATGTCAGGGAAGTAGTTAGAGAGGGAGGGGGCTCTTACAACGAAGATCCTAGTTTGTGAAAAGTATATTTGTAATTTGAAACTAAAAAAATATCCTGTAATTCAAAATTAAGAAGAAAAAAAAAACCTACATGCGTATTAGAGTCCATGCGTAAGGACGTATGAAACTTCACATGGACGAATGGAAGGACCCCGCCCATCCCTTGAATATATTCATTTGGACGTCTTTAACTATGTTACGTTATACATAAACCTACAAAGATTATTTATTACGACCTGCCTTTATTATTCCATAAGAATGCAGTCATGCGCCCAGGTGAAACTTCTATAAATCTGTAAAAAGTACGTCATATACGTAATATTTGGAGTAAGTTCACCTGAGATTTATTCGGAAAGAATCTTTCATGTAAGAAGTCGTCGTTAGTACGTTCAAAATTAACGAGTGAGGTCAGTTCTAATGCACAGAATGATGCACGTTACGGACTCATTGGAATGTTCGACTCACCATCTTTTTTCCGGAACTCTGATAAACCGAAGAGGTTCTTGCCCTCGCTAAAATTAATGAATCAATTATTTAAATTTCAACATATCTTAAAAACGACTGTACTAGTCATTACATTATACAAATTACTTTTAAAGTAATAAAAGCTAGTGTGAAAATATTAATTGCAACTTTAAAGGATATAGAGCTTAACAACTAAGAAATATGCCCGAAGAATTTTGGCAAGTGCCTCAGTGCGATGTATAACCCTATTACCCCATTAAATCAGCCATCCTAACCTTACATAAGGCGATTTCCCCTTATTCTACATTTCATCTATTTTTCACTATATCTTTCATTTGTTGACAAGATACCTGAAGATAGTGTTTTATAAATTGCATAGTCATGTGGATTTACTGTTAAGAAACCAGACTTATTAAATTTTTGATTTTTAATATTGCAATAGAATTGCACCCTTATTCTATAATTACATACAAGGAGAGTTCATATTGAGAATTCCCTTGACATGCACACAGAAGCGCATTGTCAGATATTGCATCTATAGAGTTCTATTATCATCCCAGTCTTGTTTTATTGATATGCCTTCAATATTCTAAATTGAAATTCATGGACTCAAAGGGAAGATTTCTTTTTTACACTTTTATCAACCAGATTATATTTATTTCATGATAATAACGAGTTAACATTTTATTTACAGGATTTCACGCCGAAGTTTTTTGATAATAGTAGTTTGAAGTACCCCACCGGAGAAAGCCTTACACGTAGATACATGTTGTGGAACCGGTGTTCCCAGCGATTCGTGCGCATCAAGTCGCCGAGGAAGATAGACGCCAGAGGAAGAAATAAATCCCGATTCGGTTGGTATCAAAGTTTGGTACATTTCTTGTGTTTCATTGTATTCGATTTCAGACAGGGAAAATTGGTCACGTGGAGAAATCAACATGGTCCCGCCAACATTCTCCTCGTGATTTAAATGGCACAGGACATTTACATTTCTCTGATTTATGTTCAGAACGATTTATTAAAGTAAATTGGGTTTCTTTTGGTGTACGATTAAGAAAAGTCTGTACTGAGAATGTTATTTTATCTTAACTTAATGACAGGGAACGGTTACGATGTACACGCCCACCCCACATTGGTGATATCCGGTTGAATTGGATGCTGGGTCGGGAGGATCCCGTCTCTACAGTACAGACCCCCTTATATACATAGTCCGGCAAATAGTTTCCGTCTATAAACTTACAAACCCGGAGTTTAAAATGCAAATCACGAAGTAGAATTTGAACCTAAAGTAGTTTATCACTAGAACATAATCTTTTTCTTTACGATACATCCCAACGACAACTATAGATCAAATCTATAACATTAGAATAGATTCATGCATGTTTTTGTAATTTATCATAAATGAGATGCTAATGATGAGCAGGTAGAAGATTTTTTTTTCATACTTAATGAGTTTGCACTTTCTCGATCTATTTCATTTCATGAAATGAGCCTGAAATGAGGATGATGATTTTCAAAATGGATTTTTTTTTTATGAAAACAAAACTGACATTTCAACCCTCCTTTCTTTCAAGGAAAAATTGTTTACTTTGTTTTGTTAATACTAATTCTTCTTAAATAATCGACTGGTAATGACGTAGTTGTTGAATTAAAAAATTATCAAGTAGTGAAGTTTTAATTATGGAATATTTCAAAGGACATTGAAAGATTTAAACGAACAAGGGAGACTGGTTTATTTCTATACATGGATTTGGCAAATATTCGCAAAATGAGATGGGATTCTTAAGTTGCTTTTAAATTCCGCATACATTCAGATTTGGCGACTTATTTTGACATAGTTTAATGATTATAGATTAGTTGACAGTGTTTGCATTACATACGATGCTAATTTTCGGCTTCTCGTCGAAAACTTTCTGTCATTGTATACGTTAAGATGTCATAGGTTGGTGAAAATGTTTAAATACATCTGTAATTAAACGGCAATTCATTCCATTCCTAACCACTGCATCGCAGAGAATCGAAACTTGAAGGTAAATGAATAGGCGTGCTCTCTTCATGAATATGGATAAATGCAAAGCAAACATTGCGGTACAAATTGCAAAATTTGTCTCAATTTGACGTTCCAAATTTAACTTACATTCTGTAAAAATGGTCTTCACGTTGACAACCTTGCTGATTTTCTCCTAGAAAGTGATTGATTACCGAATTGAAATTTATTCATTTCCAGACTTGGTTTTTTATAGGATGATTTATTATTATTGTAACCTTGACACTTTATATTGCTGTCCATTTCAGCTGAAGTAGCCATTACGTCAGTAGGGCCGGACGTAGTGACCATTCAAGGGGTGAAATCTACCCTGTACCTCTGCTTCAACAAGAAGGGCAGACTTCGAGGCAAGGTAAGCACCTCATTGCATGGAGGAACAGTCAATTTGATTGATCAATCCTGCCATTTTAATCCCTGTGTTCATTTGACATGTATTTTACTAAGGAGCTTCAAAATTGGCAACGGGGAAGCGCCACAATAAGAATTAATTTTAACAATGTATGAATACGTACAGGAAGGTTTGACCCTGTAAAGTAGTGGTATGCGGGATAAGAGTTTACTGAGATGATGCGATCAAGTATTCTTTGTAAAGGTCTCCTAATCTCTGAAATATCCTTGACCACAATTGAAAAGGACTAAACCAAAATCTCCTGGTCTGTAAGAAGTCACTTTTCATTTGATCCTCTCCACCTGGTGTAATTCCAGATTAACAAATTTAACATTGGCCAGCGACACTCAAGTGTTCTACTACAAATCTTTCCATTATTTCCACGCACCCTTTATTTTATAACAAATTACCGAGGTGGATTCTTTGTACAAGATATCGAATTGGAATCTTTGAAATGCTTTTTGAGATAATAAGTCATCTGAATTCCCCCCACAGAGTAAGGCTGGGGGGTAAAATGCTACGGGGACCAAGGATCGTGGACATACAGTCAAAATACTTGGCCTCTTCTTAATTCATTTAATCAACCCATCAAATCATTGACAACCAATAGTAGTGTTTAACTCTTGGTAGATATGTCAAATTACTGGAATTGTTTACGAACTCAAAAGGTAAAAAATACGTATCTCAGGGCTTCTCGAGAGTGCAATAGGGTACCCATAAATATTTCATGGACTATTATGGGAACAATAAAGATGTCTTTATCACTGACCTAACAATTCCAATTGTAAGACAGAAATTCTTTTTTAAATCACAGTATCTATATTTTGTTTCACGGTTGCAGCTGTATGCAATAACTTTTTTCCCTTGTTGACTGAAATAACGAGCAAGGTAATATCGTGTGCATTTACTTCGTTCCCCTTACACTCGCATTTGTTAGTCTCCTGTCGCACCTTTAGAAGTAGTTGCAAGTAATAACATGATTGATGGTTATATGCACAGGGAATGAATGAAAAATAAACATATTATTGCCAGTCAAAAGATAACGTAATGAGGGGGATGTAATGTGAACCTTCATCCAGTTCTAAATTTCTCGAGAGGAACATTTGATACGCATAAAAAGGAACAAGAATGGAGTATTCAGTCTGCCAAGATGGCTTCCCGCGTTCTGTTTAATCCCTATGATTTATTTATGTTTGAATAATATGTTGTGCACATTTCGCAAACTGTTATAAATCATATTTGTCCCAAAATAGATCTTATTTGGACGCACTGAACGGAAACTATGCAACCCTATTTGCTTGCTGGTTGGTATTCTAATCATAACGTTATGGGGAACGTTTATCTCAGTGTTCCCTCCCAAAGATATCTAGGATCCCATCCCCTTCCTCTGCCTCTTCAAGGATACAAAGATCGTCTCTGGGAAAGGCAGGTGTATCATTATTTGCACACAGGTGCCTGACCCTTTCTAATCGCCTGGATCCATCCATGACATAAACATATTTGGTTTTTGAAGCTTTGCTGTCATGTAATTAAAATCACGTCTCTCTTTACTGATAGAGGTGTCAATATCGCAAAACAAACTCGTTGAAAAATCCAACAGTATGTGACATCAATGTGTGGGGTATGAGACCCAAAATGATTTCTGTAATTCCCCATACAGGAGATAACCTTGAGGGACCAGGGGACCCCTAGCCAATATTGTGCTACTTAGAATTCATACCATATTGCAGATGAGTTTGATAACAATCGTCAAATGACGTGCCTCCATATCTGTATTGTCAGAGGACTTGACAAAACGTGTCAGTTCAACAGATTATATTTGCTTAATCAAAAGTAAAATAGTTTTCTATAGGTATGTCATCTTAAGTTGTCTGAGAGGTAAGATAAAGTGTTAGGTTATGGTTTCTTTTTCGCTTTTTCACCGGTCTTGCGAGTGCGGCAGGTATGATCGTCCTACATTTGACGTAATATTCGGCAATTTACACGAAGACTTTACGTGGTATGCTATCTCTTGGTTTAAGGGTCTATTCAAATCCAGTCGTCCATCTAATTGCACATTGAAGTTACTTTGAAATTCTGTGTGTGACGGGTGCTGGAGCTGGATTTGTTAGTTATAGACTTGGCCACATATATCTTTTTTTGTTCAAGGTCTGTCTATAAGTTTGTCTGTCCTACACCACCTGCATCTCCTACACTTCCTGATAAAATTTCATATGTTTCATGTTTATCACTAATGGATTTCCTTTGCGCATCATAATATCTGGTTTTTGTCAAGCCTTTGTGACAGGAATGTCAAAAAACAAATAGAGATGAGTTCTCTATCTGGCCTATGATAGCCCCCCACTAAACATCCATGCAGGGGTCTGGACCCCAGCAAACGTTCACATAACTTGCATATGCTAAAAATGTAGATCCCCGTCTCCCAACTTGCATAACTGAAATTCTGCTTCTTCATTTTATCGGTGGTCATCTATTTCTATATAAAAAGCAGACATATCTTCCTTATCTACCTTAATTTTTATTGCGTCTTCCCGAAATACGAAGAAAAAAAATTGTTAGTATTTGATACATTCATTTCCTTGTTTCCTTGTATTCCTGTGCGCAATGGATTCCGTGACTGAATTGTCTATGTTAGGATTAAAACAGTGTCATTATCATGCCAGTAGTATAATTCAGTTGGACCCTCTTCCCCCTTGTAGGATTTAAATTAGCCCATGATATAGTTTTTCATAAAATTTAAAGTACATTAAATACAGAATGACAAATGTCAAACGACTCATCCCATGCCTCGTTTGGGTTGTCAATATTGTCTGACGTACGTCTCTTCCATCAGTCATATTTTATATCACATCACTGATTGGTCTCTGAACATGCCCTCTTTATCAATATTACCGTCAACTTTTCTATATATGGATGATGCTTTTTTTTTTTGCTATTCTACCTTGGAATGACATGCAGCATGCAGCATATCTGCATGAACCGCCATCATCAAAGGTCTTGGGGATAGAGAGTAATTAGTTTGAAGTTTCGCTGCCATGCAATTATGTTTAACTCTAGACAGGTTATACACCCGTGAATTTTTAAACAGTTCACAAGAACAAAAGCCTTCAAATTCAGAATTCATTGGGTACGCGGGGATAATTAAGTTGTACACAAAAGCTCTGTTTGTTAACGCCGTCTTATCATTTAGAAGTCGTTAAAACACCGACATAAATCAAGTTCCAAATATTTAAAGGATATTTGATGAATACATACACTGGCTGCCTCATGTAGGCCCTTACACCTTCACTAATTAACGACTGCATATATGACATCACGAAGACAGTCCTCGATTTCATATTAATCACTTCATTAGGTTTTGCAGGTGTTAATGAAACCAGAGACTTTCTATCTGATGAGATGAACACTTCTTGTGTACAAACGAAAGAAAGAGTACACTTTGTCAGAACTAGAATGATTTGTGACTTTTATTTCAAATGTCTATAGGACAAGAATTAATCAGAGAGGTACAGGTGCTTCAAGACGCCACAACTGTATATTATCACCATTCCTTCCATGCCTTTCGCCTCTCACTGCATGCTAATGTAACATGAGAATAAATCACATATTATCTTACAAGACTTTTTTCTTCTATTGCAGGCCTCACCTAGAAAACATAGATGTCACTTTTCCCAAAATCTGACTGCAGATGGATATGTGAATTTTCATCTTAAAAGTGCAACTGACCCTAAGTTGTTCATTGGATTTAGAAACAATGGGAAATCATTACCTGGGTATAAAAAGATAACAAATACCAGGATGGAAAGGTGTTTTGACTTAAGTTTACGTGAATTAAATCCTAAGAAAGTGGAAGGACCTTTCGACTTCAATACTTTACCTCTCTCATATGACCCAGAAGAACAAGAGACATTCTCAACGAAAAGAAGAATGCGTAAAATACGTCACTACCGGAAGCGGAGGCGGCATAGAAATAGAAGGAAAAGACGGAGGCAGCAGAGAACAATAGATAGGTGAAAATAGTGTCCAATTATAGGTTTTAAAACAATTGATTTCCGGATGGATCCTGGAATTACACGATTCCGATGGAAAAACTTAAGTCATCCTTTACCTACATATCACCATGGAGACTTAAAAAGCACGGGGACTTCCTCGTACGGTCACCAGTGCATGGCGGCATAATGGCTGCCGTCTTAGTTGTTTACATTGGGCATAATAATTCGTTACCAGGAAGACGTGATAGTGTCATGCTATGTTTTGCTTTCCTGTAATGCATGTAAGCGCGATATTCTCAAGCAAAAGAACGGTAAAATGAGCAATGCAGTGGAAGAAATGGACGATGCCAGACATCGTGACTACGTGTGATAAAGTGTTCTGCGAACCACACTGACCATACTATGATGCAATATTTGACTCTTCGTTGTTACTTGCTTTCATTCTAGCAGTATCGTATCGTCACCCGTTGTTACCGAAAAGCCAGTGTATATAAAAACTGTTGTATTGTCTTAATGCCAGTTTCCTCTACCTAACCTTGTATAGGTATCAAAGTTGTTGTCTTTCATAAAATCATCATGGTGGGAATTGATACGTTGATCTGATAATGCACAAGACGATACCAAGTTTTTCAACATATCTAAATTCAGGGTCAGTTTTTGGTTTTTATTCGGCACAGACGGGTAACATTTCCTCTCTTTACGCAACTGTCCAATCATAACATCCTAACTGCGAAGTTTTGGTATAAATCAAAACTAAAGATTCTTTCGAATTATCCTCAGTCATTTTTCCCCTATTTTATACCAAACCTGTTATGTAGATCTTCACATTCATTACTAGGTATGCATGCCATTCATCATGAGTCTATTTTTCTGTAATCTCTACATATTGTTTCAAAAAGGGTGCTATAAATGTTTTATTATCATTGTTTTTATGTCAATGACAGTACTGAATGCATGGATGAGAATATTCACTAACTAAACATTAAAACTGAAAGTAGAAAAAAATATTCCAAACATTATTTTCGTATTTTGCTGCTCTAAATTCCAATATTTGATAGTCATCCATGCACTGCACTGTATAAGACGTATGAAGTACACCGAGGATCCCATGGCCAGTAAAATCCCTTGTCTGTGTCCGTACATACTATTTTGTATATCATTACAATTCATCAAGTTTGTTAGACTAGAGAAAAAAAACTCTTAATTTTCGGGTTCACTCTACTCCTTTTCTCGAAAAAAATAAAAGTCGCCTCGGCGGTTCACTTGTTTTGATATATACACGCAATAAGCATAAACATTATTATTTCATCAGTGAAAATGTTGAGATTGTGAGGTTATTACATGTATATTAAGGTGCCTAAATTCTTGATATGATAATGTCGTATATTTGTACGTATGTTTTGTTGATATGTGTAATAGTGTTTATATGTCATGTATTATATTTGTTACCAAAGAAATATTTATTATTACTGTAAATATCCTCGTTAATTCCTGTCCCATTACATGTATTTATGCACTCAGTGCAGTAGATACAATGAAATAAATGAAAATGAAAGTAATTTCGTGTATATTAGTTGTTGTTTGCATAATTTTACTTGAAGGCTCATATAAAGTTTTTCAGTTTGGCATTACACACCATTTGTACCTTATTGGTCTCTATTTTCCATCGCCTTATCTGTATCATTCAGGGCCTCTTTTTTAATGTATGTTGAAACCCACTGATTCCACTTTCAAAAGGGAAAAGACATGTATAGACCTACTCATCCGGATTATAACACTATACCGTATTCACATAGAGAATGACCACCCTAAGCTGGAATCTAGGGCCCATTTTTGTTCTTTGTATTGTTTGTGTCAGATGTTTTCATGGTCCGAGTAGTTCTCTCGGGTAATGATTGCATTGGGGATATGTCAGAGATCTTTACTGTATGTATGTAGCTAAGTGGTATTATAAAAAAAAGATGAATTATGCTGAACTGGAATATCAGTCTGTTTTATTTGGTATATAACTAAATAAAACAACTGGGAATAGTTTTGAAGAATATGTTTTTTCTTCTCTGAAATTTTGTGACCCTAAAATGACGGCGTCTTTTATGATTGAGCTCATCAAATTTTAATGTTTGTATATTTCCATCACTCGAGAAAGGAGGGGATCTCCAACCAAACAAAGGTTACGAGAACACTCTCCTATCTATAAATGCATCCAATAGCTTGGAGTCTCTGCTGATTGACTTAAAGTACATCATCCTTTTAGTTTATCAATGGTTTTGCACTGATTTAAAGAAAAACCGTAAGCTGGAAAAAAAAAAAGGAATGAGGAGTAAGATTAGCCTACTGGCAAACCACACTTGCCACAATATGCTTGTAGATGTAGTCAAATAGGTAAATACAAACATGAACATAACCGAGTAAAAATGCATGTTAGTGACAGCGATTGTTTACTGATGCCACCGCTGTCACATAGATCTACTTCCTTTCATATCAATTCAAATCATTAACCCTCACCCTACCTTAAACATAAGCCCAACCGTTACCATACCCCTAACCTTTACTTAAATCTTAACCCTACCTTAACATAAACCCAACCCTAACCTTAACTTAAATCAAACCTTAACCCTAACATAAACCCAACCCTTACACTACCCCACCATAACCATTACTTAAACCTAACCCTTTACCCCAACAAACCCAACCATAACCATGACATAGCGAGAGAGAGTTTTACACTTGTAACTCAATCCTCATATTATTAATATTGAAATGTATCAAACAAACTGAATTCAGGAATAAATACGGTTTAAACCAACCATGACAAAAACCCCACTCTAATCCTAAGGTCGTGGTCACGAGGTAAACAATTTCGTATCGATGGAAAGGTCTTGTCGCAAGGAACACACATGTGAAATTTGAAAGCGGTATCATCTTCCATTCAAAAGTTATGACAAGTGTTAATGTTTTTTAAAAGTAGGTCAAAGATCAAGGTCGAGGTCACGAGGTTAAAAATTTTGGTATCAACTCCACCTGAACCCTACTTTAAACCTAACCCCAACCCTAACCCTACCCTAACATAAACCCAACCCTTATTCTAACATAAACCTAACCCTATCACAAACCCAACCCTACCCTAACACAAACCCATCCATAACCCCACCCCACCATAACCCTTACTTAAACATAACCTTATCTCTACCCTAACACTATACCATTAACACCATAACCCTTACTTAAACATAAACCTTATCTCTACCCTAACATCCGTACAAACAACGTTTCATCGCTGTTTCCTTAAAATGTTCTACCAAATCTGTATCGATCTTACTCACCAAAGTTTTATCTGAAATCAAATCTGGGCTTCAAAAATATTGTTCGACAGTATGTTTCGCAGTGGTATCAACCAGATGTGGATTTTAAAGAACTCGAAGGAACTTTTAGAACATCTGAAATCCACTCATTTTAGTAGAGTCCATTCTTCTTCTTCTTCTGCCAATAATGTGCAGGGCTCCTACTGGGGCATTGTCGCACATGAAAAGTTAAAAACATGCCATGGAAGACCCTCATTAAAAACTGGATAAAAACGTCTGTGCTCTGCCTCAGAGGGTGTGGTTGCTGATTCGGACCTTGAATGCCTCAAGTGAATCAGCTGTGACTATGGATGATGGTAGAGCGTTCCATATCACAATCCCCGCTGGAAAGAAGGAGTCCTGGTAACATTTCAGGTGACAAAATGGTTGTAAGTATCTCATTGAGTGGTCCCTGGTGTTGTTGTGGGTTGGATGGAGCTGATCTGATGGTATGTCAATCAGGTTGTTTACCACTCTGTACATCATGGTGGTACGGGATCTTAATCGCCGTTCGATCAAATTCGATCAAAGCCTTGATTTTTCGACACTTTACACTACAATCCCACATTCTAAATTGAAAGAAAGACTCGCAAAAATTATATGTAATGCATTTACAAGCAAGAACGACAATCGCAAATACAAATCTATTGTTGTTAACTATGGCAAAACCTACTTTGTAAAAGAAAAGTCTGCTTCTGAAAACAAGTACACTGAAACGGATTTTATTCAGATGTTAAACTTTCTGATCGACAACATTTTTGTGGTGTTTGGAGGGTCTTTCAGCAAATTGTCGGAATTCCAATGGGGACCAGTTGTGCCCCACTCCTTGCCGACATTTTCCTTTACTCGTACGAAGCTGAATTCATTCAATCTTTGGTTTCTGAAGGGAAAAGATACATAGCTTCTGACTTCAACTTCACTTACAGATACATAGGCGATGTGTTGTCAATCAATAATCCAAAATTCGCGGATTACCTCAGCAGTATCTATCCTTCGGAGCTTGAAGTCGAAGAAACTACAGAGACAAATAATTCGGCATCCATTTTGGACATTATGTTGTCCTACGTCACTGATGGTCACATGAACACCTCACTCTATGACGACTTCAATTTCAGCATTACAATCTTTCCTTTCTTGAGTAGCAGCATCCCTTCATCGCCTGCTTATGGCGTGTTCATACCTCAGTTGATATGCCAGAGCAAGTACCAAATATACGGATTTCGTTCTGATAGTTAGGCATCTTTCAGATAAGCTTCTCAGTCATGGATATGTTTGTGACCGACTAACATCATCACTGAGGAAGTTCTACGGTCGATATGGGGAACTCGTCATACACTTTGATGTCCCACTTTCCAGAATGGTGGATGATATTCTGCCATAGACAAGTTGAACTATCCAACCAAAGATTGTACTCTATGTCTTCCGACATGGAAGTAACCGGATGTGACAGTTATACCGAATTGAAGCGGCGGGTGTTGCATGCAAACAGGAGATGCTTACTCTTCCTGGGCACATGGTCTCACTCCCATATCGGGAGTTCGCTTCTTGTCATATGATGGAGGTTTTTGTTTGTTTGCTTTGGTTCCTGTTTTATCCTGATTTTGTATGCCTTCGGTTTCTGATTTTCTGAATTATCGATTTTGTGCTGTATACAGGGATATGGTCATTATCCATATTTGTCATTATTCCAACCCTACCCACTCTAACCCTTACTACCCTAACTATCGGGGGAGTTCGCATCTTTTTATATGGTGGAGGTTTTTGTTTGTTTGCTTTGGTTCCTCTTTTACATGTATCCTGATTTTGTATGCCTTTGGTTTCTGATTTTCTTAATTATCGATTTTGTGCTGTATACTGGGATATGGTCATTACCCATATTTGTCATCATAAACCCTAACCCACCTTTACCATAACCCTAATTTATATTAAAATTATCAGTCCAAGTTATTATCAGTTTTCATGCACATGAATATGGCTATATCTTTAAAGTGATTAGTTCATGTGGTGTTCAAGATCAAAGTCAACATCACTATAAACAGGATTTACTTTCTGCACGAATTTGTGTCTTTTCGAAAAGGAATGGACAAAGTAATGATAAAACAGAGACCGTGTCATACCATTACCATTCCCTGTGTAATTTGGAACATTTCTAAGCATTTCAACGACAGGTGCACCATTTGGTGTCACAATTTTGCAGTAACATTTACACGGTTGTCCCATTAAATATATGTGTTACTGTTTTTAATATATAACTTTCCCTTTGCGACTTCCCGAATCTGGTCTTTGTGCCAATGTTCATTAATCTCTTCCGCTGTGATACTATTGTTATCAAAGATTGTATTAAGATATGACGATATTCAAATAAAGTTTCATCTGTCACTGATCATCTTAACAAATCATCAATGTTTTATATAAAAACCCTCTCTTTACTTTGCGTTTCAATAAAGGAAAATATCACCGCTACATAAATAGTAATGGCAATAAGCTAGTCTACTAGCAATCACAGCTAGACTACAAGATACCACAGCTTGGCTACTAGCAATCATAGCTAGACTACTAGCAATCACAGCTAGATTACTAGCAATAACAGCAAGACTACTAGCAATCACAGCTTCACCCTATGCAACAGCAACAATAAGGGCAAGAATCAGTGCTACCAAATCAGTATGACAGCTTAACATCAGCCTAGCAAACAGCAACAGTAGGGACAAGAATCAGTGCTACCAAATCAGTATGACACCTTAACATCAGACAAGCAAACATCAACAGTAGGGACACGAATCAGTGCTACCAAATCAGTATGACACCTTACATCAGACAAGCAAACATCAACAATAAGGGCAGGAATCAGTGCTACCAATTCAGTATGACACCTGAACATCAGACAAGCAAACAGCAAAAGCTGGAACAATAACAGCAAGACTACATGCCACCACAACAGAAAAGCATCATAACATTAAGAAAGCTAACAGCGACAGCAGTAACAATTGCAACAACTACCAGTAAGTCTCATCATCAAAAAAGAAACAATGAATACAAAAACAAAGTACAGTGATAGAGACAATTAGATTTTACTTACAACTACTAGTATGGTGGTCAAAATGTAGTTATCCGGATTACCCTACCTAGAAAGAGGACAAATCTTTCTTGTCGGTAAGAATTTGATCCACCTCAGGAGCTCTCTTACTGCTTATATCTTTCAAATATGTACATGAAAGGTATCGCAGCTTTAGTCAAGAACGTGGTCGTAAAGAAAAATATCTTATTCTTCGAAATGCATACACAAACATAGGTTGAATTCCCTTTGTGATTTCAGTGATAATATTGCATGTTGAAAGGCTTCTTTGTGTTCATCTGTGTAAGGTATGTCTGAATGAATAATCCGCTGTAATATTAACAGAAGGGACTTATATCGAAAGATTGTCCATGAGAATAGTGTTGCTTAGATTTCATTTAAACTCTTCTTCATTAATTTGAAACATATACATTAGTTGAAATTGCTCACATGTTTCAAACTAAATTTGTTTTTCCATGCTTGCTCATAATGCTGTGATTTTTCCTATGTGATACTGCAAAAACATTACTTACCTGAATTAAAACAAGTTGGAGATGCCAAGCTTTGGATTATAAGTTATAAGGATAGGTAAGTGTTAAAGAAATATAATTGTTCGGGTTAACAGGAATTTCAAGACGGTGATGCTTATTCCTAGTTATGTATATTTGCAATATTGTATACAATGAAAGAAATGTACACATGAATTCTCCTGATTCAATGAAATATATCCATGTCAACAGAAAAAGTACATACATCGTATTTATTGTTCCCACACGTTGTATATGCACCCATGCTTACAAAAACGTTGATAAAGGAATCGTTTCTTTTGTGTTTCTACTGAGTTAGAGATACCAGGTTTGGAATACCATTATGTGTTATTTTCCTTGCCTTTTTAAATAACTTCAGATTTGTCATTTACAATGCATACCGTTATTAACGGACTATAACATTTTCTAAGTTATGCTGGATAAAGCAGGTTCATACGTATTATTTTGTTATCAAAGCTATTGGAGGTTAATACCTATGCAGCAAGGTTTAGTTTCACACTTTTTCAAAGAGAAGCTGCAACAAGTTGGAATGTTAAACGTCTTCAAATTCAATAGCATCAATTAGGAACAGATAAATAAGTTCATAATAATACAATCAATTCATAGAAAATGATGCCTCAGGATTCCTTTCAGTTTCTACTGGTGATGATGAAGAGAAACTCTCTGAAAGACGCAAGATTGCTCTTTTATGTGACCTTTCTATTGCCTAGTCCTTCCTCTTGGACAACATTCATGTAAGATTTGGTGCGAATCTCTGCAAACAGGTTGTAGGGATCCCTATGGGTACTAATTGTGCGCCTCTTGTTGCAGATTTAATCGTATACACGTATGAAAATAGAATTTATCCAAAATCTTCAAAAGCAAAGAAAACATGATGATTTGAAATGTTTCATTGGTACCTCTAAGTACCTTGATGATATTCTTACCATCGACAATCCTGTTTTTGAGAAGTGTAAAAATGTTATTTATCCACAAGAATTGACTCTAAACAAGGCAAACACAGAGACACCATTTTTGGACTTTATTATCGAGATTGTTAATGAAGAGATTCATACAAGTGTTTATGACAAAAGAAATTATTTTGGATTCAACATAGTAAATTTTCCCTGGATTGACGGTGATGTTCCTAGATAACTGTCATACGGTATCTACATTTCACAGCTCATCCGGTATGCTAGATCATATACTGATGTTCATGATTTTCATAGTAGAAATTTACAAATAACGAAGAAGTTTTTACGTCAAGGTTTTCGCTTTCACAAACTAGTAGACTTTCTGGAAATTTTACAAAAAATCATGGTCAACTTCTTTTGAAATTCGGACCCATATAAGCAACAGAGTATATATCTTTTGGTATTTCACAACCTACATTTTATGCTGACACGATTAACAAAAAAAAAAGCAGGATCAAAGGTTGTCAGAGTTACAATCGAAATTGTGTTAGAATCATCAAACGCCTTCTATACCGTGGATATTATCCTTCTGTCACCAGACGGACACTTGGCTTGGTACTGGACCAATCTTGTCTTGTACGAGCGCATTCTTCAGAATTGCATTCTGACTGATTGTGACGACAGGACTTCATAACGGGTCCTGTCCAAACCTCTTTAGAGAAGACAGGGCCCCGAGTACCTGTCCTCTCTGAATCTCAGTCGGACTCCTCGGGTGATAACATGCATGAGCTCACTACATCCGGCAAAGCACGGACAGTTATTATATCCATTTATATATCCATCGGTGTGTTTTTCGGCCCCTGTGTCATGCTGCCTGTTTGAATGGTAATCTTACAGTGCGGAGGTAACTTTTAACCCACACTGTACGTCCTTCGAGATATCTTGGTAAAAGGAAAAGTGAGAGGGTTGTGCGCACATAATCCGGATAACCACACCGTATGCCACTGGTGTGGCAGATGACCGTCCTAAGTCCTAAGATTGTCCATTGGTCTCGATGGTTTATGTGTAGTCATTTGTATTTGATGTTTCTATGTGATTTGGTGTTCCTTGTACCTTTTGCGTCTCTTTTCTGTGTGTGTCTGATCTGTATTTTTGCATTGAGTGTTTTCGGGTTTTGCTGTGGGTGCTGCAACCGAGTGTTGTTGGAGATCCCTTCCTTTCCTTTGGATGAATATTCCGTCTCATTTCCTAAAAAAGAATGAGTATTTGAAATCCCAACTGAATAGAATTTGCCACTAAAATGAGAAAGATAAATTTTCGAACTAAGGAGTTACATTCCATACATCAGTTTAGTGCACCAAAAGAATATATTTGAGACAAAGGGTATATCTTTATTCCTGTCAGATTTAACTTTGCTCTTGGATACCGGGTAGTTCTTTGGTATACATTATACAGTCTTTTTTTTTTTAATTTAGCTCCATGAAATATAGGGGGAGGGGCTCAAAACGAAGGGTATTGCCTTCATCTGTAGTTCTGTCCTGTATTTCAAATTAGTTTGGTAATGCTGTACGAAAAAATCATACTCAAAATCTTTCAGGGCAATCTGTAGAAATGCTGTTACTACTTATGAATTGTGTTTAGGTATAGGCCTATACCGGTATTTGTTTCTGTATTCATAAATCGTCAGTATTCACCAATATAAAAATACTGACAGCTCTTAATTTTGAGTAAGAACGAAATACTAGGAGACGAGACAGCAAAGTATGATTGTGTATTTAGAAGTAGTTCAAGGGATAGTTCGTCTGAAATAAGCTAGCATATACGATATCGTATATGGTCTGTATACTTCTATGATGAAAATGGTTTGGGTTTACATTCGAGACATCATTGCTGAATGTTGTATGGCATGATGGTGTAATGTATTTGCCTATTTGGATGCACCGATTCCTAATATCTCTTTTGTGGGGCACCTTTAAAGTATGAAATACCGATTTCCTTTTATCCATACAGCAGTTTTTACAATGCCATTTTATTGTTTCTTTCAAAATCCCCAAGTCATTAAAAATGGCAGATTTTACAACTGAATATTCTTAGAAATGAGTCTATTCTTTGTCAAACTTTTCACAGGTTTGACTTCATTTCATTGAAATGTTGCACTTTACATAATCTTGGTTGATTTAAGGAAGAAATGATGAATACTCATCAAGGTTAGAGTGGAATGCAACTGACTGATATGCTTTCTTGTCATTTCCTTAGAACATTTATCACGTTGGAAAGGGTTGTTTAGTCCTTTATTTTTTTTCTGATCATTTTTTGTTTAATCTAAAAGAAAGAATAAGAAGAACCATTGGTGCAAAAGAATAACGCCTCGTGTACAGATACAAACATATGCTTCTACACTGACTTGAAATATATCAGAATATTTTATGATACTAACCTAAATATAAGGGGTATCTCCCTGATGTCATAGCTCTGTCATTTACTAGCTCTTTGGAAAACACATTAGGTCATGTGTAGAATTTTGTTTTTCATCTATTCACTACTTGAATTTCCTCTTTCTCTACCTCTAACATCGCTGATGACACATTATTTGTTGAAATGCTCATATGGTTCATTCAATTATTACGATATAATACTAGTATATGCATGTATTTTAATATTGATAATTTATACCAATTAAAAAGATAATAGAGTATATTTACGAATTTAAGCAAAAAGAGTAAAACATAAAGAACAAGAGGTTTATATGTATGGAATCATCTGTAGTTATCCCCTTGTGTATCGAGGTACGAGGACTGATTGACACGTTGTGATCCTCGTATTCAAGGATTTGAGTTTTATAAGACATTTTTCTACATATTTCCCTTCAGTATCTATACACTTTTGCTATCGGTGTTTATGGGTCTCAATACCACTTTCCTCCTTACCTTGACTGGTCAGAAAGCCATCCACTGAAGGTTCACATCATCATCGGACTGAAAGTGGTCGCCAGAAATAGGAAATAGCTGCTTTGAATTTTGGGAATAGATGAAAGTCTGATGGAGCAAGATCAGGTGAATAAAGCGGATGCTCAATCAAATTAAAACCACAATCACAAATGGCAGCCATGACAGTGACATACTTGTGAACAGGAGCATTGTCCTGATGGAACAACAAACCTTTAACTAGTGAGCTTTCCGCGGCGCTTTAGTTTAATATTTTCCCGTAACTATGTCAAAAGTGAGGCATAGTATGTGCCATTGATTGTTTGCTCTTTTTGGAGATAATCTATTACCTGAATACCTTCTGCAACCCAGAAAACCCAGGCTCACAACTTATCAATCAGCCCTCGTACATCATAATGACGGACATGTGGACTGGCGTGACGCAGCATCAGACTTTAACCTTTAAGCTTAGAGTAGATGAGAAAGCCCCAGACCGACAACTTAGTCACTCTTTTAGATTTTCATTGTTCCTTTACATCGTAAGTCATCTTGCGGGAAGGAGAGGGTAATAAACAACCAACATGCCCTTTACAGACATCATGTCTATATCCAAAGAAGTGGGAAGCTGACGTTAGCAAGCACGAATTCAGACAACTTTTTCTCAGTGGCCTTGTATTCGAAGCTTTTGATTGGCTGTCTACGATATATCCCGATTCTCCTCGGTCTTATAATTTTGCAACTTTTTCGGAATTTCCAAGAATTGGAACTCATTTTCGCACTTTATTTCGCTAAAACAATGATGTAAAATGTATAAAATATTGTATCTGCCGAAAGGACAAATGTCCAAAACTATTGTAAATAACCTTGAAATGTTCATTTCATCTTTTATGCTGAGTAAGGTACTGTATTTGCGGCTTATCTTATTGTCAAGCTTTTAGGCAAAATATATTTCAGAGAGAGAGAGAGAGAGAGAGAGAGAGAGAGAGAGAGAGAGAGAGAGAGAGAGAGAATACACATTCCTGATCTGTACTATAAGATGATTACAAAGGGAGAAAATATGGCAAATCAACATCTTGTTTACAGATTTGAGATAAAGAGATTGAGCCAATTTAATACCTGTTGCCACACGGTGAGATTCACACTCTGATTACTGGCATGAATTATAATTATACTTTGTTTGCATTCTTCTCAAAATCGTTCTCCTTTGAATCTGCAAACTTTAAATCGTGTGAAAATGGAATTTTGCATGTTAAGGAGAACTTACATCTTTTGTTCATAGGTTAGGTGATGAGGTACAGAATCCGCTTTGGATGCGATCGACTTCATCTCTCCACAAAATCGTGGATGAATCGTATCTATGAAATCATCAATCCGAAACACTAGTGTGCGCAAACACAAAACTAAGACAACAAAAACACAAGAAACAAAGGAACTTTATGATATATGCCGCAGATAAATAGAATGATGGACACGTTTTCCCACCTTTTACAATTGATTTGATGCATTGTATTCAAATAGATATATAAAATGAATCGTGTACGTCAGAATATATGCTTTATATAGATGATTTACACATATTAAGGTAGATTTTTATACATGATACTATATATCAAAAAACACTTGCTTTGCAAGCCAGTGCATAATGAAAGATGTATCTTTTGACAGTTATTAAAGCCATTGTAACTGTTGTTAACGATGCTTTATTATTTTTTTTAATTAATTGCTATTTCAGATAGATGTAGTATTTCCAGTAATTTTTTTTGCACAAAATAATCGTGCAGAGATCTTTATTTTTATAAAGCCAGCTTTTGAATTTTGATGACGTAATTTCCATCCTAAAAATAGGCAAAGTAATAAATATTGTGTCCTCTTGTTTCAAAATATTGCAAACATCATCTGAATGAAGTAATAGAATCATTCCTGAACACGGATGACAGATTTTATCTATATCTGCAGACATAAATAAAAAAGGAAAATATATTATGCCTGCGTGCCCGTCCTCGTCTTATCAATAGAAAGTATGAAATTTATTCGATGTAAGGCACGGTTTATGTAGTTATCCCTCGTATGACAAGATAGAAAATAGGACTAGAATGGAGAGCCACTTGATTCCATCTTGTGGAGTCCAGCTGAGGCTTTATTCCTCTGGAAATAGATCTCCCCAGGACACTGGAGATATCCAATATACATACGATCCAAATAACTTAATCCTATAAATTAATTCAAACTGTTTCATGCGAGTGTCTATTATATTCCCCTGTATCAACTTAGTACTATTTCTTGCCAAATTGAATTTAAATATTTCAATAACTACCTGTATTATAAGCTGGATGGTGCTTCTTTTTTGCTTTTTTAGATATAATCCATAGAAAGGATACATTGCTGAGGTGATAAAATGCTAGGCACGTGAAATATTTGCGTTGAGCGGTGCCTGTCACCTTCAGTCTACAAGTCATCATACTTTGGCAATCTCCATTGGCTTTCCTTTATAAACTGTATATGAGACTATAGCAGCGTTTCTAATCTGTGCTGTTGAGCTGCGCAAATATGAAGTGAATTTAAATTCATGTTGATGGTTTCATTTGAGGACAGAAGAACTATTACCTTAAGAATGTTCTCAGAATAAACTTAAGAATCCACTGTACGCTGACTACCAAACAGACAATAAGAGTTACATTGATTTAATGATATTAATGGCTTATTGAAAATTACCTGTTACATAAAAATCAACAATTCTACTATTATGTTCAATGAAGATATTCTTATAACATTTCGAATCTAATCATACCTGTAATTATACTTTAAAATGAGGGAGGGGATCTCCAACCAGACCCAGTTGAAGTGCCAACAGCAAAACACCAAAACACCTGATGCGAAAACACAAAAACGAGCACAGCAAGAGACGAAAAAGAGACATACGGCATAGAAACACCAAACAGAAAAGACTACACATAAACCAACGTGATCAAGGGGTAACCGGTGCCGACTTAGGAAGTACCAATACTGAGGATTATAATCAGAAACTTGCATGTCTGATCACAATATTTGGAAATATGTCTTCGGAATCAGTCTGGATACTTAATTTTTTTTCTTCATTACAGTTATTGCTGTATTTATTGTTTTGTATTTAAGCTATGTGCCATTGGCGAGAATTAATAACCTCTGGCGTAGCGCGCCAACTTTGGCCTCTCTTTGGCCAAATTACTAGATCTGTTACCAAAGAGCAAAAGCAGTCCATTCCTTTCCCATAGATTTTCGACTTTCAAACCTGAAATCATATGTATAACTTTAATTCAGCATCTGTCTTGAAGGTGTATTGACAGCTGTCATAAGTTTACCAGGTAAGTACCAACCGTAGTTATAAATGAAAACCCGAGAAATCGTGATAGTCCAATAACATCTCCATAACCCGGACAACCCCACATATCTTCTCTTCATTGTTAGTTGCTAAAAGTAATCCTTAGACTTTTTTCTTATCTTTTAAAAACTTTCCTTATCTGTTGTTTTATTTTATTTCAACACCGTAACTGGTCTTGTCGTCTCAAGTTATCTGTCGTTGTGTAATCTTGTCAATAAAGTTTTTCTTGGAATTGCAAAAAAAAGTCATTTCTTTTTTTTACTGTCATTCCATTGGTCTAAGCAATTCGCCTTGATAGCATCCGCTGTGACGTCATTGACCAAGTGTTCTATCAAAGTTCTTTTCTGCTAACATCTGGAGATTTATGCTATTTTCATAATTATATCTATAAGTTCTTCTCAGGGCATTTTCTTGTTTTCGGTGTATGGTTGTACAGATGTATCTATAATTAACTGTCTATACATGCATATATATCATATATTGGCGGTTTCCATTGAGAGTGCACTTGTGATGTGACAGTTTACGTGTGACATACATTACAATAGAAGGTCTGGATCATTTTGCTACCTGTAAAAATTGATACATACATATACATACATATATAACACTTTGGCGTGGGAACGGCAACTGCTGATTGATATGCATTTTTGAAAAGGGAGTGATCGATAGGCAAAGGGGTTCAATTCAGAGGCCAGACTGATTTGTTAGGCATTTTACGATTAAATTCTCCTATGATCAGCTTTTGTGAAATGATTAGAGGTTTTTTATAATAGATATCAGCCGACAACGCGCTCAACTATGTAATGTACACATACAATTTTAGTCTATCTCCACAGTAAAATTAAACACTTTACTTATGAATGTCTCAATTATAGTGCTCGTACAAAAGAGGTACATATTTCAAATAACCACATTCTCGATTTTGTCATGCGGACTGTTAAAGGTCCAAACTCGCCAACTATGCTAGCGACGATTAGCTATTCACAGTTATCGGTCGATTTCAAGAAATCGGCCATTTAGATTTGTAGATGCTGTCAATTCGAGGTTGTTCCGAATTGATTTTCATCTGATTCAATATTCATCGTCCAGTCGACTAAGCTGTTTCGTTGAGGAAATATATATGTACCATTTTGATTGTTTGGTTATATTCTTACCAAAGACAAATTGATAAATGTAACGAAGAAATGAGCGATAAAAACGATACGACAGTGTTAAATCACAGAATTTGGTGGGAACTTTTTAGAAGTTCCCCTTATTTCCCCCGAATTCTTATAATCCGATTGCTTTTCTTTTCCCGCGACTATACAGAAAGGTTTTTGATTAGTCAAGTTTTGTGTTAGAAGAGAATTTTCCTACGGGTCTAGTAATCTACCAACTTTTCAAAATGATCAGGCTAGTGTAAACAAAAGAACGCTTGTAGTTGTTCAACCATGCCAGCATTTTACTCTTTTGGACGCAGAAATAATTTTAAGAGTCAAAATTTTTAACCTATTTTCGATGAAAAAAAATTAGAAGGAGATAAAATGTTTATATATCGACCAAGCTATGGGTTTGGGTTGAAGAGCTTCTGTCGGTTCCGTTTTATTTTCACTTTCTATATCTATATCCGGTTGAGTGTTTGGCCTTTAAGAGCTTTTAAGATTGTTTAACATCATTTTATAAATGACAATTTCGTATGACACAATTGATCATTAGCGCTTCTTTTATGACACCGTAATTCAAGGAAGTATCATCGCTGTATCATGGGAGACATATCGTTGCAGTGATGTGGGGGACGTGACCCCCAGATATTTAAGCATTGATGGATCAGGACGAAACCAAAGCGTGTCTGAGCTGTACGCAACGCGAACGCAACAAATATCAGTCAATTACAATGCAGAAAATCGCCCTTCGTCAACGTTTATTTGTGGAGTATTCTGGCGCAGATCATTTACATATCATCTACACTTGATTTGCGTGACAAAAATCAAGATGTCACGCTGGAATTCTGGTTTCAAACTCGCTCGTGTTACACATCGTACCAAAATTATAAGTGAATTTGTTCAAGAAGAAGATTTACACGCGGAGTGTCCATTGTCTGGGTGCATTACTTAGGACAAATTTCACTCTAAATATGTAATGTTATCGTGGAATAGGAAACTAGATACTGCGTATTAAGAGATAGATGTATAGTGGGTATTTACCGGGCTAAGCCAAGGAACAAATAAATCAATCGTATTAAAAGCACATTTTATGTTCTTACATTATATGTTTTTCTTTGATCCGGCGGTGGGATTTTGTGAGAATATCGTTACTTCCATATAGCCAATTTTCTGAGTATGTCTTTGACAAGTTATGATTGTCTTATTTAGAATGTCTGTCACGCAGTCCGGTCAGGGATCTGACACTTAGACATACCTCGTGTTCACGACATTCTGTGGTAGCGGTATATGATATCTGATTGCAGCTACCATTCGATTCACACGCTGATATCAAGTGATCGCGATCAACCCCTGTTTGTGTTATCTCGTGAAAACGCCCAACCCCTGTACCTGCATTGCAGAGTTCATTTAGCTTCGAGAAAGATCGCGCCATTGAAAACAAAGTAAAGGAAACGGAAAGCGTGTAGTCAAAGAGTTCATTATGCTTGTAAATATGATATCTAACCCGATATAAGTGATAGGAATTTGTTGTAACAAAAAGTTCTACGTGTAACTTGTTCTATTCATGTTTTTTTATAAAATGCGATGTCGTGTTACTTTCATTAGTCCGTTTTGAGCCTCTTATTTGTAAGATCGTTTTGCTGTTACTCTATTTTGTTTGTACATACGTTTTATCAAGATCAAATGAATATTGATACTATCTCGGTACATACGATAATCTGTCTAGTTTTTCATTGCTATTATCAGAGTATTGCTCTTTAAGGAGTAATGAATGTGTAATTCTGGTCTTACGTCTAACAACCTTTTTATAAATTACCTAAATCACAATGATGACAGATCACAATCAGATTCTCTATGTCAGTTGTAAGACGGTGCTGTGTAAACTATAATTGTAGCCATTTAATCGTTATGTCAAACTGCCATAATGTAGGTTATGTGAAGCATACAGGGGCAGGGTGGAATTAGTATGCACGACTTACTCTGCAGACTGTCTGATCAATTCCAAAGGGCAAAAATATCAAACTTGGATGCATTTAAATTGCGACTTTGAAATTACATTATTTGTGTTATGAGAAACAGTTTCTGACATTTACTTTAAAAGGTTTTACTGAATACACCGTTATCAATTTGCAAATTAGACAATCCCAGATGATCGGGACACTGTGTAAGAAGTGAATCTTTAAAAGCCCTGATTTGGATCATACACGACATGACCTAACCTTAGCGAAGAAGCTAGCTATGGAGCTTGGGTGGTATGGTTACAAGGTCGCCTAATCTTTTACGCAATAAGCACAAACTTTTATTAGAAATGTCTATCTTTCATAATAGAAACATATAAAAACTTTGCCTACTGCACTTTAAGAA
The DNA here is from genome assembly GCA_028142955.1 of Pinctada fucata. Classification (NCBI taxonomy): domain Eukaryota; kingdom Metazoa; phylum Mollusca; class Bivalvia; order Pterioida; family Pteriidae; genus Pinctada; species Pinctada fucata. The sequence continues at coordinate 50,029,657 of AP027105.1, forward strand.
TGACAAAAATCGAGAAAGGAAGTATTGTATCGAAGGATTCATATTCAATAAGTGTCATCCCATCAAACAAATTTAGAGCATGATTTGTACATTCATATTGTAATGTAAAATCCAAAAACAGAGCATAATTAATTGATACTGTCACCATCAACCGATTCTTTATGTCTTGAGAAATGTTTCAAGTTAACTTTTAAATAAACAAATTGTATGCTTCCAACAAAATACAATTCATCATGCGTAACTGTAGATGGAACCTTGCAAAACTAATCTACTCCACAGAGTATAATTGGTGAGTGTTGTTCCCCGCCCAAACAGTTGATCTGTTTTCATCGCACCTGCCGGGAGTTGGTATGTCGATGTTGTCGGTGCCTTTGTCACTCCAAAAGGCATTTTAAGGTATTTATAAAATTGATACAGAAAATATTATTGTAATGAATGCTGAATGTAACTTGTGGAGAGGAAAATGTATTTAAGTTTTTTAAAGAATGTCTTTCGACATATTACGTAAGAATTTTCTCATTTGAACTGTAAATGATGAGAGCATACATCATATTCAAATGATTAAACATGAGCATATGTTCGTGTACGAAATCATTATATCTAATCTGTCGGCATTCTTGTATAAAATAAAGTGCATCCGAGATTTTACTTTCTAAGTGTTACTGCAATATCACACAAAGAGTCATTGTCCTTGATACGAGATTTCCCGCCTATGTTGGTGTGCAATTTGTCATGCAGACGAATCCACTAGAAAAAGGAGAAGAGCAGAGATATTCATGTAACTCTATTCGGTAATTACATAGGGGGTTGCCATAACTGACCTTGGTAAAACCTTTTGATTCTGTATACTGCCTTTGACCACCAAGAGGGTAAGACGATATGCTGCATATTGCACTTCGGTACGAGGTGAAACGCTTTGAAAATCGCGTTCATTTTCAACAGTCACCATTCGATGGAATAAAAATCCAGAGTAGAAATTCAATATCGTTGGAATGAAATTTATATTTTATCCATAACAGAACAATGTGTTTTTCACAAAAAGAGGCAGTCAATCAGTGTGAAATTAGTTTTGATTCAGCGATCCTTTCAAAACGTCTGTCTGCGGAGGGAAGTGCAGAACGGCAAACCTGCAATTTCTGCTTTGAAGTTTCATTTGGGAGCTCAGTGTGATGTTTTATTGCCCCATGAATGCAGTTCGTGTAAATCATCCCCATTAAAGGGACGAATTGTACCAGATCACAGCTCAATTCTAAAACCTTATTGGGTTTTTAGTCCACCACACTATTATCCATGCTATATGCTCGCTTTGCTCTCCATCTTTTATACATATTTTGTGTAAATCACAGCATTTATAGGAGAATGAATTGTTGCTGAAAATGTTTGACAGCCAACAAAAGAAAGCAAAAGGGATTTGCTATTCGAGAAAGCTATGTAAAGTCAATAATGTAGATAATCAGAAGTTTAAACAATGTGTATTATAGTTTAAGATAACACATGTGATTGATTAAACAGATTATAACTAAATCGTCCATTAGACATAACTCAGTCTGAAAAAAAAAATGTAAATTATGGACATCTTAGTTTTGACAAAAAAATTGTGTGTAATATTTGTAGAAAACGCCGAAAATAGAATATCAATTGAAGTCATTTACTTTTTTACTACAGTGTCAATGCGGCAAAGGAAACTTGGAGAAAACTGAATGAACCATTCTTTATTCTGATATATGACAGCCGTCTAACATATTTGTACTTTCCGGAGAACATTTCAGTGAAGAACAAGGCGACAATTTCGCGGGTAATTTCATAATTTGCTGAGGAGTGCAGGACGAACGAGGGTGTCCCGTTTCTATGTATAATGATGAATGCTACTCTAACTAGTGATGATTTGCATGAAAAGGGTACCCTCTCGTCCTACAATTAGACAAATTCTTTAGAAATCTCACACCTCAGGTTGTAAGAAAAGTATACTTAAGTTCCAAAGATTTATGTGAAATAAACAAGCCTGGTTTTGTGTCTGACTAAAATTCCGTCACACAATATGAGTGAAGTGAGGGAAGACGAACTAGGGGACGTAACCCCAGAGATATCAGCTTCAATTAATTTAACTTGTTGTAAGGTATAACGACAAACGTGAATGCCATGGGTGTTCCGTATAAACGTTGTATATGCCCAGTCAAGGGTGTGCATTACACAAAGATATGTGAAGTTTGTACTTTAAAATTGATTAACCTGCTCAGCATTATCTTTGGGAACATTGCTGGCATTGGTGTGGACTAGCAGTTGGCTATCTATCATGTCACAAACATGTTGATGCTCATTTTATAAAGTTCAGCTATGCACGTAACCAGAGTTCAGCAACTGGCCTGCCCACGTTGACCTCGTTGTCCACATCACTAAACAATTATCATGGTAATTAAGTCACATGGAATGCGAACATCCATCTCCTTGTAGGAAAGAAATACTTGCTTTTAACACATTCACTACCCAGAAATTCGTCTGCATTTCTTTAATGTGAGAAAGTAAATATTACATTTGTTAAAACGACAAAGAGACTCAATGCACAAAGCAATAGTTTTTTTTTCAAAGGAAGGTGTACTTTTGAAAAAATAAGTAAATTTAATAAATAAATAATTAAATAAATAAATTGTACTGTCAGAGTGAAGCTAGATTTACTGTTTCAAGTAGTATGAAAGATAGATTCTTTCTTTTGTGAACCAGTTCTACTACAAGCATGTAGGTATTCGTTTTTCACGCAGCTTCGATTCGATTCTTGGTCAATGGCCGCCACGAGCACTGGGAGATAGGTTTCACTTCGCCTCGCTTCCTTTGGTTGTCGCAGAGTACAAATTTGACAAATGACATCTAGTTGAGACTGTCTCAGAAGTAACAGTTATGTGACACTTTCAAACCACTTCATGCTCTGTTGATCGTGGAAACATCTTCGTAAGAAAGCAACTAACTTCACCTCTGTCATCCCATCGTGTGAGAACGGTGATTTAGTGTAACCTTCTGACATCTTTTGGATTCTTGTCTTTTGAAGAGGGTCTTTTAAGGTCAAAGATGTTAGTGGCCACAAATGATATTCAGCATTTCAAATAAAAACAGCCTAACTTAGATAGTTTAATTAATTATTTCGTACGTAAGTAAGAGAGATCACCGTCGCTTTCTACGATTGTCGACAATGGAATTGAAGCTCTAAATATATGAACAGCCCCCCCCCCCCCCTTTTTTTTTCACTTGTTTTATTTATCATTTCGAGCAATTCAAATATCACCGATAATTATGACTTTTTCAGCACATATAATTTGATTCCTCTTAGAAGCAAAATCTAGTGTTCTCATCAATGAAACAAGGATTTTTGAATTCTTTACATAGCTGCAAACATATACATTAAAGTACATCGCATCAGCATCTTATATCCGTACAAGCTTATGCCTCCTTGGGATCGCAACATCCGAGACAGGATCAATGGATTTATAAAAGACAACTAATTGTACGTTTGATAACCTCGTTGAACCTTCACTATGGTTGCAGCGTTTATTTTCGACGGAGCCACATAAATTTCCGCTATGATTTACTCTCTAGTTTTATGATTTATCCGGTACACCTTTAAATTCCTGACGTATCCGCGGTGCTTGATTTACATATATAATTGAAAGAAATTTCAATTACAAATTTGATACATAATACTCCAAATCATCATGTCAGTTTTTTGTGACGGTACCGGACATACGTCATACACGACCCACCTGTCGTCTAACTACCTTAAGTATGGGCGGATCTAGAATTTTTTTCAGGGGATCCAGTCATCATAGGGGGAGGGGTCCATCCTATGATTTTGAAAAGTATTGAAAAAATGAAAAATTAAGGATTTTTGCGACTTCCGGGGTGTCCTTACCCCCTACCCCTCTAGATCCGCGTTTGTTAATGAACTGACTTTTTTTGCAAAGAGAGGTAATTTAATTGGTATCTCTTAATTTTCATGGATTGTCAATCACATCGTATTCCTAGACACTGAGGAAGGACACGTATGGTACTAGATGGTTTGGGTTGTTCTTTAATTTTCTATCAAGAATTTGATTTGAATACTTTGAAGATGTGCGTACACCTTTTAAAATTGAATTTTTGAATATTTTGCACAAATAGTCAACTACAAAAAGGTCAGTAAAAAGTGAATGACCATTTAATCGTCGACATTTATGCTACCTATCATTTTTATTGTTTTCATACATCGAAGTCAAATGAAATAAAATGTCGTGTAAATTCAATTCCAAGAATAGGAATATTAATTCTATGTAAATCGAAATGCGTACGAAAAGGAAAGAGACAAGTAAAACCCTTACGAATATAACATCCCACGATGTCTGTCTTGCTAACTGGAAGGTCTAACCTTGTTAAAACATAAGTAAAATTGAATGCACAAGGTATATTTCTATCAGACATCATTCTTAATTTCAGAAATTCAGACATCGAATTACTCAATTATAGATATGTATAGGATCAAGGACCAAGGCTCGGGGATATATAAAACACACAACTCCTTTCATAATACATCGTATGAAATGAAAAATCATTTGAGATTCTTTTTATCACATGATTCTGCAAAAAAAAAAAAAAAAAAAAAATATTCATTTCCAACGCGAAATCAACGATGACCTAGAAGTCGTCTGCTACGCTATGAGAAGTAGTTTCCCAACGTAGAGAAGAGAAAAATATTTCAACTTTGTTTAGTACTGTAATGAAATAATCATTTCAACAGCAAAGGTTTAAATCATCGATATTAAATTTGCATCTCAATTTAACAATTGACCGATATTTGAAAGGTTACACTTGTCACAGTGTAGGTGATGAGGCTCCAAACTTGACCAATCGTATTCGAGCAGAGCGATATGTAACGTGTTATCATAACATTTGATTATGAAATGGCTTTATGAAACCTGCATAACGGGTGTATCATGTGATAAAACGATATTCAAAATATTTTCTGCATGAAATATAAAAAAATTACATAAAATGTTTCACCTAACGCCCATTTCAAGTAAGCATATCCTGCTTGCTATTAACACGTCATTTCAATTTCGAGGTAACCTCAACCCTAACCCCAAGTTTTTCTTATCAGGTTATTGCCACCTATTATGATTCTCAAATATTCCGCCTAACATAAAAAATTGGAATGAGTTAGTGAAAGTCAAATATAAAAACTAGAATTAGATTAAAAATCATATATGAATGGGCATACAAAAGCGTTGAAAATGCATACCAAAATAAAACAACAAAAACATATTTAAGGAACAAAAGTGAATCTCAAGTAAAGATGAGACCATGTGTTTAGGGAAAGTAAGTATCACCGGCTTGCTACTAACACCCGTCAATACTCAAATGATACAGCGCAGTCCAAATACCAAAGGGGAAACCTCAAACCTCCAATGACAATAGAAACAAGACATGACAAGAACAAGGTAATGGATGTGTAACAAAAGAATTGTTTGGAGTTTGAAGGAAAGTCAGCGTTCTGTCGTTAATCAGCTGTGCCCGCCTTCGTACAAGATCGCAAACTAGGTTCGTTAAAGGCCCGTCATAGAGCTCCCCATTAACAGTCTGTCAGAGTCAAACATTCAACTTGTTTAATGGGAAGCAAAAAAAATTCAATTCATTTTTTGAAAAGCTTAATTTCCTGAATAATGAATTTCCATTCATACTTATTTAAACCTTGCGGAAAAATTCAATGTATTACTTCATTTAATCGGTATTTTCTCCAAATGTCAGAATATTACATTATTTGCATTTTTAGCGTGAAGTATCATCGTAGAACATATTTCCGCTGTCTATTTTTATCAGCAATTAGCATAATCATATTTTTTTTTCTCCGATTCAGTGTATATTCTTGACAGGCATACGAGTATAGGGTCACATAGCATATGGCATGTCCAGTTTATGTGCCCTAAAGTTCAATGTTCTCTGAACAAGTCTGAATTGTAAATGAACAAATTGAACAAATATTGAGGTATTCACACAAAGTGTCCTTTTAAAATATTATGCATGATATTGCCATTTTTTGTTCAATGACAAATATGGATGATGACCATATCCCTGTATACAGCACAAAATCGATAATTCAGAAAATCAGAAACCGAAGGTATACAAAACCAGAAACCAGGATAAAACAGGAACCAAAGCAAACAAACAAAAACCTCTACCACATGAAAAGAAGCGAACTCCCGATATGGGAGTGAGATCAGGTGTCCAGGAAGAGTAAGCATCTCCTGCATGTATGCAACACCCGCCGCTTCAATTCGGTAGAACTGTCACATCCGGTTACTTCCATTTCGGAAGACATAGAGTACAATCTTTGGTTGGATGGTTCAAATGGTCTATGACAGAATATCATCCACCATTCTGGAGAGTGGGACATCATAGTGTACGACGAGTTCCACATATCGTCCGTAGAAGAAGGTAAAGTATAAAGTTCAAGTCTGCAACCAAACTTTAGGTAAACAATGTCTATAGACTGATTTGCTTTGTAAGGAAGTATTTTGCCTTCGTAAGTGCTCGACTTCAGAATTTATTTAGGACTAATTACTTTGGCAAGAATAGCAGATTGCAGAGGCAAATGTTACACATCGCCTACATGTCATCCGTTAAAAACTATCTGGACAAGAAAGTCATTGTTAGTTTTCCAAACAAAACTTACCACGGGCTGTTGAAGTGTGTAATTACTTGTGATCAGAACAGGTATAAAGAAAATGACATTGATAAAAGCAGGTGTTTATCCCTCCGTCTTAGTGTGACCTAGGTGTGATGTCTAAATGTCATTACACCCTTGTTTGAGAGAAACTGACAAGAAACATTGGTCAAACTATGTCAAGACATCCACATCCCCTTATCTTAGTACAGACATAGAGGAAGAGAAACATTCAATTCGGATGAGAGATAGATGTATGGAGTGAAGTTAAGAAATTTCGTATGCCTTCTGAACACCCGTTTAAAATTAATGTGGTTACAAAAAAGAGCAAACATAATTAGATGCATGTATATATCGAAAGTTTGCCAGCAAGAGATGCTTACTCTTTCCGGACACCTGATCTTACTCTCCTTTGAGTTGCGTTATCGTTTGTAAAAAAAAAACTTTTTTTCAATGATTTTTGAATCATTTAATTTCCATTGTCATTTTCAAGAAACAACGATTCTGATTGGCTGAGAAATTTTGCTGATACATCGATCAACACAATTTTTCACGGAAGTCTATTTTTAGAACCGGAGGTTCCCTAAAACACGAATGAACTCGTTGCTGAAAATACAATTTGTTGATATTTGCTTATCATTTCAAGGATATCATTTCTTTTCTACTTACTAAAAAATTAACTGTGCATGTAGAATTTGCTCAAACTGTCCTTAGGTCCTTATTCCAAAGATATAGAGAGACGATCGTTCGCTGTTTAAATAATGGCGGCTGTCATAACTTGTTTTGGCAGACGTATCACTGCGAAACCCTCCGACTTACGAAATATAGTGCGGTGATTCACTGTTTTTAGATCCAAGAAAACAGTCTGTTTTCCATAAGGAGATGATAATAAAATGATAAGAAATGAATCTTATATTTTTTCTGTTGATGCAGGTATCACCCGAAAAATTGGACAGAAAAGTTTTCTGTCCAATTTTTCGGGTGATACCTACATTAACAGAAAAAATATAAGATTCATTTCTTAAATGACGGACTTTATGTACCGGTATTATAAGTACAATTCTAAGAATATTCTGAGGTTTTCCATCTCACGAACCAGCTTATGCCATATCATAGTGCTCATTTCGTGCCATTAATTTTTGTGCCCGTTTCAGTCCTTTAAGAAATATTTGGAGATCTTGAGTGAACGATGTATACCTATATGATTGATGTTTTGTGAATTTTATCAAAAGTTTTTTTTTTTGATTGATTCTTAATCTAAATAGAATTTTTATGCATTTTAAAGAATGCAACTCGAATTATGAATGTTACATGTACAATTTTAGATCTAAGCTTGTAACATTGAAGCCAGATGGTTATACCAAAAATAATGTGCAAATGCCGTTATAAAAACTAGGCCTATGGCGCCGGCGCAATGAACACTGTCAGCAAGGTGTAGTTTTACATCAGAGGTTATTCACGTTATTCAACATTAAAGGGACATACAAACATCAAAGTCGTTATTATTAGTTGATATCCTTTTCTGACATATATAAAAATCCGTCTCAGAAACATAGCTAATGGGGATCTCTCTGTGGATTGTGACGTCATAGGTTTCAACTTTAACTCAGGTATCAAACAGGTACTTTCACTGAGGGGAATTATGTAAAAAGAGAATGTATCACTATGATAAGGTTAGGTTAGGACTGGCCCTAGGGGTTCCATGTGCTTACATCATCAGATTATTTTATTTCGTGTAAGCTGACCTATTAATTACATGTTTGAATTACTAAGATGTTTCTTTTTCCTTTATAACACTCCATTTTTCATTACGTCAGAGATTACCATAAACACGTGATAGAGAAGGCACGTGAGAAGGCATCACGTGATAATCGAGATACAAAAAGCCTAGCACTACTTATATATCAATGATATCTGTCTTTTGGATATTACTTTGTTATTAAGTATATTAGCTCTCAGAAGGTACGGACAGACTCAGCAAAATTTATTTTGAGTATCGATTGTTCCTCCAGGGGTTTTGATACGCAGAAAGACTGTATTTCATTTGAGAGCTTAACTTCTGCTCAGTTAATGATTTGGACAAAGTATTTCAATTGACAAAGTTCAAAGGAAGTTGTTGATCTGAGTAAGCGCTCAGAGAATGTAGACGACCATCAGGGTTAATTTGAAGCTTTGAAAGAGGTTAAACTGTCTCAATTCAAAATATATTGAAACAATTTAACTACGTGTTAGGTATATAAATATAAAGCTTTGGAATTCCAGGCGTCAAGCTGCGATTGATTTGGTATTTCAAATAATTTTACTCCTTAGGTTTATTTCTCCAACAAAGAGCTTTCAGCGTGATATTGCATTAATTCTAGGCAGATGAAGACGGCATATTGATGCATGTTCCTCTTGTTGTTTCCATTTAGTTCCTTTTTGACGGAAATAACCACCTACATTGTAGAGAGATAAAGACGGCATTCCACTACAATTCAAACGCATTGAGAAGCCCTTTACATTGATAATGGATGAGTTTTACATCATACGATTAAAACATCCAAATCTTGTTTGTACCGCGCGTTAAACCCAAAAACTACTCTAACCTGTGACAGGTACCTGAATATAAAAGCTGCAATCAAAATCAAATCGAGATAAATTAAATCTATCTTTCTCTTTGAAATCACTGATAGCATTCAAACAGTCTTGCATCTTCTTTGCATTCTATTATACCTTTATCATACAGAAAACATCATCGAGTGTTTACCCTACCCCACGAGCCGTTTATTAAAAAGGAAGTCCTCGGCGAGATATTGCGTAAACCTTGCTCTTTTTCTGTTTTTATCGAGAGTTTACATTACGACAAGTAGCTATAATTGCGAATTTGATTTCTCTTTTCCACAAAAATAAGTTCATTGACAAACATATTTATTGATGAAATGTTTACAGATCAAATAGTTAAAATTCCTTCGATGATATCGATAGAGTTGAAGCCAGTTTAAGGTGACTGCCAATACATATACTACTCTCTTTTCTGTGCAATTCACATAGAATTAATGATGTAAAAGCTGTAGACATATTTATCTTATGCATAACTTTTGTTTGATATTAGATAAACGCAATTAAGGGCAGATGCAGTTGACAGATCAAATTTTATATTTTGACATATCAAAAGAGAGAAATATATATACGGAGAAAGAATCTTACTCTTGACATCAAAACTCAACACTCACCCAGCAAAGATATGAAATGTCAACATTTACAGGTCATATTATTACGATTTTGTTATTGCTTTATAGAGGTTGTTAGGAGGAAAGCATGTTTGTCCCTGTGACCTTGGACTTTCATTCAAATTCCTTCCATCCCACGTGTTTTGCAAGGTCATCCATCCACATTTCCGGAACTTTTATCGTACTTTTTCGATAATACTCAGAGGAACTCTGTGTTTTATCTACATTAGTCAGAAAGGAAACAAGAAAATTTCTTTTATATCTTAGCGCTAACTTTTTAAAAAATATGGTTTCAGATAGAGGCGGGAAAAATTGTACGTATTGGAGATAAATCATAAATTGATGCGCGTAAAACATAGTTACCTTTATCTTTATAAAATTCTCAGAATTTGGAAGATCCAAACACGAATGTTCAAAGATATAAAATTAAGATGATATGGAGAGATTCTGAAAAATATCTGATGAAGTAAGGGTAAATACAACATTTATAACAGGATAATAGAATTGAGGACTATAAAAGTAACTTGCTTCATTGCACACATCCGTATCAATGAAGATCTTTATGGTAGACTGACATCGGGGATGTCTACTGTGTATCTTTGTAAGTACCTCAGGTATTGTACCCATAACGTACATCTAGTATAATTTCAATTCGGATTCCCATACGATACTTCTGCCGCTATGTTACGAAAGTTTGGATATCTACACTTTTTACATATCATGATATGAGATATCCAAAAACTAGTATGCTTAATGCTAGTTGATCTTTAAAAAAAAAATAGAAACACCGAATTATATCTGTTCCGGTATGAGTTTTTATTCTGCGTTTCTTATTTTGAAATTGTCAGTATATATATATATATATTCAAATGTATGTTATATCAGAAAAATAATCTAGTGCACATATGCGCATTACATCAAATAATGTATCATCAGTGATGTTCGAGTCGGAAAGAGAGGCAATCCAAATAGTGAATATATGAAGAGAGAAATTCTAAACATTACCTTAAATATATGCCGAGGGCCAGGTATTGATAGGGATATGTCATGAGGGAGATAGTATATTGAAACTTAGGAAGATAATTTTTAGGATTTTTTTAAATTGATACTTTAGTGCCGATGCCATATATACGAAAAAAAAACATACAAAAGTGACAGCAACATATGCAAGAGTACTAACGAAAACCAAAAGACCAACGACCGTTGCCGACTCAGGATTCAATTTGGGCTGATTGTCCGAGATAACAAGAGGGAATGCCTATACTATAGTATTGCATTTAAAAGTTCATACTAGTATTGTAAACGATTTCCACATACATGCTACTATTTTTAACAAAGTCCCTCAAAAATGAAAATACCCTATGTGCGTACGCAAGCAGACTTCGTACACCATGGCTAGTGCGCAAGACTGAGGAGAGCGATAGACAACTGTTGCCATCGTGCGGTCGTGTGATTCAGCGCGTTCAAAGGTTTGCCAACAGACAGAATGGGTTCATTGTCCAAATTCCCAAGAGGGAATGCCCATTTTGTCTTTTACATGAGTTTTATAAAAGTTGATATTGTTAACGATCTTCACATGCCCATTTGGTTAGCAAAGAGAATTGTATGGCTGTTCAAAGTACAAGACAAATCAATATCTACGATTTATCATGCTTTCAATCTTTATTTTCCGACAAATAAAAATGAAAGCTCTATAAACTACAACTAGACAGATTTATTTCTGATATCCGGTACTGGATAATTCACGTATAATTAATTATCATTAAAGATTGTGCTTTATAGTTCTAATTAATGTGGCTCGTGAATGACTTCAAATTGCCTTATTTTAAGAAGGGGATGTCATTTACAACTATGTCAACATGGTTCAACCTATTAGATGACTATGCAGTAACCAATTTCTTTTTCATGGTAATTGCTTTTGGAATAAAAAAAACTTAACTATATACGGAAAAAACGACATAAGAATGCAATACATGTGTATCGGTGAATGATCTTTAAAAAAATATTCATCTAGATGAGATATGAAACGCAATGACCTATAAAAATGTGGATAGAAAGACCAAAAAACAGGAAACCACGTGCATCAATTCCTTTAATGAATATAGTTTGCTATGTAATTCTTTATCTAGCATGTTTTTATGAATGCTTTCCCTGAATGTTAATTAACACATGTGTCCATTGTTACCTACATGTGTAAGTAGTTATTATTCTGGTTTAATTTTGGCACACTCTGTGACTGGTGATTTCTTACATTTTTATTTCGTCACGTGCACATCCTGTGGGACATACGCCAAAATGATAAAATATTATACGAGTATTAAATTTCGTGATCAAGACTTAAATTCAAAATAACGCAATGGGGTGTAAATATTATGAGCTGACTTAAATACAAAGCATATACATACTTTTTTGGGGTTTTATTTATTTATCTATTTATTTATTTATTCTATTTAAATTTATAAAATTATTTGGTTTTGAATTGAACTGTTAATTTATGATATTTTCTGAAGTGCAATTTTTCATGAAACCATTTTTCGCGTTTTCAACTAAGTGCGAAAATGGATCAATTGCGAAAAAGTCAGTTTCTACGATAGAATGGGGATAATCTTCCAAGGATACACGTCTATAGCGTAGACGATTCATCTGTACATTATCCTTGCATACTACACCTGTTGATTTTGATTTCACGTATGAAATGATTGAACTCTCAATTTGCCTCAACTTGACATCAATAACATTACATTTTTGTATTATCTTTCAAAGTAAAGGTGAAATGCAAAGCTTCTTTCGATATGATGGTATAAATGCTAAACCCCCATATTATTTTCAAACAAAGCGAGAATAAAACATTTCATATTGATTTCAAAGTTATCAAAATTGTAGTATTTCTCGCCCAGTTAAAACGAAAATGTAATACCGTCAAATGTGAAAGGTGTATAATCCATTTGATGTTGACTTTTACAACCCTCTGTACATATCTTGCGGTCTATTACATGCATTTAGATGTGTCTGAGATCGTGTGAACTACTTTCTATTGCTGTCGTGTATATGTACGGTATTCCAAATATTGCTTCAATTAAAAGTTGTCTAAAACACATAAATGTTAAAAGGTATTACCATTGCTTGTGCAAACCTGAATCTCATTTTATTTAGAAGGAGATATTGCATTAAGTCCTATCTTTTTGTGTAGTCAGTTCGGTACATACCTTCAACATTGCACTTCCTTTTCAATTAAGGCTTTGTTCCCTGTCGATACCTCAATTCCAGATTTGATTTTAGTTTACGTGGCGCCACCTGTAATCTGGTCAGTTCTCTTGTTTTCACCACTTGTTTCGGTGATTGCTTTACGTAACTTCTTCTATACGTCTTATTTTAATATGTTTGTTTTGCATGATTATTTCACTTTGGATTTTCCCGCTAATTTTTCATAACTAAAAAGGCACAAGATGACCTATATCCCTAATATTTAATTGTATAAAAAAACAATGTGTGCTATCAATATCAGGGACTAATGAAGATGAATTCGAAATTTTGAAAACACAGAGAGAACGTTACAATATGGTATAGGAATCGTTAATTTTACATTGACAATATATCTGTGTGACTCAAGCACGTTTACATTTATACATAATGTTTCAAATTACTATAGTATACAAATCTGCCATGGCATGGATTGGAGAAAATTAGGAATGCAATTATCAGATGTTAAGTTGTCAAAAGTACAAAAGTTCAACATACATATATACATGTCAAGTGTCAATATAATGTGGAAAATAAAGCATTTTGACTTTTCAATTGTAAAACTGAAATAATCCCTCATTATACTTATCAAAACTAAAACTTTAAGATGACTATCTCTCCTTCACACAATACAACATCTGGTTCCTTGAGAAACAAAATCACTTGTGCCTTTATTTTCTTATTTTAGACTTTACAATGTGTTTAAAATATACAACAAATACCTCAAATGTCTATTATATCAGATTTAAATTATTTGACGCTTTTCATTCATAATTCACAATACACGGAAATGTTCTGAAGTCTAGTAATTAATTTACGAGTTTATGCTTTAAAAATAACAATGCTTTATGACAATTAGAATTTTCAATGATTTTACTGCATCTGGTCGAATGTAGATAACATAACACGTTTTATGAATTCTTCTGCTTAAAAACAGGGTCATTCTAATTTCGATTGAACATTTGTGTTTACGCGATTACATTTTGTATCTGTCATAAAATATATCTCCTAACATTGTAAAAAAGGACTTATAACGTATGTTAAAGAAACACTTTATAAGAACTAAATGACAGAGAAAAAATACAACGCTTGAAGACAAATGACATTTAATAAGGTTCTAAAACAAAAGTGGCTACATGTTTACTGACAGACCTATCATCATGTCAATCAGAGGGCTGGTACAGGTATCCTCCATGTTTTCTATGGTTTTCAACAAAACAATCATCATCGTTTATAAAAGAAAAGTTGTATATTCATTTGATCTTCCTTGAAAATGTTCACGAACTGTTGAATCGATTTTGTTAATTTCCAAATAAGGAGAAAACACAAAAATGCATTCCAATTAGCAGTGTAAACATGGCATCTCTATTAAGAATTATGATGTCCATAAAGTAAATATTTTCTAGGAAACAGTAACGCAGAAATATCTTTTTGATAAATAATGACAAAGACTAAAAATACAAAGGTCATTATTTTACTGCACGTACGACCATGTGTAGCAAATACAAGAAGACATTATAAAAACCAAAGGCTACAGGTTATTGCCCTACGCTTCACAATGTAGTGGCTGTGAAAGATATAAAAAGAAAAAACGATTAAAAAAAAAAGCAAAGAAAACAAAAGAAAACAAAACTAGAAGTCTCTGACGAGACTGAAGCTCTCCTGGTTGTTTAGTAAAATACATAACTAAATGACACAACTATTTTCTAAGACCCAAGGGTAAGGGGCTAAAAAAGTATATCAGATGCGCAAGCGTAACATTAAGCGCAAGTCTGAACATAATGCAAAAATCTTTTTATCAGTAATACTTTCTAAGTAATAGTGTTCAGAAGATTACATAGAGTTGTATACTAGAAAATGACCACACTCATTTTCTAAGACCCTGGGGCTCAATCATAGACATATAATATAGCAAAAAGAATAAACTTTCTATTATTTATACTTTCTGAGAAATGGTGACTTCAAGATTACATTGAGGTCTATATGAGATAATGACCACATCTGTTTCCTGAGACCCCAGGGATCAGGGGCTGAGATGAAATATCAGGTGCACACATAGATCATAGACCTTTAATATTGCAAAAAGAATTAACTTTTTATTATGTATACTTTCTGAGAAATCGTGCCCACAAGATTACATAGAGTTATATTAAAGAAAATGACCACACCAATTTCCTAAGACCCCAGGGGTCGGGGGCTCAGATGAAATATCAGGTGCACAACTAGATGATAGACCTTTAATATTGCAAAAAGAAGTAACTTTCTATCATTTATACTTTCTGAGAATTAGTGACCACAAGATTAAATAGAGTTGTATAAAAGAAAATGACCACACCCATTTCCTAAGACCCCAGGGGTCAGGGGCTTAGATGAAATATCAGGTGCACAACTAAATCATCAACCTTTAAAATTGCAAAAAGAATTAACTTTCTATCATTTATACTTTCTGAGAAATGGTGACCACAAGATTACATAGAGTTGTAAAGGAGAAAATGACCACACCCATTTTATAAGACCCCAGGGGTCAGGGGCTCAGATGAAATATCATGTGCACAACTAGATCATAAACCTTTAATATTGCAAAAAGAAGTAATTTTCTGTCATTTATACTTTTCTGAGAAATGCTGACCACAAGATTACATAGAGTTATGCAGGAGAAAATGACCACACCCATTTCCTAAGACCCCAGGGGTCTGGGGCTGTGTTAAATATCAGGTGCACACCTAGATCATAGATCTTTAATATTGCAAAAAGAATTAACTTTCTATCATTTATACTTTCTGAGAAATGGTGACCACAAGATAACATTATATGAGTTATATAGGAGAAAATGACCACACCCATTTTCTAAGACCCTGTGGGGTTAGGGGCTCAAACAAAATATCAGGTGCACACCTAGATCATAGATCTTTAATATTGCAAAAAGAATTAACTTTGTATCATTTATACTTTCTGAGAAATGATGACCACAAGATTACATAGAGTTATATAGGAGAAAATGACCACACCCATTTTCTAAGACCCTGGGGGTCAGGGGCTCAAACAAAATATCAGGTGCACAACTAGACCATAGACCAATCATGTTGCAAAAAGAATTAACTTTCCATCACCAACAGTTTCAGAGGACTGGAAACCACAAGAAATGTTTAACGGACAGACGCCGGACGCCAGACACAGGGCGATCGCATAAGCTCGACTGGTCATAGACCAGTAGAGCTAATAAAACCAGAACAACCATATAGAAAAACTCACAAAAACGAAAGAAGAATGAATATATGATTCATCGAAAAAATTATGAGGTTAACCGGATTGATAACCCCCCCCCCCCTGGTCGTCTCATACATAGAACGATTTCCGAAATATATGCTTGCAAGGTTTGATTCCAAATTCATCTTTATTAGCAGCGTTGTTTAGATGTTTAAAAGGGTGTCCAAGAACGAGAAATTCCTTGATAAAATAGATACATAACTGCTGTCAAAAAGTAAATTCCTGCAATTAGAATGTTTCCTTTCAACTATTGGACACATTTACCATGGGATGCGTAGGTCACCTCTTTATAATGATCTAAGTATATATACATTTCCTTAACTTAGGGATTAAACCAAAATGGCTACACAAATAAAAGAGTAAATAAAAAGGTATGAGAGGTATACGTCAATACTTTCATTCCCCCCATGTATGTAATTATAATATTTAGACGCCCAGTGTCTGGTTTGGGGAAATGAATGGTGCTTGATGGATGAAATAGGACTAGATTATAAGTGTAGACACAGTAGATTATATGGGGAGCTTGACCCTCTTTGATGTAAGAATTTAGAGGTGAATTAATCGCTAGTTTGGATAAGAGAAGGAGGAAACCCTATTATTTCAGACTCTTTAAGCAAAAAAGTATTATCACCATATTTCTGAAATATTTTTATATACCTCAGCTTGATAATAAAACGCTGAGTGGATCCGGTACGGAATTAATTCCGTGTCGTCGTTAGATTAGACTCTCCTTTTCATGGCGTCTAGCGTTACTATTGAGCATTACACACGGTAAATAATTAAATTGAGCATCAAAATTTTAATATTAGTCAATAAGTGACATTCCAATTTGGAACTGCTTTTCAGTGAGGATCATATACGTTTAGGTGTCAAAGTTAGTTAAAATTTATCATTCTTTTATACAATTTCATTTCATTCTGTTAGAATATAAGAGAACGTATAAATTGCATCACGACGAGACGACCATACACAGAATATGTTATGAAATACTTGATATTGACAATTAAACTTTTTGTAGTGTTTAATTTGTGTGTACCCGCCATAAACCTACTTTATTCTCATTCGCATTGGCAACTAAGAATTCTAGACATTTTACAGTATACTATTGTCATATTATACTTTATCTATATGGTTTAGGCGTATGCTCTTTGCTTTAACTTTCAGAGGTTCATGAATGAATACCTCGCCCCTTCAAGACTAACAATCAGAAAATGTTAAAATAGGTATGCCTTTAAAAATGAGCGAATTTTGTCTTTTATTGTAGAGTTATCAACGCCTAAAATGTACGAAAATGTATGTATTTAAATTGTAATTGATTACTATTGTTTTCATATTTTTGAACGATTTTTGAAGTGTTAAACTTGAAAATTCTGGGAATGGGATCATCTATTAAACTGAGCAAGCTTATTACTTGTTCGAGCCTCATTGGTGCGTCACTACATGCATTCCCCCTTTTTCAGTTCCGCTTTTTTCCACTTTAAAGTCTTCCTCTGCCGTCATCGCGTATTGTTTGTCTGCAAGATTCTTGCAATCTGAAACTGGGAGTATATCCAGTCGGATGTAACGGCATCTAAGGTATTGTTATGGACTCATGATCAACAGTCCTCAGTGAGGCTCAGACCCCATGAAAAGCATCCACTTATTTCTTTTTTTATGTAGCTACGTCAATGTTCAGTTTCCAATTTCTGTCATCAAATAAACAAAAGTAAAACAGACGACAATATTGACAGTTCGTGTTGAAATTTGTTGTATTTCCGATTAAAAAAACAAAAATATATCAAAAAATAAAATTACGATATTATAGTTATAAAAAATACCGCAAAAACGGAATAAGCGGAAAAATACCCCACAGAAAATGAAGAAAGCTGTCATATTTCAAAGATATTTATTCTTTACTGAATTCGCTATGCTTCCTTCGATAGAAACCCGTGAAAATAATTACCCACTGAAATATCATAAACGAAAGAAAAGTGTTTGAAATGCGAGAAATCATTCAAAACACTTCACGGAGCAAACAATTAAGTCCCCTTCTTGTCTCCATTTCATTGGAGAGTTCTTTTAAAATAGCTTGTCGCGCTTGTTTAATGTCAGAATTTTCAATGTATCTCAGATTTCGTCAAAGTTTTCATAATTTGATATTCAAGATCTGCCTTTGAGGGTATTATCCTGTATGTCATTAAGAACGGATGGTCATAGATAGGTATTGACAGAAGGCTACATCCTACAACATTGACCTGTGAGCCTGCATTTCTTTCTACTTTATTCGAGATTGTAATGCATTTTCCCGTTTTCATATTTCATCTTAATTCTGTAATGTTTAGCATAATTTTACATAAAAATCATGTTTGTGAAATCTACTCACTTTATCATAATTATGGTCAAAGACTTTTTTTCATTTTATCATTAATGTTTGCGTGTTAACAAATAAAAACACAAACACTAAAATACACAATTTTCGACCCCTTGGCCTTTATCAAGTGTAAAAAACGTCGATCAATTACAATTCTAAGTAAAATCTATCCTTGCTTCTGTGACGTTCATTGCAAATGTTTTACATTTGCAGCATTTGTTCATTGCAAATGTTTAACATTTGCACATGTTGTAACATTTGCAATGAACGCCAGAGAAGCAAGGATGAATTTTACTTAGAATTGTTACAGATCGTCGTTTTTCACACTTGATAATGACCAAAGGCCGAAAATAATGTATTTGAGTGTTTGTGTTTTTAATTGTTATCATCCCTTCCCTCTGGAAGAAATATTTCAATTGTTTGCGTGTTAGTTTCGAGTGATTCTTTTTTTCATGTTCACCTCTCGTTTCGTTTTTTTTTCGGGATGATGATGACGTACCCGAAACATGTATGCTTGTTGAGCTAGATTTGTCTCACTGTGGTCTCTGTTGGAAGAATATGTATCTCCGTTCTGATGTCACAGACTCTTTCTCTTTTTTCTGTCAACCTCGTCGGGGTTTTATTTTCTTCATCCTTCATGATTTTTGTCCCATACTCAATTTGAGCATTACGTTATGAGCGCGTAGTCAAACGCCAAATGTAACCTGTACTATGGAATATTCAATGAAATGTCTAAAACTGAAAAAGCGTCTGAAATATCATTCGAACACATCGAGAAACGTTGACATTCAAACAAAAAAAAATTGGAGAAGAATGACAAACGTATTATAAGGCTTTACATTATTTATTTCTTTTATTTTCCATAAATTTTAGATTAGGATATTTATATCTTGTTTTAGAAACTTTGTCTTGTAAGCAAAATTCAAATGTCAAACCATCGTGGTCTACGGTCACGTACAATGTGGGATGGATTTGTTTCTTGAGAGGATAGTTTGGAACTAAAAGGAGAACACAATTTGTCTGTAAATGGGAAAATTTTTACATTTTTAAGATAAAACGTAAATTTTTTTTTAAATTTTTGTTTCATGTGATAATCTAATTTTCGCAGTGATGCAGAACATTGCATCTTTGAATTGAGCCTTTATGAATATTGATTAAGAAAGAATTAAAAATTGAGCGAAAGATAATGACATATAAAGATAAAATTCTCTGATAATTTAATTCTATCGTCCTACCCAAAAGCTGTTAGTCATCCGATAATTGTGTCCCCGATGTTAGAGTCTGATTTGAGGCGTACATAACATTGATCTTATCTTGGGGGTCCTATTTCAGTAAAAGTTGAGGACTTGGAAGTATTGAAATATACCACAAGCCAGAGAATGGGCCTGGGTATCATATGGAATTTACTTTTAGATGGACGTAAGTGAGACGATAATATCGCAATGAATGTTTGTAGCGAATTTGTAAGATAGAAATCTTGAAAACATGATCTTGAATGAAACGCATACCTCAGCTTTGAACTAGCTGTCTCTCCAGAGTTTACCAACCTAGGACCTTGTGAAGATGACATGTTGATCCGATCTCATTGCTATCTTGTTAATTTCATCTCATCCACGAGTTTAACACCGATGGTTTAAAATATAGAAAGGCATCATCCTGTCAAATTAAAGCAAGATAGGACTTCAAGTCATCATAGCTTCTTCTCCCTTTTAGAGTCCATAGACCCATTGAGAAAGATTTGAAACAACAATTTAAAAATATTTGATTGGAAAATCATGCTTATTATCGCATTTTAAACAGAAAAATAAGAAAATTAACCAAGCACGAGAAACAATTGATGAAAAGTGATGTACAAAACGAAAACAATGTCACACAAGGGAAGCGAGATCTGGTGTCCGTGGAAGAGTCGGCATATCCTGCTGTCCAGCCCTACACTAGTAATGTGTCAAACGTGATGCTCATAGCATAAATGATTCAGCAGAGTTGAACACTTTGTTTTCCTTCAGTACATTGCCTAACATCACGATGCAAGGATTAATTTTCGTAACAATAACATCATTTGTTTTTTAAACTGCCTCGGTTTTTTGTTGTTGTTTCGTTTTGTTTTTTGGGGTTTTTTGGATGTGTTTTCTTGTTTTGTTTTGTTTTGTTTTTGATTCGATTTGTTTTTGGTTTTTGACCTTGTTTCGTTTTTGTAATTCATCTTTATGTAATAGTGGCGGATTTAGGGGGGGGGGGGGCTTTTTTCATCCAGAATTATTGATTCAGAATACTCTTTTTATGCTTAATCTTTTTACTTTTGGAAAAATTTTCGGCTCGCTTCGTTCGCCGCACTTACATACGTCTATTTTCCATCCTCACTTGCCTTCATCTTTCTTTGCTATTGTGCTTTAATGGATCCATATAAATTCAAAGTAAATCTTGAATACTTACTAAATGCTTCGAAGTTGCAATGCCCTAAACTTCCCTACCCTTCCTCTTTTTGGTCAAACAAAAGTAGAGCATGGAAAAACATACACAGAGATAGAGAAATCGTATTCTTTAGAAGAAATGTGATAATCTATTCCCATTCTATTCTTTTTTTTACTTGTCAGCTTTTCTATAAACAATTTTCTTTGAAGCTGGACTTCGCCTCCCTTCCCTTTTCTGAAATCTTAGATCCGCCACTGCTAAGTTTGAGTGACTTGATATTTTGTGTTTGATGATGGAAAGGGGTATCAGGGTATACCTGTATTCTTGCTTTTTATGCAGTAAATTAAGCAGAGCAGAGTATTTCTAGTATTTCTAATATTTCTTATTTTACCTACCAACAAAAGGCTAGAGAAACTAGCATCTAGCCGATAGAGATGTTTCAAGCCTACTTTTGAAATATAATTTTTTTCTACTTATAAAAGAAACAACTATTTTGTTTGATATACAATGCATTATGAATATTACATCAGAGAACTGTAGCGATATTTATTTTTCAATCTTTGATTGCTATTGATAAAATTTATATTTGTTTATTTTTCCGTCACTCGTTTGATGCTCATCATCATTTGGCATTGCTTCAGGGCAATAATGACGTCACGTAAGTTATCTTAATGAAACATCTGAATGAAACATAATTTCTTTTCCTAATTCATTCAACCCACATGAAATATTTTCTGATGATTTCAAGAATCATTAGAATTTGTTGTTTTGACAAGATATGATATTTATACCTCAGTTTTTGTTTATAAATAACTAATTACTACCATCACTCCTAACATTTTTGCGGATGCTGTGTATTATCCACAAGATTCTTTACTCTACAATTTGAAACTATTTTAACAACGTAAAAATACAAGGTTCCCATTAATATTCAAACATCAGTTTATTAGTCTGGTGAATCAGATGTACATATTTCATACGTCTCCGCTGGAGGCCTTTAGAATGTTAAACTTAGAATCAGTTCTTTTACAGCGCCATCATATTTCAAAGGTAGATCACCGCGTACAAACGAACTTCATGAAAAGGAAAAGGACATGAATGTGTGGCAATTACACAGTGATTGAAGTCCAAATATTTCCTAAATTGGACAAAATGAAAAAGTAACAATCAAATTATACGCGCCGTCTTGCTGTGCGTCATTTCTCAAAAAGCTTTACAGAGTGAGTACGTTGTTTGTATTGAGCCCACCTTTATCCAATATCATGCAATTTTGACGCCGCATCGCCAATTAATTTTCATACAAAATATAAATTTCTCGCTATTTTGTTGCCTTAGCGCTGGGTTAATGGGGAGAAAGTCCGACAATATAACGTAGAAGAAAAACAAAGTAGTGCCCTGATGTCGTAGGAATTCACTTGGTACCGCCCAGGTTTATATAGTACATGCGGGTCTTTCCAATATTTCAATATTTTGGTTAGAATAATGAATTTGTTTACCATCTAGCTTTGAAGCATTCAATTTTTGTTTAAATTAGTTCAGATTTTTTTTCTAAATATTATGAAATGTTATAGATAACAGTTAAAAATATTAATAAGAAATAATAAAGAAAAATGTTAAAGAAGATTAATTTTGTGACTTTTTGCTGGCTTTTGTTCCTGCAATGGTATCGCTTATGTAGTAAATATGAACTTTTTTTGTTGCTTCCTTTTGGATAACTATAAAAATCAAAATCAGTTTTATGACGTTTTTTTTCCAATTTCTAAGGCCTTATGAGAGAATAAACATAATTTAACGTCCGAGTGGGTTAATTTTTCGAAAGAAAAAAAAAAAGAAAACCAGATATGAAGAGCTGAAATTAGATATTTTAAAATTTCCCTTTCCGAAAAATTCCAGAATGTAAGTTTTTCCCGAATTGCAGATTTTTTTTTTTCATTTGAAAATGAACAACGTTTTAAGCATATAGCCAGATCTTTGTCTGTCGGTGTGTATATAAAAATTAATTCAAGATGAACCTTAACAAACCGGAGACTTGTGAACATTTTTTTTTATTATTCTAATGCGCAGATTTAGAAAGATGGTACATGTAATTTAGTCCCAACCCTCCTCAATATCTTAATTTACCAATATGTATAGGGTTTATTTGCTCTTTGTTTTTTTTTTATAATTTTCCCAAAATAATTGGCGGGGGACATACCCTTTTCTAGCGGAAATACTCACCATTTCCAGACAGATCTTTTCAACAAGCATATACCAAATTGGATGAGTTTTTGATTAATAGTTTGAGTAACATCACTGATAATATAAACGACTTACACAAAAAACTGAGAGACAGTATGTTTACTACACGTATATTGTGGACATTACTGGCCTCCGGACCTCCTCATTATCAAATCATAAAGAGGTCCGTTTTTGTGACCTCAGTGAACTGTCACACGTCCTTTGACCGCAACTTCATCATTCAAAAACGCTTGTCACAATCCTCAAATATACATGGTGTAGCGGTCACTTAATGAGAAGTTTTTGCACTTATAATGACGAAGAACAAAATTAAGGAAAAAACCCACACAACTAATTTTTTTCAAATTTTGACGAAGAACAATGCTTTACGCATTGATAGAGTTTCCGTCCATTTTTTTTTCTGGTGATACCTGCATTAACAGACATCGAAAAGTCGCTGTATGTTACTGAATATCTACCCACGGCCTTTATCTTTAGAGTTTCACACTGACCTACTGAGAAGAAGGTACTACACAGAGGGTCTTGTTCAAAGGTCAAGAGCTTTAATTGCTTGGGTCCTTTCACTCTTCTTGAATAATTTCTGATGACAATAAAT
The DNA here is from genome assembly GCA_028142955.1 of Pinctada fucata. Classification (NCBI taxonomy): domain Eukaryota; kingdom Metazoa; phylum Mollusca; class Bivalvia; order Pterioida; family Pteriidae; genus Pinctada; species Pinctada fucata. The sequence continues at coordinate 50,053,650 of AP027105.1, forward strand.
ACATAAATGAGTTAATACATAAACGAGTTAATACATAAATGAGTTTAATATACACAGCCAATTGTGCCTCATATGAAATTCATGTGAAATTTACATGAACTTTACATGAAAGTTCACATGAAATTTATGTGAAACGAGCACGAACATGAAATTTACATGAATTTTTTCACATGAAATTCATGTGAAGATTTTTACATGGATGTTATGTGAATTCAGTTTCCTGTGAAGGTCACTTGGAAAAATTCATGTGAAATTCATGTGAAGGAAATTTATGTGAAATTCATGTGAAATATTTTTCACATAAATCTTATGTGAAATTTACATGAATTTTACATGAACTTTCATGTGAAATTTACATGATGCTCATTTCATATGAATTTCATGTGAGGCACAATTGGCTGTGTAAATGAAAATTTCTGGATCAAGAAATGGTCTTCTCTTTATTCTATATCAGCGTGTAATATGTTTTCAAGGATACAGATTTTCCTGTGACCTTGATCTTTGACCTTTTGACCCAAAAATTAATGGCAAGTTTCATGATTATAGGTGCAATACAGGCTCAAAAATGGTCTGGAAACCATTTTCAATTACCTAAGTCCTGTGACCTTGATCTTTGACCCCTAAATCAAAAGTGGTCATTTTCTATTCACTGGAAACATTTCTGGCAAGTTACATGATTACAGGTGCAATACAGGCTCAAACTCAGTCGGGAAACCATTTTTAATCATCTTAGTCCTGTGACCTTGACCTTTGACCTTTTAACCCCAAAATTGATAGTGGTCATCCTTGATCCATGGGAAACATTTCTGGCAAGCTTCATGATTATAATTGCAATACAGGCTGAAATATGGTCCGGAAACCACTTTCAATCATCGGAGTCCTGTGACCTTGACCTTTGACCTTTTGACCCCAAAATCAATAGGGGTCATTCTTGATTCATGGGAATCATTATTGGCAAGTTTCATGACTTTAGGTGCAATACAGGCTAAAATATGGCCAGGAAACCATTTTCAATCATCAGAGTCCTGTGACCTTGACCTTTGACCTTTTGACCCCAAAATCAAAAGTGGTCATTTTCTATTCACAGGAAACATTTCTGGCAGTTACATGATTATAGGTGCAATACAGGCTGAAATATGGTCCGAAAACCATTTTCAATCAACAGAGTCCTGTGACCTTGACCTTTGACCTTTTGACCCCAAAATCAATAGGCTTCATCCTTGATTCAAGGGAAACATTTCTGGCAAGTTTCATGATTATAGGTGCAATACAGGCTGAAATATGGTCCGGAAACCATTTTCAATCATCCGAGTCCTGTGACCTTGACCTTTGACCTTTTGACCCCAAAATCAATAGGGCTTATCCTTGATTCAAGGGAAACATTTCTGGCAAGTTTCATGATTATAGGTGCAATACAGGCTGAAATATGGTCCGGAAACCATATTCAATCATCTGAGTCCTGTGACCTTGACCTTTGACCTTTTGACCCCAAAATCAATAGGGCTCATCCTTGACTAATGGTGAGTAAGTGTATGAAGTTTCATTGTTATAGCCTCTTTCGTAGTTGACTTATAGTCCGGAAACCAATTGTTGACGCCCTCCCGCCCGCCCAACCGCCCGCCCAGACGCCCGCCCGTCTCACATCAAATTAAGAGCCGAGTTTTGCAACTCGGCTAATAAATATGAATCTGAACTTCCTTACTGTCTAGGGACAGACATATAAGAGTTGAAAAAGTATGATAAAGGATAGATCTACATATGAAAGATAAGAAATTGTATCATGGTGCCACGTATACTCGTGATCCTATATCCTTTAGTAAATACCGACAGTTCTTGTCTGGAAAATACAGAGAATTATTCTTGACCGAGATTACTGATAAGGAAATGGACTATTTTCCTTCCGTGTGCTGTCTGGTTGAAATAAGTAAATAGATAAATTTAACAGTGGTACATAGAATGTGTCACAACAGGAAGTCATTTCTAGGAATACGGGGTAAATCAAAAATGTCAAGGATACGCAAATTTGCTGTATCATCCTAGGTAGGAAGAGAAAATCAGCACAGGGCTCTTGCAGGGATGTAGACAAACATATTCATTTCACCAAAAGGACATTCTTAAGTCTGGACTTTTATAAAGAAAGGATGGGCTCTCCAACATGACTCGGTTACAGCACCCACAGCAAAACACCCGAAACGCCCCCTGGAAAAAAAAAACACAGATTACACATACACAGCTAAATGGAAAAACACAGATTAGACATACACAGCTAAATGGAAAAACACAGATTAGACATACACAGCTAAAGACACAAACTGGACCGGTAACAACAGATACGACATCAAAACACCACACACAAAAGACAACACAAACCAACCAGACATCAAAACACAAAAGACAACACAAACCAACCAGACATCAAAACACAAAAGACAACACAAACCAACCAGACATCAAAACACCACACACAAAAGACAACACAAACCAACCAGACATCAAAACACCAAACACAAAAGACAACACAAACCAACCAGACATCAGAACACCAAACACAAAAGACAATACAAACCAACCAGACATCAAAACACAAAAGACAACACAAACCAACCAGACATCAAAACACCACACACAAAAGGCAACACAAACCAACCAGACATCAGAACACCAAACACAAAAGACAACACAAACCAACCAGACATCAGAACACCACACACAAAAGACAACACAAACCAACCAGACATCAAAACACCAAACACAAAAGACAACACAAACCAAACAGACATCAAAACACAAAAGACAACACAAACCAACCAGACATCAAAACACCAAACACAAAAGGCAACACAAACCAACCAGACATCAAAACACAAAAGACAACACAAACCAACCAGACATCAAAACACCAAACACAAAAGGCAACACAAACCAACCAGACATCAAAACACCAAACACAAAAGACAACACAAACCAACCAGACGAATGGGCAATCTGTGCCGACTTGTCACGACCATCTGTCATGTTAGTAGCAAATTGTGTAGTTATGCGAATTACGTGCGGATACCTCGATCCTCCCCACTTTTCCGGTTACCCAGAGGCCTCGAAGAACTCACAATTGTTGTGTTTAATAACCTCATCATTGTAAGGTGACCATACAAATAAGACAGACAAACTCAGGGGCCCAAGTAATATACATATGTGATTTGATGTAGAAAAAAAGAGTCAATGCTCTACCGGACGGTGCAAGCAATCACCCGAGGGGTCCGAGAAGCTGAGAGGTTTGTTTCTTAGATTTCAAGAAATTTCATTAAAGCGAAAATCTTGACCTACATTTTTTGGTAATATGGAAATTTCTACTGGGAAAATCCAAAACATAAGTACACATATGTTAATATATCACATACCGGATTGGTTGAGATATGGAAATATCGCATGACGGTATCCTTGGAAAATTTACTTTGTCGAATCCATAATACTCTCTTTTATCATACATATTCTCATGAATCAATGTTTGCAATTTTGATATTGAGGTCCAAAATGGTGTCCCTGTGTTTGTAATGCTTGCTTTGTTGAGTATAAATTCTTGCGGATAAAAGGGGTAGGGCCACGAAGCCCGACATTGGCCTTTATTTTGATAAATTTTGAACATTGCACTTCATAGAATTTTTAAGTGTTATTTGACATTTTGAAACGTTCTCTACTGAATCACGAATCTACTTTTTGTAAACATTGCCTTTATCAACATCTTTTAGCCCTTTGAAAACACCAACATAGGTCATATTCGGCGAAATTGATGCAAAAAGTCAATATTTCTATTAAATTAGCAATGACCGCATGCATTAACTATGATGGAAAATTTATATGTGAAAGATTATCACTATATCCTCTTGTCATAAAAGTTTTATCTTAGTTAACGCCGTCTTCCACCGCAACGTCATAGGTTCCTTCCACTACTTTCCACTCTCAATATGACCTTGCCTTCACCCCTTAGGTCCCATGTATTTTTCAAATTAATTAAAAAGGAAATTACATAAATTCAGATTGAAGATAGGGATAAAGTTAGAATAACTGTTCTAAATTATGGCGCCAAAAATTAAAATGGCATTTGTTGTTTTCCGACGTCATTAAACTACAATGACGTGACGTCATAATAGGGCCGCCGACAGAAATCCTGTCGAAACTGGGGACCCCATTCGGATCAGCCTCGACCTTTTCCTTCGAAAAAAGACTCGGACGTCAGACGGCGCCATTTTAAAAATAGTTCCCCGTCGATCTATTAGTTTTGTTATATTCTATCATGAAATACAAATTCCAACACTGGATCGTAAATGACAAATATGTTACTCACAAAATTACTCACTCAAATTGAGCAATTTTAAATGATGAAAAATTGCCTTTTTACTTTTACATCGATTTGATGTAAAACCTTCCACCATTGGCATCCGAGTCTTTTTATGCCGTTCAAATAAAGGGCGAGGGGATCCGAATGTGGGGACCCCTGATTCCAAGGGTACTTTGCGATGAAGCGTCTGGCGGAATGCGATGAAACCCTTGGTGCACCAAGATGAGTTAACGCATGCGGCCACATTGAATTCTACGACAAAAGACAAAATTCCTAGCAATTTTTGCCATATTTTGTCAATAACGTCAAAATGACGTCACTTCATGACGTCATTACAGGTAAATGGCACATTGTTTGGTGATATTATTCTTTTCATGAAAAGCGGTAAACATTCGTGTATTTTCATGAGAGATATCAAGTATTCCTCATGAAATTTATTTTAAGAGAAAAATCAAGGGCCGATTTAGGGGTCTCGTGGCCCTACCCCTTTCATTCTTATATGTTTCAAGAACAGGGTTGTCAATAGTTAGAAAATCACCCGAGTACCTAGAGGTACCATCATCAAGTTTTCATTGGTTTTAAGTTATCCGTTGTACAATACGGTCATTTTACATAGCGTTTTAATCATCTCCATTGTAAGGTTTGGTAAATTTTATGCCTGGTAAGGCACTATCAACTATATATTTTCTGATAATGATGCCCTGAGTACAGATGTAAGTCTCAGAGGTCTTTAAAAAGATCAAAGGGGAAAACTCTTGTACAACTTTGTTTATATAGAGAAATTAGACAATTTTTAAAAATGCTTCATCCTTTATTCCCCCTTGTTTTTCTAGCCCCAGTCCCAGAATTATTATTTCTGAGCAGTGGGCATTATAACCTTTCAGATAAAATATAGTTTATAGTACCTTACCAGGCATGGAAAAATGCCCAGTAGTAAATCGGATACTTTAAAGATATTTTATATCTGCAACATAGGCGTAGATTAAGTTCCCATAGGAGTTGTCGATATTTTCACCAAATCTAAAAAATATGTTGTCTAAGGGAAAGACATGCAATACACAGGTCACTACATGTCAACGATTTGTATAATTTGTATAGAAACCCTTTGATTCAGATGTACAAATATACGTTTTCCCCTCTCGATCAAATTACCATTTTAATAAGTTAAGACATCGTTCATTTATTTTGTTACAAGAATTTGTGATTGTATTGTTGGAAATATTACAAAAATAACTCTGAACTTCTGTTGAAATTCTGACCAATACATGCAGCATAGTAATTTCACAACCAGCTTTTTATGGCCGGTGACACAATGAACAAAATAAGGAGGATCAGATGCAACAAAGAAGACGGGAGTCCGACCACCTGTCCTCTCTGAATGTCTGTCGGACTCCTCGGGTGATTACATGCTCCATCCGGCAGAGTACGCGCTCAGTGTTTTTCGTAAGCCCTTTGTTTTTTTTTTTAAATATCCATTTACATATTGTTGTACTTCGTGTTACTTTGAATTTTGCTGTCTTGTTTGTATGGTCATCTAATGGTGAAGATGCCTTCATACCGAACAATTGTGCGTTCATCGAGACCACTGGTTAACCGGACAAATGATGGGGTTGTGCGTACGCAATCTGGATAACCACACCATTTGCTAGTATATAATGTGGCAGATGGCCTTCCTAAGTTGGCGCTAATTGTCCATTTGTCTCGTTGGTTTATGTGTTACCTTTTGTTCATTGCTGTCATATTTGGTGTTCCCTGTCCCTTTTGTGTCTCTTTTTGTACGTGCTTGTCTGCGTTGTGTTTTGGTATGGGGATGTATAGATATTATTTTGTCTCTGCTTTGTATGTTTAATGCTAATCTTCGTTTGAGTGCTTTTTTTCTAGGTTGTTAGAGTTGTTTGTTTTAAGATAAAGAAGATCCTGACAGCAATCTCAACAGCACTCACAATAGAGCACCAAATGGAGCATCGACGGACCCCTAGCAAGCTAGAGGTGGGACGAGGTGTCCGGGAGGAGTAAACATCCCCTGTTTGGCTAGCCGCAAGTGATGTACATGTATATCGCAATTTTGTAATCCTTTGTTGTGTGTGTTCCGCTGTGCTGGTTATGGTGTAGTTTGGTTGGAGACTTTCCGTCTCATTATATCCTTAAGGTGAATACCACATCTCAACCTTGGTGATATAGGATAGATATAATTATATCGAAATTAAAATTACGATGTACATGACACAAGGTATTCCCTACAGAAAAAAAAATCGAAAGAAAATTGGTCATGGTACTTCAAGCTTTTCTGCTGTAGTTGGAAACTCCCGCGGCATCAAATTAAATTATCAGTCCTTTATATTTTCCTTCCATAAAAAGAACATAATATTTTCCCTTGGTCCAGTCTTCTGGTTACAAACATTTACGGGCTTGTTTTATGACTTGATACTAGAAACAAAATCCCCATATAAACTTGTGAAACATTCATACTTGCTTATTTTCCAGCTATTATTCTTTATCAATAGAGTCATGTCCAAAAGTTATATGCCCTCATTAAAATATGTAAGATGTCTAAAATATCTGTATCCCTTCATGCCATAGGGAACCCGATCTACATGCTGAGACAATTTATTAACATTTTATGATCTTTGCTAGTAGCTTATTCCACAGTAAATGTCCCATTTCGTTTTTGTGGTACCGTGGATTTACGTCTTTACGTCTTGCCTTTTAATAAACTTGTTTAACCTGATTTCTTGCCTTGGCATGGGGATATAGTAACCTCAGGGTATCGTTCTCTTTACCAGGGTCCTATTTCCTTGTTGAGCTGTTGTGGGTGTCACGCCGAGCAAATGACTGGGTACTAACACTGTTTATTGTGAAATGTGTCGTCCAGGTTCATCTAACTCGTTACTTATTCTGAAATAAGGCTGTTCATGCCCTTGTGTCGGGTACATAAGTAACAATTACTAGAAATAGACGAAATGAAAGTCCTTATCTGTATAGTATATGGGGAAACTTTCATTTTTCAGTGTTATCAGTTCATTCAGATTGGGAGGATATCCCCAACATGATGCCGTTGTAGTGAGCACAGCGGAACAAACACACATACGACGAGAAAAAAAAAGAACTCACAGATACAACGGGAACAGTCGTATCACATCATTAAAACTTGATAACGTTCTATATTTCTGTTGTAAAAATGAATTTCTCTGTAGGTTCCATCACTGAAAATAATAATTGCTGCGCTGCACAGATTCAAAACGCTTCAAGTAAATACGAATAAACAAATAAAAGCTGTCAAAAGTCCGAAAATAGGCAAAATCTAATACATGCAAATTGTTTGCATGGTTTATCATCTTTACGCGAAAAACAACAAATAAATATAACCTTGAAAATAAGGGGAAGTAATAGCCAAAGCTTCCTTTCAGCGACAAAAGGAATGGCATGACTTTTGGGGATCGACAAATCTGTTCATCACAAGTTTCTATGTTCTTTTTGAAATTGTTCTGGTTTTTAAAATCTCCCTGTTATCATTTTTGAATGACTTTCACCATCCTCTACTCATTGCAGTCGCAACCATGTAGTGTCCCACTGTCTATAGCAATCAAACACTGGCATCTGAAAGTATTCATTGCCCTTAGTTCGATCAAAATCATTTCCGAAATATAGTTAAACATGAAGACTACTTTAACTGAAGGATCAAATAAAACCCGATATGTTTCTCATCGTCAGTATGTTTTATCAGAGCCTTCTTTTCCGTCTTAAATAACGTATGTAGTATGTCCCCAAGGTTCTGGAACCGATAACGGTCCAAGATCATAATAAGAATCCGTATCGCATTAAAAGTTTCTTGTACTTTAAGCTACCTTAAAAACTTATTTAAAAAACTTAAGAATTCCTGTTACAAAACGGGTATGGAAGATACTTAGTAAGAATTCCAAACTTCACATTACATAATTTAAAAAATTCAAATGGTGATAAACACTTCAACGTGACAAAGAACGGATTACTTGTACCTACATTCCTTTCATCAGGAGGTCGGAGTTTGTTTTTTGCTAAACAAAAGTGGTATAATATTATCTCTGAATCAAGGACATAAAAATACTGTTATGGCTATTTGCTTACTTGAAGATATCCATATCATCGTCGTAGACTTTGAAGTAAATTACACGGAATAAATATTCATAATGTAAAAACTTCTTGGTTTAAAATATCGACTTAATGTAATGAACATTAAGGGTATCATGCAGATTCAAGGTACAAGATATTGACTTCACATAATTTCCCTGGATACACAAATCTACTCGTTAACAAAAAAGTGAAAACAATCACTCTACGTACAGACGGGTTAATGCAAGGGTAAACAAAAATTATGTAACAACTCTTCATTCAAAGCGACTTGCTCAGAGCAGACAGCATTGGAGGGTCGTCGTGTTGTGCAACCTAATTTTGACTAATCTTTCCGAGGGTCAGAGATCGCAGCCGCATTCTCTATGTGGGTGGATATGCTTTACCCGGCGAGGCAATGCTACCAAGAAGTTCAGCTTAGACTTGGTGCCTTTTTCATTCATAAGAATTAAGGATTTGCAGGGTACACTAAATAATCTCGCTCGACACTTGTACAAACACAAGGTCCCTGTCTCTGACCCATTTGGTGCCATCCACTAACTTCCTATGTAGGTTCTTAAATCATGTATACACTAACCAATCCTGGTCTTCATCAACATCGTATAACTCTTTTTAATGAAGAATTTAGTCAAGGTGCAATATTTGTATTTTAAAGTCCTGGCGACTCTGCGACGTTTATTTTGTAGAAGTAAGTGACACTTGAATTTAATAAGTTTCACTATGTAGAAGAGAGGTTAAAATTAAGGATCCATCATATATGTTAAGACTGAAGCTATAATGAATAGTTATAAAATTATGTCTTTTAAAAAGAGATCATGGGATGCATTTTTTTCAACAGATTTGCATTTGAATTGATTTACGAATCACTTATTCATGAGAGAATAGCTATAATTATTCAATCGAATTATGTAGATTCTTTTTCTTTGAAGTATAAAATATATAATTATTGACAGCTATTCCTGGAAGCCTTTTCATTGATAGAAATCTTTGGAGCACTCAAAAGCATGTTTTTGTATCAGTTACGTTTGTTACAATGCCATCGCTCAGAATTAAAGATAACTTTCAAAGTTTATCTCAACGACGATTTACATATTTTCCTACACTTTCGTAATTCTGTCCAGGATAACGGTTTAGATTGATAACTTTGTCTCTTGATATTTTTTTAAACACGTCCCTTTGGTAAATTAGTATAGTCATAAATCTGATAAAGAATAATAAGAAACATAAATCAGAATTGATTGCCCGTCCTTGTTTGATTAGTTTTCGCGCAACTGACTAATTAGAAGAAAAGTGGTTAAGAGTGCAAAGTCACTGCACTCAAGTAATCTCATCACCTACTCACCAAGAGCCCCGATCAGAATTCATAATATACTATATTTACTGTTCATACAAAATATTTGCGGTCGGAAATTGATTAGCATTTCATTCTATTTTTTTAAATACCACAGAGAAGCGGAGACATGTATATTCCCATAGACGGCTGGTATTTGTACCATCATATATGCTAATCTATGATCAACAGGTTCAACATAATGATATCTTATCCCTACCTGGGTATTGTTCGTACACACTCGCTCTTGAATGTGTGGTAATTAAACTGTGATTTATCATGGAACGCGCACCCCTACGAGTATCATTTATGCACCTATCAGCTTTACATTTACCGGAAACTGACAGAAAATTAGTTTTTAATTTCTTAAAATGTTTAAGTAACTCCATTTGTATTTTCTGTATTCAAGCACCGAAAAAATATATGGATATATATAGAGAGTGGGGCTGCATTGTCGTTGACTTTATACAGATCAAACGGTACTTGCAATCCGTACATGTTATGTTCTCCTACAAATGACCAAATGCAAAAGGAGACAATTAACGACTCAGTTCTAAGGCGACATTGTCTTCACGTAGGAGAGCGTAGGAACGCAGAATTTCAAGAAAAGGAAATGACATGAAAATTGTAACACAGAAAGCGATATTGTCTTCACGTAAATTGTGAAGGCATTTAAGTAGAAAGTGAGACTGTCTTCACGTACAGGAATTGATATGAAAAAACACAGAAAGCGAGACTGTGAAAAATTGTAAAGGCATTAAAGTAGAAAGCGAGACTGTCTCCACGTACAAGAAATGATATGAAAATTGTGAAGGCAGTAACGCAAAAAGTGAGACTTTTTTCACGTAAAGAGGAAATGATATAGAAATTGTGAAGGCATTAACGCAGAATGCGAGACGGTCTTCACGTAAAAAATATATGAAAATTGTGAAGGCAATAATGATGAAAGCGAGACTGTCTTCACGTAAAAGAATTGATATGAAAGTTGCGAAGTTATTAAAGCAGAACGCGAGGCTTTCTTCACGTAATAAAAATGATATGAAAATTGAGCTGTCTTCATGACAAGAAATGATATGAAAATTGTGAAGGCAATAATGATGAAAGTGAGACTGTCTTCACGTAATAGAAATGATATGAGAATTATGAAGGCATTAACACAGAAAGCGAGACTGTATTCACGTGAAGGAAATGGTTTAAAAATAGTGAAGGCAATAACGTAGAAAGCGAGACTGTCTTCATGTAATAAAAATGATATAAAAATTATAAAGGAAGCGAGACTGTATTCACGTAAATGGAATTATATGAAAATTGTGAAAGCAATAACAGAATGCGAGACTGTCTTCATGTAAAGGAATTGATGTGAAATTGTGAAGGCATTAACTCAGAATGCGTGATAAAAAAAGAGAGGATAATGACGCACAAAGCGAGTTTCGCTATCGAAGCAGACAAGAAAACAATATTTCCTTTAATAATCTCAAAGTTGCACTGAACGAAAGAGAGAGAGAGAGAAAGAAAGAAAAAAAGAGAACTTAAAAAAATAAAATAAAATAGAAATAAACAATGAAACAAACTCTGATTTATGGAATCCCTGAACCGACATGCGTTTTGTCCTTTGCTTTTTGTCTCACCTCCTTATAAGGAGCTCACCTCCTTATAAGGAGGAGGAACACCACTTTTGTTAAATTCAGACACATTTAAATCAAGTGGGAGGGTTTGCTGCACTGATTACCCAGATAACCCAGCCATCTGCACTGCAGAGACCAACTTCCTTTTTTAAAATTAAAATTCACAGAAATGAAAATAAGCGATAACCAAAGAGTGAATGAAGTGATTATCGGACACACATGTAATTGTCAGTTTGTTTATTCCTCATAAGCCGGATGTTCGCTGACAATTGCCTTTTAATGTAAAACGAAATTTGTGCATAGCGCAAAGTGAAAAGAGCAAAAGGCAAATATCAAAACGCAAAAGCAAAAGGCAAAACGAAAAAGCAAAGAGCAAAAATCAAAGAACACTCTTCTCCTCCTTGTGTCGTTTTCATGCCTAATATGTCAGTCAACGAATAAGATTGGTCAATTGTTGATGACGGACAGACTGGTTGTCCTAGGGACCGTTATTCAACGGAAAAAAACCGCAAAGAGCAAAACGCTAAAAGCAAAGGGCAAAACGCATGTCGGCTCAATGTTTCCAACTGATTCATCTCACTTTATTAAGCAGGCTTGATTTTGACACAATAAAAGTGTACATACGCACTGGAGTCATCTCGATGATAAACATTTTGTCCCGTTCAGAATCAATCATCTTTCACTTTATTTTGGCTCTACAGTAAATAAAAAAATACTCTTAGATAAATTGCCCCGAGTACCACAAGAAAATAATGACAAATAGACAAGATAAATTGTCAGAGTGGCTTATGTTACGGGTTTACCGACTAACATCGTCACTGAGGAAGTTCTACGGTCGATACCGGGAACACGTCATACACTATAATGTCCCATTGTCCAGAATGGTGGATGATATTCCGTCTTAGACCATTTGTGCCATAGAACCACAAAATATGCCTATATCTTTCGAAATGGAAGTAACAGGATGCGACAATTCTATTAAATAGAAGCAACGGGCGTTGCATGTAAGCGGGAGATGCTGACTCTTCCTGGGCACCTGGTCTCACACCAATATTGGGAGTTCGCTTCTTTTCATGTGCTGGGGGTTTTTGTTTGTTTGCTTTGGTCCCTGTTTAATCCTGATTTTGTATGCCTTCAGTTTATATGATTTTCTGAATTATCGATTTTGTACTGTGTATGGAGATATGGTCATTATCCATATTTGTCACAACTATTCGATTACATGAAAATTAATTCCATTTACTAAAAGAAGGGTTTCCTTATAAATCAAACGTATAGAAGACTGCTTCGAAATTACCAAAACTCATTTTCTATAAAACAACCTAATTCAGTTTAAAAACAAAACAATCAAGAGAGGAATCAAACCGATCCAATACAGCCATGTCGAATAAAAAATAAATAAATAATGATTATGACAGATAACCAGATAATGATGAATAGGAATGAAATTGACGTACATGTATTTAGGAGGACGAAAGTCTGGCAAAGGTCACACGCGACGACACTTTTCCTAGTGACCTTTTGTGACTATTATGTAACTATAAGGAACATCGTCATGATTGAGTCCATGATTATGTATCATATTGCCAATTTTCGTTTGAAATACTTGAGAAAATTACATTGTTAGGTGTTAAAATTATACTTTAATAACAAATATTTGATATAATTTTAAGCCCAGACACCACAAAATGACTCTTAAAACAATTGTGGCTTTTTGAAATTATTAGTGTCAGTTTCGTATTTCGTCATCCAGTCTAGTAATGTCCTTCACCACTTAGATTTGCTTTTCAGTCTAGTTTTAGAGTTCAAGAACCAGATTATATTTCTTATGGGTGCATTTTGCATGGGCGGTGTTGTCTTGTCTTAATTTCCCGGTTTCTCTTGCTTCCTTTCGTAATAAAAGGTCTTTCCTGTTTTCCATATAAGTAAAATGAATTGAGATAGTTTTAAATTCAATAAAGATTTAAATATTTGATCGATATATATAATACTCTGTCCAGATGTACGAAGTTTACACTGAAAAGATTCTATCAAGGGTGAATGACAAGTCAAGGAAGTGACCAAACTAAATGGGGACAGCATGACAACAAACACCGAATCCAAGCCCACAAAATTCTCAATGAAAGCGAACATACAAGATGTGTACTATGCCAAATTTGATAATTCCACCATGTCTTTTTCTGAATGAGTAGACACTTTGACAATGATGTTTTCCCCGGCTCTTCTCTCGTGAGAACTGTCAGAGTCACGCCCTGTTTGGGTCACAATATTGAGCACATCTTATGGGCGACTTATTGTGGATAAACCTCTCTGTCACCACCATCCGGGCAGATAAAGGCAATATGATGTCGCTTTACGCTCTGATGACCACATGCTGCCGATTCTGAATTTTCAATCGTCCGTGTGGTCCCTATGAATAGCCCTTTCTGCGGTTAATGTGAAACCACAATGAAATAAAGAAGATAAGATTCAATATCCTTTCTCAGGAGCAATCACTCCTACATTGTGCGGACTCACATCAATCCAGTACAAAGTTACACTCAGTACGTACTATATGGAAAGTCTCTACCTATACGTTGAACTTTTTTTATTTAAAAAATGCACTTGATTTGTCGTGTTATTTTGAGAAACACTTTGGAGTAAGGACTGTTTTTAATAGTGAGTCTATAGAGACTATATATAGAAAATCAGTCAAAAGCCTCAATCGGGAAGTTGTTAACGGAATGAAATATGGGATACTTCTGTCATGCACACTCTCATTTTTTTTTAAATAAGCATTTAGTGCGTATACGTAATCTGAAATGGAAACATAAGTACTAAAGTTTTGATTTTTGTTTGGTATTACATTTCAAAACAAAGAACAGGCAAGCTGTGTATACTAAGTATGAGTACTAAATAGTATAAATCTAACCAGAAAGGTGACATAATGGTCCACTTTACACACAGACAACCAAGTACACCGGAGCAGGTAGCATTGTTTGTTTTAACAAACTCATCATTTGTATGACAAAGTGTCTGACTAATATTTCCGTTGGAACATTATCAGGATATTATGTGTTCCTCAAAAATATTTATTGAATGAGGAGGTAATAAAATCCACGATTGCTTCATCACGTAAATAGACACATTCATCATTTACAAATTAGTTCCCAATCAGATTTCATTCAGACATATTCAGACAGTGACAATTAAAATGATGAGTAACAATTATGAGTAACAATATGTATAGTGAATAACAAGATATATATCACTGGGTAATCTGAAATCTAAGAAAAGTGCTTTACGGTGCACAATTATATGCACCGTCATTGTGCGAAACATATTTGCTTGAAAAGATGGATTTGTCTTCAAGTGCGAGTTCAGGCAAAGAATTCTAGGAAGAAAATTCAAAGAGGACAAGGCAGCTTTGCTCCAGGGACTAAAATATTATAGCTTGAAACTTGAAAGGGTGGATCGGTCTCGAGTTCTATCCTTAATGCCTCACGCGTCTTTTAAGGAAAAGTTGACAAGAACATTGGAAATAAGTAAAGATAATTTGGACAACGAACGGCATAAAAATTAAGGAAAACACACAAAATAAAATCCTATTATTTCAACCACGTATGATAAAGCGTGAACAAAAGCATGAGGACTGAGATCATGCGCCACGGTAAGAGTAAAGATCTCCTGCTTGCTTAGGATATCCGCCACTTTTAAAAGTCTGGCTGATGCATTTGAATCGGGGGATAACAAATAAATATCAAAGAAGTACCCATCAGTTATTCAGCCTCAAATCAAAACGGCAAGGCAAAATAATAAGAATTTCCATTTGAACTGTTGCGAACATCGGAATAGAGTACCGAGGGAGAGTCAGCGTATCCTGTTTTTATGCAACACCCGTCGCAATAGTTCCATGAAAACATGTCAAATTCGGTGATTGATGTATGTCTTGTTTAGGCATGGTCCATTTGATACTCAGGGGGGGGGGGGGGGGCTTGGGTTTTTTGTCGGAGCAAGATTATTTTTTTCGCCCCGGACCGGGGCAAAATTATTTTTTTCTGGCAAAGTTGGAGCAAGGAATTTTTTTTTAACAAAGTGATGCGCATATTAAGAATGTTTGTGTTTTATCAATAGAAATTATTTATATTTTTACTCAAAACTCTAAATATTAATATATTAGTTTATTTTGATGCAAGTCTTCAATTCACTTTTAAACAGAGAGATAAAAGATTTTTACAATACAATTCTCAATATTTTATATAAGGTACATGTATATAACATGTATAAGAGGGTCTGAGGGGAACTTCTCCTAGACATTTTTTTAAATGTTACTAAAAATTGTAAATTGGTGAATAACTGAAGTTCTCCTTCCAATCTTACAAGAACATGACTCTATGAGATACATGCAACGTGTATTAACAGCAATACATAAATATTGATCATATATTTAAGCTTTTAAGGAAGCCCTTTTTATTCACATACATATATAACTTTTGATATCTTCAAATATCTGAAGTTAAAATGCTATTAGTAAATAATGTCTTGATAGAAAAGTATGGCAAGCAAAGCAAGCCAAAAACTTTTGATACAATTTGAAAAATGCGGCGAGCGAAGCGAGCCGGAAAATTTTCAAGAATTTTGGAGAAAGTTTATGGTAATTCTTCAAATTCAGATTATTTGTAAGAGCAAGATTATTTTTTTCTGTCACACCACAAGCAAATTTATTTTTTTCATCAAAATTGAGAGCAAAATTATTTTTTTCGAAAAAAACCCAAGCCCCCCCCCCCCAGAATATCAAATGGACCGTGCCTTAGTCATGTTGACAGCAATTCAATCGCAATCAAGAATGCCACTGATCATTCTGGAAAGAGGGATCTCATATGCTTTTATAAGATCCCATTAGCGACCGAAGATATTTCAGTCGTTGTGTAATAAAAGCCTGAACCAGTAGCTTACTTGCAAGCCGTCTAGCTCTAAGTATGAAATCGTCATATTTAGAACATGCCCTGGTGTACCGAAGTAGCTAAAGCCGCGTTAACACTTGGTCAAAGTCCGTCAAAAAAAATTTGGTCAAAGTTTTCTTGGACAAAGTTGTCCGTTTACACTATCAAAGTTCTTTGAGCGACTTGTACATGAAAACGTGGCAAATATGCACCAAAACAGAGATGGATCCTGTAAATACTGAGAATATGTTTCATTAAAAATTTAAAATAATGTTTGTAGTTGTTCATTGGGCCATATGGAACAATTCAGCACTAGCTCGAGGCTTTCAAAACAAAAAACGTAGATGGAATTCACTGCATTATATCTTTTGTCTTTGTCGCTTTATTCTTTACTTTTAACGCCCTAAATTTCTTATATTTCTTTCTTCGATACTTAAAATACTTCTGACATCATTTTGAATCTCAATTCTAATTGGTCGATTCCCGTCAAAGTCCGTCAAAGTTTCAAGAAAAATAGGATGGAGTTCTATTCCATCAAAGTCCATCCAAGTTCTTTGACGGACTTTGATCAAAGTTTTCTTGGATCGTTTACATTATCAAAGTTAGCGTCAAAAACTTTGTACAAGTAAACTTTGATAGTGTAAACGGGGCTTAAGAAACAAAAGCAAAAACGCCATAAGCAGGAGAAGACGGGATGTTGCTAAACTCATGAAAGTGGACAGTGAAATCAGTACGGTGTTTTGCTGAAATGTAGATTTAATCATTAATGCTTTACACTTATTTTGTTCTGAAAAATGATAATAATGAAGTTATGTACTGAAATACGATAACATCTCTTTGTCCATACAGTGTTGATAGACATTTCAGATGAGAACCATAAAAATGTCGAATTTGATGCATTTGATGCATTCTACGGTTTCGAACTTTTCAGTACGGTAAAAAAGCAAACAAGAAAATTTCTTCTTTAATGGTTTTTGTCCCTGGGCGCTCGATCTCATCTCCATTTGGGATTCACTTTTGCAGAGTTAAAACTCGTCATTCTCTGCTTTTGTATGCCACGAGAATATCTTAGACAACACACAAATTAAGCATGAATGTGCATAAAATCAGGCACCATTAGAAATCCATCCTAACCAGGAATCGTCTTTTGTACAGAGGACAGACGCACATTTTTTATGACAATACCTCACTTGAACCTGATCTGCATGTATGTGACTCACTTGTTCTTAAATGAATCATTCAATGCTTTTTTTTCAAAAGAACTTTCCATTATATCTCGGCATGTCATCCATGTCTCCTTACAACGAGATCTAATATATTACAAACCTTATTGGAATGCCGAGTACTATTACACTGTTAAAAGACTTCAAAAGTAATATACAGGGACATAGACCAACGTGTCATTCTCTCTCTTTGTGATGTACTTTTTGTGGTACCTCTATATCACATCAAAAAGTAAATAGGTGTTTTGCTGATTCATTGAAGGAATCCATTATAGAAGAATTGCCTCATTAGGAAGCTTGATGACTTATATGAATTTCACAATAAATAGACGAATTTGCAAATCTATACCAGATCAGACTGATAATGTCTTTTTTAAGATTATCATGTTCCAATGATCCCCTTAGTAATTTCACGCCATAAGTAAAATGTCTGGTTTCTATGAAGGACCTAAGCCCTTTATGACAAGGCGTGTGGATAACATCTTTTCTATTCACAAACTCATTCATTTACGCCTCGTTGTAACAATTGCACGTTGAACGCAAGGCGGGGCAGACATATTCGCTGTTTGAAGCTTATTTATGAATGACTTTTAAGTGCAAATTTCAGTTAATTAAAACCTTGCTCGCGGCTTCAGCATTCTTCTGTCATGCGATCACGACGACACTGCATCAGGAACTACACACATACTGTATTTTATGGACTGGTCAGCTTTACTGGGTCGACTCCCCCACAGTGTATAAGGGTCATGTCAATAAATATACATATATACTGATATCAACTGGTCAGTTGAAATGCATCGTTTTACCCACAGTGTATAAGGGTCATGTCAATAAATATACATATATACTGATATCAACTGGTCAGCTGAAATGCATCGTTTTACCCACAGTGTATTAGGGTCAGGTCTATAAATACACTTAAAGACTGATATCGACAGAACAGCATAACTGGTTCATCTTGCCCAAAGTGTATAAGGGTCAAGTCAATAAATACTCATGATACAAAGTTATATTGACTGGGTCAGCATTATTTGGTCGTGTAACCATATGGCCTCTCCCTCGAGATGCTTACAGTCGCATCCCCGCAATTTATATGAGTAAGGTCAATGAAGAAGTACCTATTAGTTATTCAGTCTCAAAGTCGAGAAGGCAAGGCAAAATCATGAGATTTTCCATTGAAACGGTTGCGAACCTCGGAATTAATAAAATTCCTAAGTGAGACCAGGTGCCCGGGGAGAGTCAGCGTCTCCTGATTGCATGCAACACACACAAATGTAATTATATATAGTGATATGAATTGGTCAGGCAAACTAGGAAGTCTTCCCCACAACGTATTAGTGTCTGGACAAGAAATGGACATACATACAGACATGGACTGCGCAGTTTATGGAATCGCTTCCCCATAGTGTATAAGCGTCAGGTCAATAAACACACACAAATATTGAAATGGACAGGTCAGCTCAACTGGGTCATCTTACAGTGTACAGAATCGCCTTCCCCACCGGGTATATGGGTCAGGTCAAGAACTAAATATGGTCAGATCAGCCAAACGAGGTCACATTCCCCAACGTTTATAAAGGTCAGAACAATTACTATACATACGGACTGGGCAGCCTGTAGGGCTCGCATTCCCCACTTTGAATTAGTAAATCTTACTGTGTCACATTCCTCTCTACCTTAACTTTGGCTAGGTTCTTTGCATATTCTTGTGCATTTTCATTCAGCCGTCAATGGGCAAAATACGAGAACACGATTTTACCAACTAAAATCTTGTTGCACTATTCAGTTTTTTTTAATATTCATACTTTGGATTGTCAATTTCGATTAGGACATTGAGCATCGCTGATGAGATATATTTTCTTTATAAAATTATGCATATACATGTGTGTTTCACTATATAAAAAAGAGTAGTAAATATCTTTTGTCATTATGTTATCCATGTGGGCGGAGCTCATATACTTTTGCGTCTATTGCTAACAGCAATGTCATCATTTTTTGCTTCTCAATGTGTACAAGTAATCACTTTACATTTCGCTCAATTCAAGCATGGGAGATCCTAAATCTGCAGTTTGTTGTTACACGTCTTCAAATTCATGGTATCGAACGGAGAAATTTACAGCATGGACCAGACATGCACGTTTCGGGTACTTAACCCTCGTCAGTGATCCTCAATCAAAAAAATGAAACATAGCCAGAGGTTGAAATGTTAAACGTCTTCAAATTCAATAGCATCACTTAAGGAGGTATTGAACACTTTGACGCCAAATTCAATTTTTCTCAAAATTTCTGAAATTTTTCATTTCTTGTCTGTCCTTCATCATACAATCTTACATTTGATTCTATCCACAGGAAAATTTTCTATAAGACTTTGAAATATGCATTTATTAACGTATCAGTGAATTTCTTGATGACGTCATGATATTAAAAGTGTCATTCCGGTTCTCTTAAAGCTATTGGAAATTAAATTTGATTTAACTTCCAAAATAGTCATAAATGTATTGCTCTTACATGTGGAGAAGATGGACTGAATTGTGTTATGAACAAAGGCAGGAATCTGGAATAAAAGATGGCACAGTCGCTCAAAAAATTGCAATTTCGACCCAATTGACTTTAGTTGATAGTTAATTTTTAGGAATCCTGTGGATCAATCCTTGTCAAAAACTAACAGAATGATCAACAATGTCCAGAGATAATTTCATGATTAAATGAGAAAAACTAAATTTGGGAATAAAATTTTACAAAGCTTTGTATTTTCCAATTTTTTCTTCCAAATTCTTCCATTTTCACTGAAGTGACATCCGCTTCCTTGTTATGTAAATTTGTCAATAAATACACAAAGATAAAAGTTGAATTTTCTATGTAAAGTTTCAATGCGATACGTTTTGTATTAATGTTTTATTTGCATTTTGAATGCGATCGTTTTTGACGCCATTTTCCCCCGATAACGTCGAAATGACGTCGTGGTTGGCTCATGGATAAAACTCCCAAAATCCACAAATTTGAAAATCGCTATAATTTCTTCAAATTACGTCGGAAATTATTCAAACTTCATCAGGATACTCAAATGTATATATCAATTAGGGTATCAAATGTTTTAAGAAAGTAAGGACTGTACTTTTTCTAGGAAGCGAGAAAACAAATAATGCTGCCGCCATCTTGGTGTTGAATCCCTCCTTAAGAACAGATAAATTTGCAGCATGGACCAAAAAATACCGAAAGACGTATAGCAAAATTGCTGGGATATGATGCTACAGGACCCACTTTTCGAGAAAAGTTTATGAACAGAAATGTTCGAATGCGTATTATCATAATCAGGAAATATGAACACCCAATACAAGGAAACAAACACACCAGAGGACGCTCCTAGTCTGACGCTAAGCTCATTCATGTCACGATTGTGGTACTGAATCATACCAAAGACACATAGCTCAACTACGGCATAAAAAGGATATCCACTTTATGGCACCCCATTGCTCTCATTGTATGTGCAAGAAGAAAGGAGGGGATCTCCAACAACACTCAGTTGCAGCACTCACAGCAAAATCCCAAAACACCCAATGCAAACCACAGAGCAAACACGAACAGAAAGAGACGCAAAATGAAGAAGGAACACCAAGTCACATAGAAACATCAAACACAAATGACTACACATAAACCAACGAGACCAATGGGCAATCGGGGCCGACTTAAGACGGCCATCTGCCATGCAAGTAACAGATGGTGTGGTAACCCTGATTACGTGCGCACAACCCTCCCACTTTTCCGATAACCCAGAAGTCTCGAAGAACGTACAATTGTGGTGTAAAAAACCTCCTCACTGTAAGATGACCATATAAACAAACAACATGACGCATGGCCGAAGAAACACACATATGGATATGTAAATGGTTATCAAAACATAATGCCTACGATATACAGACCGTGTTCTGTCGGCTATAGCGAGCTCATGCATGTTATCACCCGACGAGTCCGACTGAGATTCAGAGAGGACAGATGGTCGGGGCCCTGCCTTCTCAATCTGATTAAAACCAGATCTCTACATCCTCCCGATTTTGTTATGTCGCATATAACAAAATCGGGAGCATGTAGAGATTTGGTTTTAATCAGACTGCTGTCTTCTCTAAAGAGGTTTGGACAGGGCCCGTCTAGAGTCCTGTCGTCACAGTCAGTCAGAGTGCAACTTTTAAGAATGCGATGGTACAAGGTTGTAGATTGGTCCAGTACCAAGCCAAGTGTCCGTCTGGTGACAGATTATATCCACGGTATTAAAAGCGGTTGATAATTCTAACACAATTTCGATTGTAATTCTGTCTAAATGTTATCTTTCTTATTTTGTTTAAAATTATGTCACCATAAAATGCAGGTTGTGAAATACCTAAAGTAATATACTCGGATGCTTGTATGGATCCGAATTTTAAAAGAAGTTGACAATAAATTTTCAAAAAATTTCTACATTTCCAGAACGTCTTTACTAATTCATGAAAGGGAAAACCTTAACTTAAAAGTTTCATCGTAATTTGTAAATTTCTACTATTAAAATCCAAAATGTCTGTACATGCTCTAGCATACCGCAAGCCAGGGAAAATTTACTTTGTTGAATTCAAAATCATTTTTTCTTAATCTCTTTTGTCATGCACACTTGTATGAATCTCTCCATTAACAATTTTGATATTTAGGTCCAAAAATGGTGTTTCTGTGTTTGTAACGTTTGCCTTGTTCATCAGAGTCAATTCTTGTAGATAAATAACATTTTTATACTTTTCAAAAACGGGATTGTCGATAGTAAGAATATCATCCACGTACCTAGAAGTATCAGTGAAACAATTCAAATCATGTTTTCTTTGCTTTTGACGATTTTGGATAAATTCTTTTTCATACATGTATAAAAATAAATCTGCAACAAGAGGCGCACAATTAGTACCCATAGGGATACCTACAAACTGTTTGTAGAGAATCTCACCAAATCTTACATAAATGTTGTCCAAGAAAAAGACAAGGCAATACATAGGTCACTACATGTCTATGATTTGTATTCTGTAGCGGAAAAGAAACCCTTTGATTCAGATGTACAAAGATAAGTTTTCCCCTCTCGATCAAAGCACCATTTAATGAGTTTGGACAATCGAACATTAATTTTGCCGTAAGGAAATGTGGTGTATATATTAGAAAAATCGTATGAAGAAATCGTATAGGCTTGAGAACTTCTATATTTCATTTTGTCAATTACATCCCTTGAAATTTTAATAGACCTAAATAAGTTTACATCATTCCTGTTTAGAACAGTTTTACAATATTTTGCTACGTGTTCCTTTATCGCCGTGAATGCTGACGTCAAATTTCTAGACAAAATTGTATTGTAATGTGAAAGGAGTATATTGTAGGAAGATCCAATTTAGAAATAGGGATGTTGAATAAAGAAATCTCATTGTTATGTTTGCTGAAAATTTTAGGGACACTTCTTAGCAAAAAAAAGTGTCCCTCAATTTATGTTTGCTCAAATTTTAGGGACACGTCGGCGCCATGGACTAGCGGATAGGGCGTTGGACTAGCAACCGACATATACTCATCAATGTTCTTTGTTTATATACAAAAATGTCCTTGTCTATGTATTGTTAACATGTCTGTGGTGTTTAAAAAACATTTATAGGGACAATGTCTTTGCTTTTGATATAAGTATTTGTAGACGAAAGTTCCGAAACTAAAGTTGATACTTAGTAATTTCAAATGATTGTGGTGTTGCTAGTTTCTTTATCTGCAGGCGCGAAGAACTATTTTTCATCTAAATTACGTAATTTAGATTTGAAATAACTTTCTGATTTAGAACTTTGATTTTCAAAAAGAGGAGGATTTTTGTGGAAGTTTTCAATAAATACGACTACCAAAGAGACAATACCCGATATAGAAAAAAACTAACACAAATTCTATAACATCAAGAGAAAAATATTTTCAAATAGAAATTAGAAACATCCAAGGGATAAGGAGGGGATCTTCAACATGAGGATGGTTACAAATGTAAATTGCTAATAGATTCAGAGCAGTGGTATCCTTTCAATAAGTTTTCAGTCCAAATAACCCAAATTCAGAATTCAAAAATCAAAAGCAATGGGCATTTAAAAACTGAATTCTAAAAATACACAAATCATTATACAAACAACACTTTATAACTTGATCTTCGAGCTGCTCCACTAAATTTTTATCATTCAAAATACCTAGAATTCTTTCAGAAATCAGCACTAGTCTTCAAAAGTACCGTGAAACAATATACTCTAGAAGAAAATAATACACTATAGAAGAGGTATCAACCAAATGTGCATATTTATACTTATACAACTGCACTCCTAGAACACCTGAAATCTGCAAGATTTTCGGTCGAATTATTTAATTTTTAAATCTTTTATACAACTATTCCCCATTCAAAATTAAAACAACGAATTTTCCAAATCATTAAAATTACTTTCACCAGCACAAAAGTCCATCGCAAATTCAAGTACATTATTGTCAACTATAAAATAACTTATTATGTGAGGGAAAATTCTGAATCTCATAATAAATACACAGTAGACGATAAAATGGAACATTTGTAATGTATCGTTTTGGAGGAATGGATTTCAGCAAATTGATCATTTCTTGCTGATGTTTTTCTATACTTCTTTGATGCAGAATTTTGTTCAGTCCTTGCTTTCTTACTATGCACTTAAAAGCAATTTTACATACAAATACATTGATGAAGAGTTTTCAAATTTCCATAGAATCCAAATTTTAATTTTACTTATACTTATATAACCTTAGCATAATCCATCCATGTAAACTTCAGATGAAAGAGATAAATGAAACCATTGTCTTTTAACGACTTCCAACTTTTAAAAAGACAAATTTCTCATTTCTGAATGTTGAAATTTGTTAGCGATATTGATGCAGTAATCCAAAGCGAGCACAAACTACAACGACTTAATTCTTTCTAAAACTGAATCGGAAGCATTATCAGTATCAGTTGTACCACAAGACTAAAATACAATCTCCTACATGTACACCAAAACAATGGAAACCATTAAGGAAAGTGGTGGATGAACAGAACATTGATCTTACATTCGAATTCAGAAGGAGTAGGATATAAAAGAAGAAAGAGCACATGGCTACATTCCCCTACAGGCGGCGAAGCTGCTAGTTTGTACAGGGCACTCCTAACTTGATACTCTTATACCTGAACACGTTTGTTCTCGTCGTCGGAACACAAAGTCGGTCACGCTAAAACTAGCTGAGTTTTAGTGTGACCGACCGTGGGTTCCGACAATGTTTTGTTCTCTATAATTTGGATTCCTTAAGTTTTGCATAGTTCGATTTGCCAGGAGAAATTGATCCTTTTTACTGAATAACTTTTAGCCTTCTATTTTCAAAACATATTTTCACATCCTGTTTGAACAAGTGTACTTTGACAGCAACAATTTGTGGTTTGTACCTTTGTGGTGACCACGGTCCATCAATATCATATAGGAGTAAACCATAATGACGGTTTAGTACCGTATACATATTTTAACATATCACAGTAAATTATACTTAAGACTGCCTTAATTGTATAGCATTCCAAAAATGTAGAAATCGTCGAAATGCTCAACATAATCTGTATCAATTTATCGATCAATTTGAATAAATTCTTTCAGTAATCAAACTCGGTCTTAATAGACTAGAACTTAATAATAATTTGTGAAGACTTAAAAACTCAAAAGAACTTGCAGAACACACGTATATTGCTGAAATTTCTGGTCGATTACATATTTGCAGTGTTAGAAGGAATGGCCTTTCAGCAAACTGAAACTGTTGGATTTCCAATTGGAACCAACTGTGCCCTATTATGAACCCGGGTTTTCTTTGGTCCAATGCGATTTTACATAGATACATTGTATGTTGATGACGTGTTCTCAACAGATAATCCAAATTTTGCTGATTATCTTGACACGATCGATTCGTATGATCAAGAGGTAAAAGAAACCACTGAAGGCATAAACTTCGCTTCATCTTTTATTCTCATGTTATCTTTTGACGACAATGATAACGTGACGACTTCAACTGTCAAATGACAAATTTCCACTTCCTTATTTAGAAAATTTTCGTCTTAAGCGAAAAATTCTATGTCAGCAAGGCGATTTAAAAGCGAAAAAGACTTTGTAAGTGCTTAATAATTTTGGACGATACTAGTTATAACATCTTGTTGTTATCAATGTTGGAAGATAATTTAAGATAAAACAATCAAAATATTAAATTTTACATATTCACCTGATTTGATTTTTTCTGTACGACCAGTAGTAGCGAACAGGAGATACTCTCCCCTGACACCTGATCTCATCTCTATTGGTGATACTCTTTACAGAATGTTTATAATAAGTTACATTTGTAATTTTTAGTATTTTCAATATTTATTACTGTTTTTGTTGTAGCTGTATGTACATTACCTGTTGTCTTCATAAGAGCTGAAAGGCAGAAGTCTTCATTGTTAACTGTGTCAAGCATCTATTTTAAAATTATAGCAGGTTCCACAAGAAATCCTTTGGCAGGATTTGAAATTATTGAAGTTCCATTTAAAAATCATGACCAAAGTACCACATCCCGTCTTTTTTTATTCTAACAGCATTGATTTGTGTGGCGCCACCTATAACGATTATCGTTCTTACACTGGACTGTTGACATTTATTGAGATAGTGATGTTCTTAGTGTTTCTATGGAGTGGTGTTATTGTTTCCCACTGTTTCTCCGATTTTCATCGTCTCGTTGGGTTGTATTCTGCTTTTTTGAACACCTCCCTGTCTTTCTTCTGTGTTTTTCAAGAATTGTATGCTTATTGCTGTTAATTTTTGGATTTTATACTTGTTTTTTTTTTTTACTCTCATTCGTTTATTTCACCACCATGATGGCAGATCGATGCCGAAACATTTAATCCAAAATTTGAATATCTGAAAGGCTTAATCCAATAAAAAATAAACCCTACACTGAAAAAGGTATGCCAATAGGACAAAAAGGCCAAGGACCTCTTAGTTTTAGAAAAAAATTCAAAAGAAAGTCGAAACATATATTTACAATAAGCAAGGAAAAAATAATAAACAAAACCAAAAACAAAGCACAATTAAAAAAAAGATGGACGAAATACCAGCTTGCTCGTAGCAATGTACCTTTTCTTCTGTCATCTTTGGTGTACCTTAACATACAAGTTTTAAAATTCATCAGTATTTTGAAGTATTTTAATTGTCGTCATCAATGGCAATTAAACTGTAAATTGTGAAGTACATAAAGGATGCATGAATATCGTTATAATACATTAAACCAAATATTAAATATTACATCTATATACAAATTACTTTAAATTGACTTTGTTACTGTGATCTCATTTCGTTGTATAGGAACTTGAAGCCAGAAAAGGGGAAATTCCTTGAAGAAAAGAATTAAAAATCAATCATATTAGAGCAGAGTTGTCACATTCTTGATTAATGCAACCTTTAATGTAGAAAATGATAGACTGATTTTGTCAAGATCTGCATATACATTGCACGATAGCTATGAGCAGGGCGCGTTCTCATGTTATTAATGAGTAATATTATAACATTTGATTACTAGTATGCCCATAACAAAGAGTTTAAATATTTAATGTTGTCATTCATTTCTTATAAATGTTCATTTCTAGAATGAAGAAATCATTCATATTGATTTGCGACTTTTGAGATCGAAAGCACTGATGCAACCTTTCATACAGCATTTTACGGTAAATCGTTCAGTTAAATCATGAAACTCACATTTAAAAATTGTATTGCCTTTTTCGCGTGCGGTACGAAAAAAAATTTGTCCCCCCCCCCCAATTTTTCCGAAGAACATTTTGCAATTAGTTCACAAAAAAACCACTTAAAAGCAGGAATTACTATCAATATGATGTGTTAAATATGCGCTTTTGTTTATTTTCATCTATTCAATTTTTCTTTTCTGTCGAACAAGAACATGAATTATTACCCAGAAATTGAAATGTTTTATTTTTTTTTTTTCATTAATGTAAGATAAAGAGCATCGTTAAAATTTGATGATGAAGTGGTAATTATCCAGACAACAAGTGCACAACCCAACCACTTACTAGGAAATAACCATTTTTGTAATCTTTCTTGCTAAAAACGATTGGACCAATACTATAGAAAATAGTAAATTTGAATTCCTCTGAAAAATGGAATCTCAAATGAGAAAATGATCAAGATTTCAAGCACACGTAGTACGTTCGACATTGTTTTAATTCATAATTGGAGTTCAGATACAAGCAACCGATGGTTCCAACCAACTTCAAATGATCTTTTCTTTTCTGATATCGTTACTAGTGTCCCAACGTTACATTTTGTTGTTTTGTTTCTGTTTTAGACATGCGGATACAAGATGTTCAATGTAATTCCCAATTATAATTTTCTCATCAAATCACGGTATGGTCATTGGCTACATCGCAGATTTAAAAAAAAAGAAAGAAGTTTTTCTTACTTATGTTTGAAATAAAACATGGTTGGTTATTTTCTTGTTTCAACTTGCTATACACTTGTAGAATATTTGAGATATTTTCTATCTCCCCATCCCCAACATTAAATATTATTAATGTGTCTAACAAGATTTTATTACCATTTTACATATGATCTCCTATCGTTGATTGATAGGGAAGGTGAGCTGTTGTGACCTCTGTTTTAAACTGTGGTCCTTACTATACTTGCTGATGATTGATTTCAAACGATGGGAGTTTGTTTTCAGTCCACTGTGACTGGTACATACAATACATGTAATGCCGATCGTGTGACAAATTAAGATGTGGTGACAATAGGTGCAGTACATCGGAGCTACAGACGATTGGAACTTCATCTAATCAATATTTATTTACATATTACTATTTCAAGGCCTATAAATATTATGTCATTAAGGATCATATTACATCCTTTTTATTAAGATGTAATGATAAATATGTTTTAATCGTTTTCCTTCTACAGGGTAAATCGATCTCACATATTTTCCCCCTCTTTAGTTCTGGTTTATTCTCATACACAATGGAATTTCACAAGAATGGTGGGCAAAAAAAACCTTACGAAATAATGCTTTTTGTGCACAGTCAAAATATGATCTGACAAAAAATGCACTTTATCAAATTTAAAACTATGATATCGTATTATACTCTATCTCTCCTTTAACCGCGAAACAAATTAATTTTGACGAAAGAGTTTTAATCTATTGTCATTCGGATTAAATTCTTTGTTATAATGTCGTTATTTAATGAAATTCGGGTATTGAATCTATTTTGATTCCATAAACTAAATTATTTCTGGACGCATGAGACTTATTGCACTTTTAGATATAAACGAAGAACAAATGATTTGCAAATAAAAAGTTTTCATTTTAATCTGACACCGTGTAATTTGTGGAGTGCTGGAGTGGAATCGTGGAGTGGAGCCATGGAGTGAAGTGGAGTTTTGAGTAGAGTTATTGTCCACTCACAAACAAAAGACTGAGGGCACGAAGGAATCCCTGGGGTATGGTAAACTTTCCTATACATCATGATAAATATTTTGGCTATATCCAGTAAGGGTGTTATCATGTTTAATATCCAGTAAGGGTGTTATCATGCTTAATATCCAGTAAGGGTGTTATCATGTTTAATATCCAGTAAGGGTGTTATCATGTTTAATATCCAGTAAGGATGTTATCATGTTTAATATCCAGTAAGGGTGTTATCATGTTTAATATCCAGTAAGGGTGTTATCATGTTTAATATCCAGTAAGGGTGTTATCATGTTTAATATCCAGTAAGGATGTTATCATGTTTAATATACAGTAAGGATGTTATCATGTTTAATATCCAGTAAGGATGTTATCATGTTTAATATCCAGTAAGGATGTTATCATGTTTAATATCCAGTAAGGGTGTTATCATGTTTAATATCCAGTAAGGGTGTTATCATGTTTAATATCCAGTAAGGGTGTTATCATGTTTAATATCCAGTAAGGATGTTTTCATGTTTAATATCCAATAAGGGTGTTATCATGTTTAATAACCAGTAAGGGTGTTATCATGTTTAATATCCAGTAAGGGTGTTATCATGTTTAATATTATTGTTAGGCCCATACTAGGTAATGCCAAAATACCAATCATGATATATATATGTATACCAATATTTTGACCTCGTGACCTTTGACTAAATTCTTGACATAATTTTACGTATTATTGAGAGGTTGTTGATTTTTTCACATATGTACTTTTTGTTACATGACCTTTTCTCAATTTCAATATACAATCGTCTTGCGACCGTGTCTTCACTTAGGTAACGACCCGATTACACAATGACCATCCCCTGTTCTGAAGCTATAATTGCCTAGTTTATCGTTTGTTTATGTGCGGTCTTTTGTATTTGGTGCTTTGGTGTCGTGTTTGCTGTTCCTTTTGTGTTTCTTGCTATGTAAGTCTTCTCTGTGTTTTCGATTGGATTGTTTTTGTGTTGGTGCTGCAAATGGGTCTTGTTGGAGATCCCCTCCTTTCAACTAATATCCCATTTGCCAAGCATATAGGTCAAGATAACGAGGTTAAAATATCATATTGGTGTATATACAGAAAAGTTACGAAGAATACGTATACCCTCAGTGATTCCTACATACCCACAAACTTTACTTCAAATTCCATACTCCAAACTCCACTCCATCTCTCCACTTCACCACTCCACTCCATAAATTACACGGTGCCTTTAATCTGACATGCAGACAAAATGCCAATTTCGTCCGACATCCCACTAATGATTACCCCTCCCACATTTCATCATTCCCCATCTTTAATGGAAAACAGATCTTTAACAATGTCGGAAAACGAAATACAAAATTCATTTTCTTTTCTAATAAAACAAAACACTTTTCAATCATTCAGTGGGTCTTTAAAAAATCTTGACATTTTCAAATTTGATGTGATCATTTTTGACAAATTATATGCCTCTGATTTGTCCGATTGGCGTCACCGCTGGCAGTACCTTGTACTCTGTAGAGAAAGGGTAATCAAATTCAAGGAAATGTAAAGTACTGAACCAGATAAGAATCTAAATCTGTCTGTATGTATTGCGACCCCATTGATTAGCACTCCATGAAGATCGTTCTTTTTGTCTCCTAACCACTAATGTAAGATATGTTATTTAGTTACATGTATAAAGCTATTCGGCCAGTCCATAATAAGCCCATGGTTCGACACAGAGTACCCCTCTACAGCACTGTTACTCTGAAACGATCCAATGCACCCAACATGACATAATCCCTTTTTTTAGATAATCAAAAAATATTAATTCCCTATAAAACTTCTTTAGTGGTGATTTGACCCTATCTGGTTTCAGCAACCAGATTCATTTAAAATCGTCAATTAGATTTACATATATTTGTAATTAAGCAAATTCAAATACACATAAATGACGAAAAAATATCTTAAAATCTTTTCTTTTGATACAAAAATGTAACATTATTAATATAAATGCTTAAATTATGTACATAATCAGCGATGTTTTGCTTTAAATGTTCCTAATAATGCATTGATTTTTGGAATCGTGTCACTATACATTTTTAAAGCGTCCAGTCGGTACTCTCTCTTATGACTTAAATGGCTATGATGGGGCTTTTTGGGATATATATAGTCTTTTGTAAATTCATATCTTATCAATATCATAATAATTTATGTTTGTATTTTTATACAATGACATATCATAAGTTTCTATAAGTGTGTATATATCAGTGTCACAATTTCTTCACCTTCATGGAACCTAAATCAAACAACTGCTTCGTAAATCTTTACGAAAAATAAAGTATTGTTACATAAAGATTTGTTTCTAAAAAAATGCACAAATGTACAAAAACCCTTAAAAACCGATATCTGAATTTGTATTACGGGAAACTGAGAGAAAAATAAAGATGAAATATGGGTAAGGTCATTTCTTTGTTATTTTCTGTTTTGCGTCCTCGTGTCGGTATGTTTTGAACCTATTAAGTCGTAAAACAAAACAAAATTATAATCATAGCATCTTTTTGCAAATTAAATGTGTTTTCTACAAAAAGTAAAGAAAAATTGTTTTATTTTTTTATATTTCAAATAAAAATGTGAAAATACTGCAATGATTCAATACATTGCATTATTAATCTACCTTTTTGCAGAATAAAAAATAAAAGTTTCTGTCGGATTTCACATTGTCAAATAATTTAAAATTGCAAATTTGTTTTATATGCTTTTTTGTTTTTCTCCCTGGCTTGCCGGTAGCTTTCTTAATTTTAAAAGGAATAAAAACAAGAAATGGCATAACTTCGAAATGTACATATTTCTTTTTATATAAAATAGATATGATTTTAAACAATATACCCCGGCTGTACATGGTAGTTTGCAGGTTGTTTCATCAATTTAGATGTAGAATAAACTTGACCTATGTCCCAAAAATCAACAGACTCTTGTGTGATTAATGAGGTCATGCTGAAGCTTAAAAGCCAATTTTATTCTAATGATTGAAAAAGTTGCAAAGAAAAATACGACAATCTGGTTTCTTCATAAGGCATTGTCTACCATACAATTTGTTCAACAACGACCTGAGCTATGGTCGACGGCAAGTTTCTACCAATTTTGTTACATGTTCAGAAAGAAGGTCTAGGAACCGTTTCTATAAAGGTCATTTTCTCCCATCGCAAAAACCAACAATGTTTTCAATTTAACTTGGTTAATAAGATAACACTCAAGTGCACAAGAATATTTAAATTAAATTGTGGATCTAGAGGAGGTCGACCCCTGAAATATGTCAAAAATCCTGTTTTTTCTGTTTTAAGGTATATTCTTTCTTTTTACAAAGTCATAGACCGAACCTTCTGACGAGCTGTTTCCTTCTTGATGTGTCCGTATAATTACAGTGAATAACACACATCATGTTAATCTAGTAACTGCCCATATTGTCAAATACAGAAAAAACTAATATCGAGCAAATACAAAATTGGAAACACACATTTCGAAATCGAAATCGAAAACTTTTAAAGATACAAGAAATATATGTCGACGCCATGGTCTAGCGCTGGTAACCTGAAGTTTGCTAGTTCCAACCGCTCTAGGTCTGGGAGTCAGTCGACATAATAATTATATTCCATTCTACGTTATATGTTATATACAAAAAATGTCCTTGTCTATGTTCCCTCTACATGTCGACATGTCCGTGGTGTTCTTTAAACGAAATATAGCTCGAATATAATTTTACCTCCAGTTCCTGGAGAACAATCAATAATTCAAGTATGACCTATGTTAATTTCGAACACTCCTGTATTTGAAATATAATTCGTATTCTTTATTTAATATCAAAACCGCCAAGATTAAAGTATGCCTTCCTGCATCCTTTTGTACCAAATGATTTAGTAAAACATCATGTCCAAATGACAGTTATGATGTAACTTAATTTCTGCTCAGCCGTCTGCACCCACATACTACTTGTTGATAACGAAACAAATCTATCTGATACCGTCAAAATAACATCTCCGATAAATAAATATAAATATTAATATCCCCACGCACATCATTTATGCCCTTCTTTCAGATGGATTAAGATGCATAGTGTAAAACCTAGATTACATTGGACGATTGGACTGGGCGATTGGATTGGAGTGACAAATTTGATTGGATTATTGGACTGGACGAACATTTCAAAAAAAATAGATCATTCAATATTATGCTTCTAAATGTTATTAATGAAGAACAAATGATTTTTTTCGAAGCTGAGTAAGCTAATGCTACACCCCAGACGTCTGAATCTGGTTAAGAAGTTTGGTGGATCAGTTTAGGATAAAGTGGAAAATATAGGTCAGACGCAGTATCCCAAGCATTGTTTTCAACTCAGTATCCCATAATGGATCACTTGTGCCAGTTTGGTCACTATCTCGTACATCAGTCCTTTGTCATATACTGATACAACAAATTCGAATAAGTGATATCACAAAATCGATTATTTCATATCATAGCGAATTTTTGATATCACAAGATCGATTATTTGATATCACAAAGATAATTTCATATCAAAAAAACAATTTTGTGATATAAAAAATTCTAATTCTTGATATGACAAAATCTTAGCGAATTTTTGATATCACAAAATCTTAGCGAATTTTTGATATCACAACTTCGATTATTTGATATCACAAATTCGATTTTTTTTTTTTTATATCAAATAATGGAATTTGTGATATCAAATAGCCGATTTACTCTTTATTCCATTTTTTGATATCACGAATTCCGTCATATTTTGTGATATCAAGCAAGAGCCGCATGGGGCACATCGCTCACCTGATACCCTGCACATTCTTACTACACTAACAATGCATAATGATACATATTGCCGTTGTACTTTACCAGTTCAGATCCAAATTTCTTGTCCATATGATGTATAACAATTGATGTAAGAAAGACAACTCTTTCATAATTCCCTATCACTATTTTAGTAATTAAAAAAAATGAAATAAAAAAAATAAAATTGAAGGAAAAAAATAATAATACAAAGCATTTAGAATCTTATATGTGTCAACTATGTAGTAAATGAGTGCACAAAATCATACATTTATTGTTATTCAATGAAAATGTTCGATAGTGAGCATTTCTGACAAAGTCAGAAACACGTCAAAAATTTGACTTCGGAGTTGAACCAAGAATAACAGCACTTCTTAAACATCCCTCTTGATCATTCTGAGGAAGAAGTTTGTCAAAGGAGAGTACCCCCTATGGCCTACTTTTGCCTGTGGTGGCGCCATCCATTGACGGATCTGGACAAAAAACAAAGACACTTGTAAGGGACAATTAGTACTTTAGATTAATTGATTAGATCAATACTTTGTGAGCAAATGCCACGTGGCAATTAGTCGATTTCTTTTTATACACTTCTCCTGTACTCTGATTGGTTAATTTGACCATAGTCATAGTACATCCACGTGTCTACAAAATGTCATGAATCCTGTCATTAGCACACCAGGAGGTGATAACTCTTGTTTGATTTCGATAGTCACACACTGTGATGATTAGATAATAGTCATATTTCTGATCAAATTTATCAACTTTCTGCATTCAAACCCTGCTGATTATCACTCCGTGTTGCGCAAACTAACATCCATGATTGACAGCGTCCTCATAGGAACAAATTCGTTGCATTTTTCCTCATTGTTATGTAAACAATGTTAGCTATACATAAACCTCTTTTATGTAATGTGCGTCAAGCATTGATTTATTTAGTACAAAAAGATATATTAGCGACAAAAGCCTTGTTTTAAGTCGATATGAATGAATGATCAGTAAATGTATGAAATAAATAAAAAAAAAAAGAAAGAAAGGAAGGGAAATTTAGATATTATAAATCGAATAATAACAACGATATTCTATCATGTAAGGAAGATTCCGGTCTGTATCGGCACTTTTCCAAAAGACTGATGGTCATGACTGACTTTAATAATGGAAAAAATATCTTAGACAGTTTTCATTTTTGATTGGTACATCCTGAATCAAGGAAACATAATGGCTTTTTGCCTCTTGTTGCCTCTTGTGCTGTGCTCGCCTTAGCGTTTTACATTTTACATTCTGCTTGTGTGCTTTTTGCTCCTTTATTTTCTGTATTTTACCGTGTTTAAGATGATGAAATTAATGTAAATTAATCATTAATTGGTTGCGTCTCAGAGGAAAAAGAGGGGGAGACATCTTACTTAATATGGGTCAAAGAATATCTCTCAAGAGGGAGTGGGGGTTCAACAAGATAATTCAGCAAATATTTTAATAAACCCGATAGATGGATCAATATATGATTTAGACTTTCAAATACATGTTTACCAGAGGTAATGCGTTTATCAATTAATAAAAAGAGCCCAGTCTATGAATTTTACAGAGGAAAATAGAAAATTAGCATCTTAAACACATTTCGTAGGAGGATTTTATCAATATACCCAATAAAACAAAATCGTAGAAATACCCTCGAACATTTGTTTTCAAGTGATAACAATGCAAGAAGAACATTAGTAAGTGCAACAAGCAAAGAAAAAAGGGGAAAACTAATAAACAAAATGAAATAATTAATATCTACCCCCGCTGAACAGTTTGACTCTCACGACAACAATCAGCCAAAGGAAGAAATTATCTTGACATGTTGACCCTAAGATGAATCAGCTTTTCCCAATATTTGTCTATTTCTATTTCTCTAAACACTGACCTTTACCTTTGACCCTAAGATCCTCAAATCTTGTTTGTAAAGTAACCATATATCCGCTTTTGGTTTCAATAGGTTTAATAGGGTACTTGAGTTGTCATTTGAAAACTATAATCTTCAGTATATTTTCCCTAACGGTGACCTTGCTTATCGACATATATTCCCCAAACTCGGTAGACGTCTTCCCCTTCTAATAAGTAAGTACATATCAAATTTGATATGTTCTTTAGTTATCATCTGATAACCTAGATTTTATGTGTATTTTTCCTAACAGTGACTTTGACCTTTTGACCCAAAAATCAAAATCTTATGATAAGTAAACATACATCCAAATTTGGCTTGTATAGGTGAAAGGGTTCTAGATTTATCATCTGGAAAACATGATTTTAAGTGTACAGAGACCCTGCAATCAATAGGTGTTTTCCCCTCCTGATGAGTAAGCATATATCTAAATTTGGTTTGGATAGATGAAAGGGTTATTTCGTTGTCCTCTGGAAATCATGACTTTAAGTGCGGTTTTTTCGAACAGTGACATTGACATTGACCCATTGACCTTGAACCAACACGTGTCTTCTCCTCCTTATGAATAAGCATCTATCTAAATTTGGTTGGGATAGATGAAAGGGTTCTCGAGTTAATTATCATCTTGAAACCGTGCATTTTTTCGAACAGTGACCTAGACGTATTGAGCCCAAAAGCAATAGCTGTCTCCCCCTCCTGACAAATATATATCGTAAATCGGTTTTGATAGGTGAAAGGGTTCTCGAGTTATCATCTGGAAACTATGATTTTAAGCGAATTTTTCCTACCAGTGACCTTGACCTTTGACCTAATGACTCAAAACATTATAGGTTTCTTCCACCCCTGATAAGTAAGCATACATGTATATGTCCAAATTTGCATGTTATTTTTCTTTTGTATCTTGTGTTTTGTAAATTATTTCAAAATCTTTGAATCTATTTTTAAATTTATTATTTTAATTTTTTTTCTTGCATTTTGCTCAATCCTTCTCTATTCTATGTTGTCTATTTATGTAAAATTCCACATAGTATTTGTACAAAAGAGATATACTATAAATTACATTTTCAAGGTCAAGGTTAAACCTCAAGGTCAAGGTCAGAGACAATACCTGTTCAGATCCTCTCACCATGCTTTATTTTTGTACCAAATTTATAGATTATATCCATTATAGTTCTTTCCTAACTAACAAACACAAAATTACATTTTTAAATGTCAAGGTCGAACCTCAAGGTCAAGGTAAAAACAATACCTGCATTTAGATCCTCTTACTATGCTTTATCTTTGTTCCAAATTTAAAGATTGCACGCCTTATAGTTCATTCACAACTAACCTCAACGCAACAGCTAAACCAAATTGTTGACGTAGACGGGCATCTCCATTTCATAAGCCGGAATCTGCTTTGCAATCCGACTAAAAACAAAAGAAGCAAAAAGTAAGAAGAGTGTCGGTTCAGGAATTCCATAATTCCCTTTGTTAGCATTCAAAAGTCCCCTATCGGTGTCGAAAATAAGTTGATTTAGAAAGAAGAATAAATCTCACTCTTTAATTTGTATTGTATCCAAGCTATGAATCGAGTTTCATCTCAATATCCCTATCAATTGCAAAGAAAAAAAATTCAGAATCCTGTACTTTGCAAGTTGTTTTGCAACTGTTTTTACCGGCAGTCATGACTGCCGGTATACTGTAATCAATCGTGACATACTTGCACGGATAAAATAACTCTTGGCAATATGATTGGTGGACAATCACAAAATATGCAAATATTCGTCAAGGTTATCCAGAATCTGTGCATAAGATACTTTCATCAGGTCGGCTCAAGAGTCTAGATGACTTGACAAATGAAAGTCATATCGTATCAGTGCTTTTTCTTCCGAAAGATGCATCGAAAAGTCTTTGTACCGATACGTCCTACAACAATCACAGATCCTCGGAAATTTCCGTAGCTTGAATCGGAAATAAAAACGGAAAAGCCCGGAGATGAGCGATTGGTCAACAAGAACAAAAATCGTTTATTCCAATTTTTTCTTACTAGAATTTTACAACATTTAATGTCAGCTAACTGCCGGCAAGCTTTTTGTAAAAGCTAATACTTGTATATATATTATATCGTATCATATATTATATCATATTGCTTCAGTACATTGCAGGTTTTGACTAGCATGAGAGTGTGTATGTTTATGACGTATTTGTGTCCGGACGGAATGAGGGACGTACTGTCCCTTGTTCCGTCTGGATACTAGTACATATTCGTGTATCCAGATGGCTCAAGGGATGTACTGTCCCTTCCGCTTGGTTTAAACACGTTTAGTGTCGTAGCCGCTTGTACCCTTTTTGTGCTTAATTTTGCAAGTCATCAAGGGGCATAACTCCACAATAAAATTGGTCAACCAGGATTAAACTCAATCTTTCTCTTAACTAATATTGTAGAAGCAACGGGTGAATGTAAAATAACAGTAGGCTTTTCCATAATAAACTACCATTTTCCTATGGATTTAGAGTTTTTTTAAGTGTCACAATGTTAGTTAGGAACCCAATGGTCAAATGGGACATAGCCGGTCCCAGGCCCTAGCTTTTGGGACAGTGAGTATCCCTATCCCCCTATATCCGACCCGGAAAGAATTTAGAATTAACCAAAGAGACATAACTGAAGTAGGATTTTAATGTTCACGTGAAGTTCACTGTTGTTGCATATATTGAACTCATGTTTAGTTTATGAATATTTCTTAGTGTGATACCGATCAAATTCCACTTGGGTTTTTATTTTGAACTATTACTACAAGAGTCATGGCCCTTGGATTAGCAAATTTCATGGAATTTCGGTTTTCCGGGCTTTTCTTTGGTACTATTTCATATATTAAATTGATGGTATATAAATACAATTTATTGTGATACAGATCAAGATCGAGTTCGGTTTCAATCAACCTATTTTTGTAAGAGTTATGGCCCTTGTACTTAGCCAATTTCATGAAAATTCTGTCCTCTGGACTTGGCAAATTTCATGAATTTTTCAGTTTTCCTGTTAAAACATGTACACATCTTATCTAATTTTTGTTTCGGCATTCATCTTATTTGTTGTTCGTACAGGTCAGTTTAAATGTGAAGAGTTCTAGGCATATTGCAGGACATAGATTTATGCCGGTAGGGGACTTATATCGCTTGGCGATCAAAACATTTTTCTTATATATTTATACAATTATCATACCAGGCAGTGAACTTTTTTGTTTTGTATCAATGTAGGATTGATATGTTCTGTCTGAAATGTCGGTCTAAACAGTAAAAGTTAACATCACAACAAATTGGAAAGATAGGAGGAGTTCAGATCTCCAACAGGATTCGATTGCAGCACCACAAAACAAAAAGACAAAACATCCAAATGCAAAAACACGGTGTGGACAAGCACAACAAGAGACACCAAAGTGACAATGAAGACCAAACACAGAGTGGACAAGCAAAACAATTGACACAAAAGTGACAAGGATGACCAAACACGGTGGACAAGCAAGAAACACCAAACGGACGAGGAAGACCATACACAGAGTGGACAAGCACAACAAGAGACACCAAAGTGACAAGGACGACCAAATATGACATTAAACATAAAATACTACTCATAAACTAACGAGCAACCGATGCCGACTTATATGATGGTCATCTGCCATATTAGCAAATGGGGTAGTTATACGGATTACATGCGCACAGCCCACGCACTTGTACAATTACTCAGCGGTCTCGAAGAACGCACAATTTTTGTGTAAAATAGCCTCCTCACAGCAAGATGATGGTAAAAACAAGACAACTAAATATAGGAATCCTTGCAGCAAAAAGATGAATATTTAAGGTAGAGCATCCCTCAGGTCAGAATTCTGGAAATTTTATGCCTGGATACCCTACTAGTATTTTTTCTCTTCAGAATATTGTTCAGATTATCAAACTAATAGGGTTTTGGGAAAAGAAACTTTTATGGTTACATTTCATCACCCCTAAAAAGGGATTTTCTTACTTTTCCCATAGGGTCCAATGTTAAAAGTTCATGAAACCAAGAGTTATATTTTGTTTGTATATCAGGTTTAACATAAGCTTTGAATACATGGAAATGAAAATTTTGTAAAAGTTGTTATTTAGGAAATATGAGCATCGAGACCTGAGGGATGCTCTACCATAAATTGATAATAAAGGAGCGAACTAATGTATGCAATCACCCGAGGAGTCCGACAAACCTTCAGAATGGAGATGGCGAGGACTTCGTCTCCTCTGGCGAGGTTTTGAAAGAACTCGCTGTGGAGTCCCGTCGTAACAGTGAGTCTTCAACTCATAAAAATGCGCAGATATTCTGTGTATTGATTTTTCCTCATTTACGAAATTAAATAAAAACAGATTTTGTGGTGTGCATATTTTGAGTGTTATTATATCATAAATCTGTATGTTTTGTTTAATAATTTTTGTAATAAATACTGTGGCTGCCCACGAGTATGATCGGGTAATTGCATTTGATATTTTCCTAGTTTGAAGTGGAAATGTAGTCAAAACATGGTATCATCATAGATGACAGAGCTCACCTCTAAGGCAACATGGTCTCATGACCAGCATCTGTACCTACATTGCACAAAGTATCTCCAGATGCATCCCTCACAAATGGTTTGTTGATAAAGAACTTAAAGTATGCTGGAAATGATGTCTAATTTTACCTTTAATACCTGGTCGCTCAAGCGTGAAAGGAGTAGGTTCAGAAACTACCGATATTGGCCCTCTTCAAACCTAGATTCTAAAATTGTTTTATTTCATGTTATTTCTTTATGAAAGCAAAGACAAACTTTGATAGTTAAGAAAAATACGACGTTCGGGAATCTGCACGTGCTGTGACGTCATCTATGACGTCGTTAATCCATGACGGTATGCCAAATTCCGTGTTTTTAACATGTTTTAGCGTCTTTATCCTGATACTTTACCCATAGCACACGTTGTCACAGAAATTGAATTGGTATTAAATCGAAGATCATACTCAAATCTTGCTATATAGAGAATTTCGTTTCTGTGACGCACTGTGCTGTGCATCTATTTTAAAGTTTTCTATGTCGTACCTCCACCAACCTGAGAGAGATTTAGCGTGTACAGCTCTCTTTAGAAATCAGAAAATCGAGATATTCTTTTCAGTGTCTACAGATTTTGAGAATAATTTTTATACAGTTTGATTGTTCTTGATTTCTCGTAACTACTAACATAATAAGTGCTACTATAACATATTTACCAGGACCAGAAATTAAGTTTGATAGGGCGAATTTATAAGATTATTTTAGGCTCAGTACATCGTGTACGTTAAATTAAACGAGTTTCTTGGTATAAATATACGATGTACATATCAGTATTGAATTTATATTAAAACTAAAACTATCAAATGGTCTACATCTTATCAAAAGTTTCAACAGATAAAGATGACAAAATCTTGACTTTCCGATTTCTGAAGTGTGCTGCGCGGACGGTAGCAACAAAAAAAGATGGACGATATAGGTATACGCAAATTACAAAAAAAAAAGTTGAATGAAGAATGTACTTAAGCATCCATACATGAGCATTCTGCAAGTGTAATTGAACGTTAATATATATTGAATAAAATGAAGAAATATTCGCTCATTATCCAACATTATTATTATCAAACGCTAAACAGAAATAGTAATAACTGTGACTACAGTTCATACCTTCTCGAATTCAAAACGACAAACAGAAAAACGAAATTTCTTTTCAGAAAATGAGAGAGAGAAAAAGAGATAGTATCGGAAAATGTTATTATTATTGGTATGACTTATAAACTCCAATTTAGATTATGCAAATATGATGTACGATACTCTAGCTTATTAGTTCAGCTTGTGTTCATGTTTGATACAAAATGTACCCGGGATCTGAGTTCGTAATGTATCAAGAGGAAGGAAATAAAATGATCTGTTTTGTATTTTCATGAATCCAACATCAAACTGAAAGCACTGGTCTAAAGAGAGATCATGGGCCGGGTCAGCAATAGTGTTGAAGACATTTAGGAATCGATAATCGTTTTTTTTTTTTTTTTCTCGTAGATAATCAGAAGTAAAATGGATTAAATTCAGAAAAAAAATATTTCAAGAAAAATGCAGCATGACATTTACCGAAAAGGTTGCATTTTTTTCTGCAAGGAGTAAATGAGCGACATGGGTCATACTCGAACATGACCTTTTATGTAAAGGCTATATAAAGGAAGTAAATCGATTCATTGTAATGGTTTCTTTAAAATGTTCAGAACCATGTTTAGGGCGGCGGACGGACGGACGGACGGACACACACACGAGTAGACCGATTTAATCCAGAAATCTATTACCGGCATGAATGACCTATTAGGAAGCTCGACAAGGAAGTTTGATGGACGGACATGTTCATCGCTCAATAGCCCCGAAATTTTGACAGGATGTTAACATAATGAGACGAACTTTTTAAAAATTTGCTTATGTTCATGTATCATGATCCAATTGTAGCCTAGGTATAACACACAATTCTTTGTTTTTGTGTTTTTTTTATCTATTTCATTTTTGTCAATCAATTGTAATATGCAGCTTCCGACTTGAAGATCGATCTTTTTTTTAATTTGCGCACAGATCTACATTTATTCTAGTATATTCTAAATGCTGATTTTGAATTTGAAGACGTTAAACATTAATAAAAGATGAAATATCACCGCATCGGATATGCACTTTTCAACTATACTTTGCAAACGATTACATAAATGGACGGTACGATAATCTGAATGTTATGATTTGTTAATTTTCAAATCTAGTAAAAATACACAATAACTGGAAATGAAACACAATCTAAGTTCTGTAGAATGTAAAAGATACATTTACCAGGCACTGAAATGAATTATTATGAGCTAAAGACAACGGGCCCCGTTGAAATTAAGATACTGTCCAGGAAGCATTTCCATTTAATCAGCTACATGTACGTACAGCTATTTCATGGGAATAAGAAAATAAATCTGAATACGGCCCCTGCGTGCGCATTGTGAAATAGCTTCCGTATGTCGTCTGTCTGTGTCTGGGATATTACGACATGAATGATGTTTGGAACATTGAAGCTACATGTATGATGCAACAGTTACATTTATACTGGTAAAAAGATTCAGCTAAGTAAGTTGTAATTTAAGAAGACTGACAGATGACAAGAAAATTTATTTCGCATGTCACTTTTAATCGTACCGGTCGACACCCACAACAATAACACCCCCCAACCTTCCTTGATCCCGCATAACACATGCATTATCTACATGTAAGTTTGAACACAATTCGATGGTCATTCAATAAATAAAATATACTTTTATGGATACCTTGAATGCACAAGCGTATATAAAAACAAATATGAGAAATAAAAAAAGAAGAAGAAAAACAACAGGACCAAAATCGAATGGGATATACCAATTAGAAAACTGTTCATGGTTTTGCATGTATACTAGTAAAACAATTTTATGCGACTTTTTTTTAAAAGGTTGGATCTTTTGGCCTAATAACTGTTATATTACGAAATTAACTTCTGCAGAAAAAATCCAATATGTTAAAAACACGCTCCCGACTGCGTGTTCATGGACAGTTTTCAGGACATGGATCTCGAGTTTCCGATGAAAATACGTCACGCATCTTCTCTACCTTGAGGCTATACCAGCTCATATCTTTTCAAATCGTCTAATTTAATCCGTTAATGTAAATACTTTCTTTTCTTCTTGTTTTTTTTTTAATTTATTGTTTTCGTTACAACTAGTGTTAATAAATTTCTTATGGCAACACAACGTCGTGACGGCGTCATGTGACGACGTCATTGACGTCGCTCAATACGCTATACCATGCCTCGAACGATTCCACATATTTTCGTCAATTTTTAAGATATTTGAAAAAAGAGAACAGTTTTAGAAACTGCAGACATCAGTTATTTAACATACAAAATTTCATTCAAAAGTACGACAGGGCCGAATTCCATGGTTACCGAACCTACTCCTTTAGGTCAGATGCAGCATCCATAACATGCATTGGAGTGCGCATTTGCAGATGCATCACCCTCAAGTTTGGATGATCTACAATTTAAAATAGGCTGAAAATAGACCTGTCCCATTTTACCTAAATTGGTTGCTCAAGAGTAAAATATTAGTAAGATGCAGTATCCGTAACATGCATTGCAGTAAGCATTCTCAG
The DNA here is from genome assembly GCA_028142955.1 of Pinctada fucata. Lineage (NCBI taxonomy): Eukaryota > Metazoa > Mollusca > Bivalvia > Pterioida > Pteriidae > Pinctada > Pinctada fucata. The sequence goes on from AP027105.1 coordinate 50,097,633, forward strand.
ATGAATCCTCTACATACAAATGTAAGTTCGGCTGATGTAGGACTTATCAAAGGCTGGAAATAGACATGTCCCATTTTACTTAACCTGGTTACTAAGGCATGAAAATGGGTCAGATGCAACATCCGTACCATGCATCTTGGTAAGCATCACCAGATGCATCATCCATGCAAGTTTGGTTGATGTATGACTTATAGTAAGGCGGGAATGGACATGTCCCCTTTTACCTAAACTGCTCGCTCTAGCATGAAATGTGGGTCTTGTGCAGCCTCCGTAACATGTATGTAGTAAGTATCCTCAGACGCATTATCCACGCAAGTTTGGTTGATGAAGGACAGTTTGGTGGGAATGGACCTGTCCCACTTTACCTAACCTGCTCACTCAAGCATAAAGCGTAGGTCAGATGCAGCCTCCGTACCATGCATTCTAGTAAGCTTCCTCCTACGTATCATCCATGCTGGTTTGGTTGATGTAGGACTTAAAAGTTTGGAGGGAATGGACCGGTCCCGTTTTGCTTAACATGTAGTGCGGACGCCGAATACGGGGCGATAGCATAAGCCCCCATCTACTTCGTCGATGTGAGCCAATAAAACATCGCTCATCGGGTAGGTTTTTGATACTAAAATGGCAATTTTTTTTAAAGAGATATTACCTGGTTAATGAAAGGTCTAGTCATGAAGAATCTACCAATGAAATATCAAAGCCCTACCCCTAATAGTTCATAATTTATGGTCAAGGTTAATGCTTTTTAGAACAAACTCCAAGGTCAAGATCACTTGGTTAAAAGTCTAGGTCTGAAATGAAAAATCTGGTCATGCGGAATCCTCATGTGAAATCCCAAAGCCCTACCCCTCAGTCTTAGTTCACGAGATACAGCCGAGGTTAAAAAATATACAAGTAAAACTCACAAGGTCAAGGTGTCAAAATGAAAGGTTTGGTCATGAGGTATTAAATTAAGAAATATCAAAGCCCTTACCTTTATAGTAAATGAGATAGAACCAAGGTTTAAGCTCCTTAAAAGTAGGTCAAATTCGAAGGTCAACGCCCAAATGAAATGCATGATCATGAAGAATCGTCATGTGTACATGTCCCAATTGATCGACAAGCGATATATGTCCCAATCGGGAAGACTCTAATAATATGGAAGTGTTCAGACTCTATACTTTAAGAAAATTTCAAAGGAATTTTCATGCACCAGACACTTAATTCTCAGCAGTGATGCTTCCAGCCAAATGGCTTTTCATGCACCGCTCAAATTCATTTCACTAGCGCCCTCTGGTTTTATTTCATTTTAAGGTTGCGACTACAGGGAGATAACTCTATTTTCATATCACATAATATTTGAAACAGACATAAACAAAACATGGTATCAGCTCAGATTGTTACATTATTTCAGAAAAAAATAATACTCCTTGAAACTCTCATTGCTGAATGGATATTTTTTCAATGAAAAATCGCAGAAAATAGGAAAAAATTTGTCATTTTCGCTTGAGTTATGCTACCAAAGATTCAAACATCAGAATATTTACTATCCATTATACTCTTTAAAAGTGAGATAATTAGAAATTCGAAATTCAAGTTAAACTCTATGTATTTGGGTCAAAATGTTGATTTTTTGCATAAATTATTGTGCTATTTATAGAAAAAGTCATTTTGCTCAAAAACTAATTCGGGTACATATTGATTTGATTGCTTTAGGATAAAGCAATACCAAAGATATACATGTAGAGAAAAAAATTTTGTAGCTGATGACCTTCCATCTACAAATAAAAATAATGAGTTGTTGCCATGGCAACCAGCAACTTACTTTTTATAAGAAAATACTCTCCTCAGAACTGATCAATTTATCAGAATTTCTCAAAATAGCCTTTAATTCATCCACAAGCTATAAGAATCTTGAAAAATAAGGATATATATGAATTTTAAAAAATTCATGCATTTCAGAGGTATGTAAAGTTATGATGTGGTATTCTCTAAAATGACAATAAAACACCGCTAAAGACGGTATGGCCGGATTGCAAAGTAAGTTTTTGTCACCAACTGGGTCAAGGTCACTAAGTCAAATATTACAGCATACATTGAGAGGTCTTGTCAGAGGCAACCTACATGTATAATATAAAGTTTCTACTGTATACAGTTCCTTAGATTTTGCTTAAACCAGGAACTTTAACCAAAGTCTTTAATCAAAGTCCAAGGTCAAGGTCACTAGGTCCAATGTTACAGCATAAATTGAAAGGTCTCGTCATGGGCAACCTAAATGTATAATATAAGGTTTCTACTGCATACAGTTCCTTAGATTTTGCTTAAACCAGAAACTTTAACCAAAATCTTTAACTAGGTCAAAGTCCAAGGTCAAGGTCACTAGGTCCAATGTTACGGCATAAATTGAAAGGTCTCATCATGGGCAACCTAAATGTATAATATAAGGTTTCTACTGCATACAGTTCCTTAGATTTTGCTTAAACCAGAAACTTTAACCAAATTCTTTAACTAGGTCAAAGTCCAAGGTCAAGGTCACTAGGTCCAATGTTACGGCATAAATTGAAAGGTCTTGTCATGGGCAACCTATATGTATAATATAAAGTTTCTACTGCATACAGTTCCTTAGATTTTGCTTAAACCAGGAACTTTAACCAAAATCTTTAACTAGGTCAAAGTTCAAGGTCAAGGTCACTAGGTCCAATGTTACGGCATAAATTGAAAGGTCTTGTCATGGGCAGCCTTCATGTATAATATAAAGTTTCTACTGCATATAGTTCCTTAGATTTTGCCTCAACCAGAAACTTTAACCAAAATGTTGACGGCAGACGGACATCGTCAATCTATAGACCGGAATTGCTTTGCAATCCGGCCAAAAATGTTAAAATAGGCCAAAAATGGATGTTTATAGCCAACAAACGAGATGGGCAAATTTTGAGTTTTTGGTCTGAATAGTTCGAGGAGATGTTCCTCTACATATGAACCTATCCATCTTTCTTCTACCTCATTTCTATTAAAAGTCGCCACCCTGACCTTAAGTCCCTTAACTATACCTAGAGCACTTCAAACAAAATTGAACTGAACCTGATCTGCATAACATCTCTAATATTAGCTTTCAAATACACAGTGACCTTGACAATGTCATGAAATACCCTTTTGGGTCTTGGGCATTAAGTCCGTTAAATATTGAAATAAATCCGAGCAGTGGATAGTCTTGGGCTGGACAAGATTTTTCTACCAACAAATACTGCGACCTTGTCCTTTGAGCTTGGATCAAGGTCATGATATCTTTGGGTCCTTGGTTATAATTCTATGAAATACAATTCAGATCTTTGCAAGCAGTGACAAATTATGGTCGGGACAAAATGTTTAAACTATGTGCTTTGACCTTGGATCAAGGTCATGACATATTCTTTGGTCATGGGCAACAATTATGTGAAATACTAATATTAATCAGGCAATGTGACTTCACTTATTGTCCAGACGAGGTTTTTCATCCAACATGTACTTTGACCTTGGATCAGGATCCCTTAGTCTTGGGCAACAATTCTGTGAAATATTATTCACCTATTATGATAAAAATTTATAGGGGTTATCCTTGACTCTTGGGAAACCTTTCAGGCAAGCTTCACGACACAAGGTGCACAACACGATATAGTATAATCTGGAAACCATTTTCAAACCTCAAAGTCATTATAAACAAATAACTAAGTTAACAGCACTTCTTGTTTATTATTAGACTCTCCTTTCAAAAGATTATCTTGCTAACATAATCAATATATATAGTCCAGCTTGAGCAAGTCGTCGACGAGTAAAAGTTCGTAATGTACCAGCATTTCCGTTGCCAGGTTACAGATACGCTTCACTTCTTCCCGACCTTTTTCGTCGATTTCTTGGTCGCTTTAGATGGCGATGCCTGTAAAGAGAAGGAACAAGTAATACTTTTTTTTACAAGAGTCTAGTATCTATAGACTTGCATGATATGGAAGAAATACGCAGTAAAAACTACTGACCACAGCGGAACACACCCACAAGGTGCTACAAAACATCAGACAATACAACAAGGGACAAACAAGGACATCAGCAGAGCATTCTAAAACAATTCCTTTTAATAAATCTGTTCAGATTATTATTTTTCTAACACATAAGGGGGTTTGCCTATGACTCTGATCTGAACTTGCTGTACATGCAAATAGTATCAATTTGTCAACATTATCGTATTTGCAAATAAAAATCAAATTTGACAACTCCAAAAATGATTTGTTCAGATCATGTTTTTCAGCAAAAATCTGAATGTAGGTTACATTGTCTTGATCTAGCTTTGATTGATATGTAGTGCGCATGATTTCAGTTTTGAAATTGTGAATGAAACGGTCAAAGTTGAGAGTATATTTGCCTACCCCTGAAGGGTTTCGACCATTTATCAATGACATGTAGAGTACACACTGTTTACTTTGACCCCCAAAGATCGCCCCGAGGACATAAAGTACCAGATCGATATACCTTGATCCTCAATTTATGAATGAACAGGTCTCTGTATAAAACTTAACATGCTTCGCGACGTAAGTATTTCATTCAATGAACTTAAATGCACGGGTAAAACTAATAAAGTTAAGACTCTTTTCTCACAAGTTTCCGCTGCGCTAAGTAAACATGGGCTTGACGATTGTATCCCTTACTCCAAAATTTCTATTTTTCATTGTATCAATTTGGTGTTCCTAATGCAGTTTTATTACGTTTTAATTCCAGATAGATCAACCTGAGCAAACGTCCCAAATCCACTAAACGGAAGGGTAACCTTTTGTTATCTAAAACAAGCATTTTGCTCGTACTGCAAGCAATATCAGTAAAACTCATAGATGCTCCCCAAATCACAGCAATTTCAATAAATTCAGTTCCGAGAATTTTCTGAGAAGCCTTGACTTTGCTTTAAATGATTGCGAATGATCTATCTCTGTAAAGTCTATTTCACTAATCAATGACCCTGACCTTCAACCCCAGAATGATCTTGAAGACCTTTGAAGGCCCACATCCAGCATTACATTATGAGCTGTTCAAATTCTGATGAAAGATTAAAACATTAAAATCTTTCATAAATCTCAAATACAATTGAGCATGGGGAACCTTCATCGCTCACTTCCTGTAAAACAAAGGTGAAATTTGATCAGACTCTAATGAAACCTATATGAGATATACCTATCATAAAGATTAAAGATACTATATATTCCGTCTGGGTCCTCATATGATAATTCACGTATTTGTTATAAGATCGGTACCCTTAATGTAATCTACATTTCTCCGTTTCAAGCAAACCATTTTTAACTTTTAAACTTAACATTTGTCCCAAAGATGTGGTAATCGAGGTACGAGCAATAGACTGTAGATATCAAATGTGTTCCTAGTTTTTTAAATTTGATCATTCATCGTACTTGAACCTCTGTTATGCAGTACCCCGAATAAGAGTTTATGAAGATAGAATTTTATTTTCATTTTCAAGATTGAATTTAATTTTCATGGAGCGTTTACAATCTTGCACCATCATGATTTTTAATATATTTCCACACCAAAATGTTAGGACTTCCAAACTTCAAATCATATTTTCCATGACTTCGTCGACAGACAAGATACGGATTGATATGTCCATTAGGTTAAGCCTTTCACTAATATTGTGCAAAACTTAACAATGAAATTTACTTATCTTCAGAAATTACTCATCTACAGATATTTCGCATTTTGTGATGTTTTAAAAAAGATCATAGACGAAATTAACAAGGATGCAATTATCCTCTTGAAGACTAAGAAACCGTGCTACAGTGAAAGTTCACGACTTTTCAAGGACTTTTAAAATGATAAATCCCATGACTGCATCAAATTTTCCACAATATTTCAAGACCATGGTAACCAGACTTGTCAGAATGACAACATAGCTCGCCGGTGGCAACCATATGTAAATTGCAACAACAACAATAAACCAGACTTGTCAGAATGACAACATAGCTCGCCGGTGGCAACCATATGTAAATTGCAACAACAACAAAAAGTAGGTAAAATTTCAAGGTCAAGGTCACTAGGTCAAAATTTATGGTATGGCATGAAAGGTCTTATCACAAGGAATGCACATGTGAAATATCAAAGCCCTATCACTTACCATTCAAACCAGACTTGTCAGAATGACAACATAGCTCGCCGGTGGCAACCATATGTAAATTGCAACAACAACAATAAAAAAGGTCTTATCACAAGGAATGCACATGTGAAATATCAAAGCCCTATCACTAACCATTCAAAAAATATGGCCAAGGTTAA